>CM044016.1:46848080-46960580 GCA_024085815.1 Flaveria linearis
AAATCGTAGAGGCTATTAACAAAAATATATGATGGTGGTCATTTTTTTAGGAGCATAGGGATTTTTAAGAGAAGATAAACACCTGATTTTAGCAACAATAATAAAAAGATAATTGAACAACAACAATAAAAAGATGGTGAACAATAATCACATTCTGAACAAGTCAATTATCGATTCGCTATTCCACCACACAAATCATATACTTGTGTATTAAGTATTTAGGGTTTTTCTTTATATACAATTAATTGGTTTTTTCGAGCAATACGAGTTTTCATTGGGCCTGGACTAGCCCGGACCAAGAACGAAATAACTTAAACTTAGGACTGAGGATCAGACCACATGTATGTAAAATGGGTTGGGTCAATCCGTTCTTTGTTGTTTGGTCCGGTTTCGGGTCGACCTGTAGTGATCCGATCTTGGTTGTTGGTCCGGTTTTTCGGATCGACTGTAGTGTGCTCAACAACAAGGGTGTTAGGCCTGGGGGAGGGGGGGTGCCACGCCATGGCCCCACGGCAAGAGCTGGGTCGCTCAATAACACTGTCTTCGGTCCCCACGTCGCGACTTTCCCTCGTGCCACGGCAGGCCCACGCCAATGCCACACCCACGCCAATGCCACACCCACTTTTTCACCGTTGCCAACGATTGGCAAAAGAGCGTCGTGGCTCCCCCCCACCCCCACAACGACTATATCCCCTTTTTTGACTTTTCTCATACACTGATACCTCAATATTTTTATATCATTTTCAAAACACATATCATTTACTCTTACTCAATCCAACAAAAAATCCACACAACCCGAGCAAAACCACCAAAAAAACATAGACCAAATGTGTGTTTCCGAGTGGACCAACAAACCCACCACCACCACCACCACCACATACTACGGATTTGGTTCAAAACTCTTATGAATCCTCCCAACCATTAGTCTACACCCCAACTATGCCATATATCAACCCTCTACATTTTCTTATTACCATAAATCCATAATCCCAAATCTTTTTCCAAACCCACCCAACACTTACAAGAAGAAGAACCCAAAGAAAACCATGCCAAACGGGAGTTGAGAAAGGTTATTGTCGCGTACGTAGTTTGGTACTCAAACAACAAAGAGGACAAAAACTTCAGAGTCGGGCCAATATGCCCACTCCTCGACCTCAACAAGAAATCACACTGACCAGGCCGAGACGCAAAGACAAAACACAGCGAGGGAGTCTTCTTCAAGCAAAACAACGTTGAACGAGAACATTAGCGATTACAAAGTGATGCAAGAGAAAGAAATAGAGCAAAAAAGGGAACGAGAAATGCTTCGTAAGAAAATAACATTGAAATTGGCCTTACTAAACTTGCAATGAAAGACGTTGCTTCACGAAACGCTAGACCGGAACATGAGATTTTTCTTAAACCGCATG
This sequence comes from Flaveria linearis, assembly GCA_024085815.1. NCBI lineage: Eukaryota > Viridiplantae > Streptophyta > Magnoliopsida > Asterales > Asteraceae > Flaveria > Flaveria linearis. The sequence goes on from CM044016.1 coordinate 46,849,490, forward strand.
ATGATGTTCCCGAGCCGACATTGAAAATTCATTGAACGCAAACATCAAATTACCCGGATACGTGCTTGGGGTTTGACTTATAGATTTTTAGTTTTAATTTTTTTTTTATTTTTTATGTATTTTTCATCTTAATTGTTTTTAATTAATGTACTTTTTAATTTTAGTTTGTAATGTTTTTATTTCTATGAAGTAATTTTAGAAAAATAAAATGAAATTTGCGGCATGGAATGGCATGAATGCCTCCACTCCACCCACAAATGGTGTGAACTCTGATGTGTATGATATGACAAAATCCAATGGGAAAGAACTATCTTCATGTTAGTGAAAATACTTACATCATACTTTTGGCCATCCGTTTTTTATGAGCGTATTATCTAATTCTTCATGTGACTATCTTTGTGTTGTATTATGATTGTTATTTTATGATTGTTATTGTTATTGTTATTGCCTTTGTTAACGAGTCGGGGGTCTCTTCGGAAGCGGTCTCTCTATCTTTCTAGATAGAGGAAAGACTTGCCACCATATACCCTCCCAGACCCTGCTCTTCAGCGGGATAACTGGGTATGTTTGTATGTTGTATGTATAGTATATTATATATATGTTATATATATAATTAAATATAGTATTTATATATGTATTTTATAGTATATATAAAACTTAACTATATTTTTATCCAACACCTAATTCTGGTTTAACACCCGTTTTACCCATTAAAATTATTAAAACAAAAACAAAATCCTGTTCGAACGGTCTGGTTTCCCTGTCCGACCACCGATTCGGGAAGAACCGGCCGGTCGAACAGGCCCAAAACGATTCGATGTGAACCGGACCGGCTAGGTGGCGATCCCCAGTCGGACCGGTTGGACGGCCGGTCCGATCCGGTCCCAACAACTATGCAAAAATGATTAGTGGGTATGTGGTGCGAGTTTATAGTGTGAGCACCCCCACCCTTAAAGGTTGAGTGCGTAGTTATTTGTGGTTCCACATGCATTGGGTAATCCTACATCACCAAAACACCATTAGCTTTGTCGAAAACACATTATGGTTTCAAGTGACGAAGGGAGATGCACTAAATAAGAGTGATTATTGATTGTGTTGACCTACATCGGTCACTAGTAGGCGGATGCAATCTTAATTAGTAGTCGGTCACTAGTAGTCGGATGCAATCTTAACATAACAGGTTCAGTGTCAAATTGACCATGATAGTAAGAACACTAAAAGCTTTAAAAAAACCGAATCGCAACCCAACAAAGATTACCAAATAGCTGCATTTCCGACTTGTATAAAAAGAATCAAATAGTCGCATTTTCGACTTGTGAAAATATGTGTAAGAATCTGATCTTGAGGTCATTTTATGGCAGGTCAATATCCAATAGAATGTGTATGAAAAATGGACCTTATGAAAGAAACTATAGAGAACAAATAAGTACAAGGTTTAGGGGAATGGGGAGTATAGAAAATATAACACAAAAAGAGAAGCAAAAACTTACTAAACACCTGTTAACGGATCGTGTCATCAGCAACTATGTAAACTTGAGTCGTGAAAGGTGCAAGCAAGACGTAAAAGCTTTACTCAGTCTAATGTCTGATCTGAAGAAAATTGTCCAAAAATATCAGGACAAGAATCCCACTTGGCTTGTTCTCGGGCCTCCCAATAGCCCCCGGTATACACAAAAGTATCACTTGCTTTTCCTTGGCAAACCACTGTGGTTTCCACCCCCTCTCTTGCATTTTCCTAGCCTGAATCACATTAGAATATTGATAAACATCATGGTCATATAAGATCGCATACTGTTCAACAGTAGTGTTTTATAAACTCACTGAAACCAACCAAACCGCCCAAAATGAAGCAAGTTTGGTCCGTGGTTTGGTTTTGGCGGTATGCCGGCCCAGCCAACGGGTTGAACATGCCGTGTAAACCACACCAGCAGTCTAGCCTTTTCTTTTTATTTTCTTTTCCTTTTCAGAATATGATATTATGTATATATGTATTATTATTAACAATTTTTATGTTGCAAAAAGTATAACATAAACTACTTAAGGAGGGAAAAAATGGTTCAACGCGCTAAAACCAGCAGGACCACGACCGACCGAACAAACCCAGCCAGTTTGGTTTGTCGTTTTCGGCGGTTTGGTCTAGGATTTTGACCAAAACTGGCTGAATCGGACCATGAACACCCCTACAATGTTCAAGAGATGTTTTATTAAATACAAATTTAGGCTTTGTACATGTTTGTAGCAGCTATGTATAAAGTTGTACCTGTCGTTGACGTTGCTCGAGTCTTAGCTTTTCTGCATTCGCCCTTTCATACTCACCATTTTCTAAACATCTTTGATCTGGCCTTAGCTTGAATCAGTTGGTGGAAGCTTCTCCTGAAACAAATATATATTATGAGAACAATCTGATATAGAAGAAATATAAAGTTCGAACTGAGTTTGTTTTACTTTAGCCCAGGGATAAATCATTTAAAGTGATAGCAAAGGGGTCAGGTTGTATCTTGTTGGAACCTTTGGAGGTTTGCTTCTTTCCACAGCAAACGAGCATCTGAAAACGGGTCACCTTTTCCTTTTCCTGAACAGTCTCCATACACAAAATGCATGCTTTCATCCCATTTTCCAATTAAAGTTGCTGCAGTTTTACCACTTTTGTCTTGAACCACACCTTGTACCTGCATCAAGATTAAGTAATAACGAAATTGCATGCGTGTTAAGACAACCAATTTCTACCACGTTGTAATCAATTAAGAAATAAACTGAGAACCAACAATGGGTTGTTAGTGCATGTAGAAGCTACACTCTGACCGACTAAGGAACCAAATATTATCACTACTGTTATTCAAGCAGAATGAGTGAATGTTTAGTTACTACTGTATTTTTATATATATTTTCTACAAATGATGTGCATACGATGAGACAATCTTTCTTTTCAAAGTTTGAAAAAACGAATATGCAACTATTATTAGAAATAAAATGATATACTTTGAATTGATTAACTGTGATAATTGAGGCAAAAGATGTCATGATCTGGGGGAGACAACAAGATAGCAGTCCAAACAAAAAATTAGAGGAGAGGATTCGATCAGTATCTGTAACTGATACATGTAAATATGGATACAGGTATACAAGTATGACCATATTAAATCATCTGATATTACTTGCAATTTTAAATAATATAAAAAACAGTCGATTGTCTTTCAGAAAGCAACAAAACAACACCATTATAGGAGTTTTTAACTTAACATTATGGCACTACATGTGCATAATTAGTAAACCCATTATGACAGGAGGTCTCCCACCAAAATTGATATTACAATCCGAAAGAGTAAAACTTTGATAAAAAGTTGGCAAGAAAATAACCTGATGCGGGTTCCGCTCTATGATTGACTGCTCCTTAAATTTAAGCTTACAGAGTAATTTTGGGTCCCTTGGATGCGCATAGTGCCATAGTGGTCACAATAAAGTTTACCAAAATAAGGTTGTATGGATGTTGTAACCTGAAACAGGTTGCAATATGAGAATCTTACAAAGTATTGGAAAGTTAAATAAACATTGATGCAATACCTTACTCCACTGGAACTTCTCCATCATCAAATTTCAAAGTTAAGACCCCAACAGGGTCCAGCTGGATTGAACGGCCCCAAAATTTGCTTTTCAAGTTGCTATCTCCCCAAATGTCCATCCTTTACCTTCACAGTGACATGCTACAATCATTGGGTGATGACTGACCTGTTGCAACAGTATAAAATAAATACTAAATAAAGAATTCAACAGAATCTTCAAGAAGGTATTTTTATAATTCAGAAGGTGTAACCTTTTCAGAAAAAAAACCGCAGGCCTTTATCTGGATAGTCTGCCTCATATGTCTCCCCTAGCAATGGATTAAATGGTTTGCAATTTCTTCCTTCAGTAGAAGAATATCCAGATACTGCAAATGCAGCCACATTCAAAATCCGCATAAGGCTGTTACCCTAAAACAGATGATAGTAAAATGGTGAGACCCAAATGTAAGAAGTCTGTAGACTCATTCAAGCAGATGATAAAATGACAACAGCAGCACTCAAATTTTCAGTTAATTATGCGGAAAGAGAATATGGATAATAGATTTTACATAATGCGACTTCAAGGAACTTGATTGACTTAGAATACTTCCTCCAATTTTTAGATTTGTGTGATATTTTCAACTTAAAAGCTACCTCAAGAGGATCAACTTTAAATTGAAGAGCTGAGGTATGCTAATCATTCTCCCTCTTACTCTGTCTTCTAATCTAGGCTGCTAGCAAACACTTATACTTCCCCGACTAAAAAGCTTACACTTTTTTTTTTTTATCACCCATGCATCCTCTTAGGGTTTTGGTTTCATTCATTAGCCTACCACATATAATTTTGCTATAATCCATGAATCATGTGCTACTACTTGGTAAAAAATATATTTCAGCAGAGTTCTAATGTATCGCATATTAGCAGATATACAGCCCTTGATACCCAAATTGCAACACTAAAGTAGTCTGTATAAGCACTCATCCTTAGTCTCAATATCTATAACTCTGAACCATGATGTCATTAAAGTAATTTTCATATAATAGAAAATGGGTTTTTAAAGTTCGATCATTAATCTGTTTAATACTAAAACACTAATACTCCCAGTCCCATCATGATGACCAACAATCTTTGTATTCAAGACAATTTTTAAGGTCAAACCAACGCCTACAATACTATGGTCTCATGATATGTAAGCGCATATAGCAATTATAATGATTCTAGTACTATGATCAGATTTCAGTAGTCATATACGCTAACATGATATCCTGGTTAGCAGTTATTGGGCAACTTATACATGCAAAATCTGTAAAACTAAGTGCAGCTATTATAACTTCATATTCATCAAACAAACTCACCCTTTTGCCCATTCATATGCCCGGTCAAGAAGATAAGAGTACTCCAAATCTTCAAAACATTTTGGAGGGAAGATAAAGGTTCGAAGTATACAGGAAGACACACTTTGGTAAGATCTTTACAAATTTGTCTTGATCATTGACCAAAGACTTACTCCCTTCTCTTTTTCAACAGGATCTGGCAACTTCTTCCGTCTTTTAACACGAGGATAATTAGTTCCAACGGATCTAATAGAAGCATCAATTTCTGGTTCATTAACTTGAAGGTCTTCGTCATCAGATGTAAAAGATGGCGACCTCATGTCAGACCCACTGCTTTTGAAAGAACTTGATGATAAAAAGTCCCGGGTGTCAAAGAAGGCATTATCTCATCATCTGACTCTTCTTCAGCTGCATCTCCCCTTTCATTATCATCCTCTGATTCACTTGGACTTGCTTCTAACAAATAATGTAAAATATAAAATGAAAGAAAGGCAATAAAGCAACTCAAACATTGTTCATATTCTTTCATTATTCATGTCATTAGTTTTCCATGTCATCTTAACCTACATATGTCCGGAGTGATTTCACATTTGGCAGTCCATCTCAGGTTATGAACAAGGATATAAAGAATAACTAGCATATCAATGATCTAAAGAGAAAAAGAAAGCCTAGATGATAATACAAGATATTAGATAAAAAATCTTCAGCCTTTTCTACAATTCAAATATTTTTCTTCGCTCGACTATGATCCATCAGCATTTTACTTCGGTGACATAATACAATATAGTTTGTATGCGGGTTGTAGTTGTTCGCTCTTTATTTAGAGTTTGTTTAATCAAATATTATTGTGAATATAAAATCTTGATTTGCTTAACTATGACAATCAATGGCACAGAAAAAAGGTAAAAAATACTGTGAAAAATTACATGATGGCCCTAAATCATCTATTCCTTCTAGGGAGAAAAAAATACTTCACAAGCATACCACTATATTTCTCTTGCCTTAGCCTCGAAGTTGCCCCAACTTCCTTTGACTGCCTTTGGCTCTCATCTACTACGGTGTTCTCAAGGTCAACCTTTTCTGTCTACAAGCAACAGAAAATATATTACCAAAATATGAAAATGACTAAGATAGGTAGTCATAACACCATGCATCTCACATGACATAAAGTTCAGATACAATATTAGGAAAAACACATGTTAATATTATCATATATTAAAAAAAAGCAGGTAATTTGTTCATTACATATGATGCATTGCAGTTCATCTCACGCAAAGTAAGGCTGTCGGTTCAGGTCATTTTGGGTTGATAGGATCAATCCAAATAACTTTGTGTCACTTAACATTATTTACTCTGTTAATTTCATGTCAGGTTCGGATTGTGCCGCTTAGCTTTGTTAGGTCTAAATCGTGTTTCATCTCGACCTTGTTTTCAATACGTATATCGGTATAGGGTTCAAATTCATGGGTTAATTGATTTGGAGTCCATGGTTTGAAATTTTATTTTTGATTTAAACCAAACAGAACACCAATTGTGTGTGTATAGAAAGATGTGTGCTATACATTTATGTGTGAATTATGTATAGAGAAAGAGAGAGATATGTGTGTACAGGGTGCACATATGTATATACATATATACATATGTATATACAGGTATATATATGTTACATATGTGTGTATTCATGCATGTATATACATACAGAGTTACATATACATCTGTGTGTGTATATACATGTATACTTTTCCACTTAAACGATTGCAAATAGATTCATGAAAATAAGTTCCAAATACTTTCACACAAATTTCATCATGCTGACTACATATAAGTATTGAGTAGTAAAGTTCTTTAGATGTGAATTTTAACAACAATTTAGCTTTGATGATTTTACTTTAGCTTCAATGATTTTCTGGCTGTTATTAGGTCTTACTATGATCCCACATTATAAACGTTTCAACTGATCAGTATCAAATTAGGAAGCTGACCCAAAACCGGCCTTTTTTAATGTCAAACCATTTTGACCCAAGTACCCAGCTTAATTCGTATCAGATTCATGTTGACTCATTTTGTTTTTGGTTAGGGGGGGTGTCATAATTGCCATCCTAAACTCAAGGCCTTTGGTTTTAAAATGCGCGCATCAGGCACGCATAATGAGTGTGCATGAGAGCGCGTCGCTGCAAGTGATGCGATTTGATTCCATTATGTGTGCTTGATACGACAATGCAGTGCGATACGCGGTCTCTAGCAATATGCGCTGATGCGACGCAATATACAGAATGTAAGTGGGTCAGACCTTTTCTTGTTGTTGTTTGATAGCCTAAATACCTAACATTGTTGATTGACTCACAGTTGATAATATGTTCTTTTATGATGGTTCACATGTTTGATAACCTGCTCTTTGATATTGGAATTTGGGAACAAAATGCGTTAGAGCGCATCGTGCATTTTAAAGCCAAGCTTGAGGAATTAAAATTACACCAAAGGGTTTCACTATACATGCATGCATCACGATAAATTCAGATAAAAAATAAGCTATGACCTATCCACATGCTAAAAAAAAGTTATGCTTGTAAATAGTGAAGATGAAGGGTTTAAAACTTAAATAAGAAGAAACTCGAGTAAAATCCAAATCTGAATAGGATGACCACTCAATGAATAATGAGATATTACATGTACCTCTAGCATACGTAGTGTGTCCATGAGAAGCAAATGCTTCTGCTTAAGAAGTACTAATTGATCTTGCAATGCTGAAAACTCACTCCTCATAATACTTTCACCGTCCTGAATTGCTGCTTCACTTACACCTTCTTCCAATAATCGCCGCCTCAACTTTTCTGTCGATACAGCAATGCCACCAATAGGCGCCATTAACTCACTGTTAGACATTCGAGGGAACATGCCCTTCACAGCCTGTAAAGCTTCCATCCATGCAATTCGATCATCCCTGGTTTCTGCCCTCAGATGCAGCCTTTTGTCCCAGTAAAAATAGAAAATCTTCTGTCATCTGACCTACTTTCACGAATAGATGAAACCTAGAATATAAGACAGAAACAATCACACTGTCAGGTATTCACACATGATCACAATACAAAACTAAAGAAATGGGGATTTAACGTGGTTAAGTCTAAAGAGATCCTAGTTGCAGCCTGTGTACATGGGTCAGTTTAGACTCTAAACTGACCCATGTACGCAGGCTGCAACTAGGATCTCTTTGTATTACTTTTGGAGGTGATGATAATTACAATGCCTAAGACATCTATTTATAATGCTAGATTAGGGCTACAAACCTGGTTAACAATAAAAAACTAATTATGAAGCAAATTAGGGTGGGCTGCTCATTCGAAGACTCCACACCCAACACTCATAACGTGCAGTCAAAACTTAGAAAAAAAAAAAAGACCTCTATAGCACATGCTGTACGCTCAATAAGGAGGCTTCCTTGCATTTTTTATATGGCTAACACAATCATAGGTAAGCACATAATCATACATTCTGAAAGAAGGGTTTCAACCAACAAGATACAGTATAGAAATATCAATGAAGTTGTGAAGTTGAAAGAGAATAACTGTATCAATCAAGCTCCTGCAGAATTCAGATCAAATCCCAAAATATTTGGTGATAACAAGTTCAGGAAAACCAAATCAACTGAAACAAGAACAGTCAGATTGTTCTAGTACAGAATCAGTCAAAGAATTGAAACTACCACCAATGTTCAATCAAGAATCAGACATCAGTTCACAAACTAAAACAGAAATAATAAGAAACTATCATTGCTTCCAATCAGCTTATACAGGATACATGATCCATAAATTGGTGATGAATTATGATCATTGAAATCAAACGAATATCTTAAAAGGAGACTGAATTCACCTTAAGATGTACTTCACCGACGGGCTTGCGATGAGGCCGATGAGAATTGGTAGAATTACGATTACGAGCCAATCGGCGAAAAGACTCATCACCAATGACTCTCGCCCCTTTCTCAGTCTCTTTACTAACCACAATCTTATCAGGTCCATGAATCTTATAATACGAAAGCACTCCATCTTGCAACACAAACCACCTAGGTCTCCATCCCTTACCATAATTAACCCACTTATACAAAATCCCCGATATCCCCTTCCCAACGATATCATTGATCTTCACATCCCTCTGATCTCCACTTGTCAACCTCATCACCGTATTGAAATCAACCTGGTGGTGGTTGTTGATATCGCCGTTGGAATATTCCGGTGCGGCGGAGGAGGATGACGTCGCCGGCATCAAATTGCTGTGATCGGAGGAGAAAGTATGCATATATATAGATATATATATATACACACACAGGCGATGTGAATTAGAAGAAGAATGTCAACGACGGTGTGGCGGTGGTGATGATAGCGGTTCGGTGGCCGGAAAAAAGGAGTGTTCGATCGGAATTGTGGATGATTGAACGGTGGTCCGGCGAAGTTGCCGTTAATTTAGGGGAATTGAATAGAGCGTGAATTACGGTGGTGGATGATGACGGAGAAGTCGCCGGAGGGATTGGCGGTGAATATCTCCGGTGGTGGCGTACGGTGGTGATCGTTTCTCCGGTGATAATTACCGGCCAAGTTTTTATAACTTTAGCTAGGGTTAGAACTTATAAATAGTTAGGGGTGAAATTTGACTCTTTGTAGAACCGATCATTTCACGATAATTATATGATTTAATTTTAATATACTTACGTTTTATGTAAGAGTTGTTCGGTGTTGTTTGAACTTACAATAACGATAATTATATGATTAATTTAATATACTTACATTTTTCTATAAGAGATTGTGTCTGTGGTTTGAACTTACAATAATTTTATCAGTTGCTCAGAAGTTTATTAAAAAAATAATTGCTAGAGTCTTACGCTTCTAGTTAGACGTGGTTACGGTCACGATGAGATACATCTTTCGATTTCAACATTTTCTATAATTTTTTAAAGAAATTTGGTCATTTTAAGAGGAGTTATTCAATGATAAATTTGAATCTAAATTTAAAGATGTGTTTGATTTGCAAAGTGTCTTTTAGTAGAATTAGAGATAGAAATTTGAATGAAATTCTTTTGGGAATTAAAGGTGTTTGGTTTGTAAATTGTTTATTTAATTAGTAAAATTGATGTTTTATTTTGGTTTTGAAGATCGTGATTTTTTATTTTGGAGATCGATGGTTTGTGATTTTGGCCTATTCTTTTTATTTATTTTGATTGATTATTTCTAACAATCGATAACTATCCTGGTTATGAATTCTGATGTTTTTGATGGTTGATGTTTCCAATTCTAACGCTTAATTGTTTATGGGTTTTTAGATTGATGATATATTATGATTTAAAGATCACGGAATGAAGTAGGATTTTATTAAAATGCTTTAGTTGATGCATAGTTAAAATGACAAAATAAAAAGACATATTGGATTTTACTAATCTAACTTTTACTTATTGGTCGATAAATCCATACTATTGATTTAACTGGTAATAATCACAACTTTTATTTTTATTACCAACAATAGTCCCAGTAGTATAATTATCATATATTCTCACTCGATTTGTACTTATTTTAAGCTCAATTTAACTTGTATGTTTTTTTCATTTCGTTCATATTCATTGTTACGAAAAAAATCGAGTCGAAATCAAACGTAATTTTTAATAATATATCACTGGGATTGTTGTTGGTAATAAAATAAAGTTAGGATTTTTACTGGCCAAGTCAATAGTATATATATTATCGATTAATGAGTAATAGTTAAAATTATTATCAATCTAACATAATGATGGATTCGAAACATATTTCAATTTCAAATTCCTCATATGTCACTTCAAATTAATTTTTTTCCAACTCTAATTTCGAAAATTTTCATGAACCAAACGTCTCTTTTCCAATTTAATTTGATATTGTTTCTAACATAGTTGGGATTGTTGTCAAAAAACTCTCGAACTTAAAAGTCAAAAAAACATTTTCATTTTCAAAGTAAAAATGTTTCAAGCATGTCCGATAATTAAATCAATTAAACTAGACAATAAAATATGTGTACTCTTTCACATTTAAACAGACGCACTACTCTTCTCACTCTAATAAAAAAGTAACTTGAGATGTCACATGCCAGCACCACAATCATTCTCATCAAATTTTTTCCGCATCTCTCTCCTCTTAAATAATTACCTTAATTACTAATAATATTATTTAATATTCTTTTACATTTATAAATTAAAAAAGATATATATATATATTTATATTATGTTATTTCTAAATAAATAATGTTTCATTAAATAATTAATTTTTCTAAAGAATAAAAACTTTTTAAAAATATGAAATATTATGAAATTAATTTGTAAAAATTCATTTTTTAAAACAAAAAATAATTAAATTTAGGAGTTAAATAATAATATTCTTTTTTAAAAATGACATTTTTATACGGTTTGTTTTTATAACAAAATGTTTTTTTGGGACAAAATTTAAAACGAAAATTTTAAAAGTTGATATCATTATTTTATTAGTTATAGTCAGTCATATCATATCTTAGAATATCATTTTATGAATAATAATTTTATTAGATTAATATTTTATTTATTCAACCCGTGTAATACACGAGTTTACTAAAACTAGTTATATATATACATTGAATTTTTACTGTGTCGTTAAAAACTTTGTTACGCATTAACTAATATATTTCACATGACCTGGCATTGAAAATTCAGTTTTTTTTTTAATATGGCATTGTTGAAACTCAATGTAATATTCTATGTAAGCTAATATTTTATTTTTCAATTTTTTACATCACATTAATTCACGTATAGATTTATTTATACATTCAATTAATACTAGTATATATTTGAAAACTAATTTTGCTATTTCACCAAACACGTACGCAGCAGAGTATAATAATATCATATCGTAACCCAATTAAGGAAAATATATAACAAATGTAATGAATATCAATTATTTAACCCAAGGGATCACAAGATAAAATATAGTAACATCTTGACCTATTTGGTTTTTTTATTATATTCTTTAGAGTCGTATTCATTATAAATTATGACTTTTATAAAAATAGACGTGGCTTTAATGTGACTCACGGGACACTTACTTTGAAAGGCATTTGTAACGAGTATTGTAAGGATTTATATTATTTACTGAATATAAATTATTTTATTTATACATATTTATAACTTTTAATATATATTGATGATTGTAATTTTTATATATAACAAATGTATATTATTAACTTTATTTATCATAGTTTTATATATACAAATTGTTTTTTATTATCATTCAAATATATTTAATAAAGATATAATAGTTATATAATAATAAACTCGTTTAAGCTTGCAAGCCTAGTTAAACTCGATGCAAAGTTTAGGCTCGTAATTAATGATCGAGTTATTCAAGCTTTTAGCCGGTCCTGAATAGCTCATAAGTTGTTCAACCATCAAGTGTAGTGTATAGGTTTGTATGTATTTTAAGGCTGTTTTTTATTATGCTTTTGATATTCTAGTGGAGCTTGCTAGGTATTTAGAAGTAACTTAATCTTTATAATTAGTAAACTTGAATAAATTAAATGGCTTACTTATTTCTTTTAATAACTAAACATCTCTATATATCAATTTTAATAAACAAGAGAATTTATATCAGTTGATGAGGTTATGAATATAAGATTATAAGTATATAATGCGTGAGTTACCGTTAAACTAAAGAAAAGAATATTTGTAGCCAAAGCCACACACTTTCAAATTCAATACGACATCTTTTTATTTATTTTAGTGCTTTACGTAATGGGTCAAATTTAAACATTACTTCTTATAAATTAATGGTTTTCCAGTCATTCATAAATCTTAACTACTCACCATTATTAATTTTTTATTTCTCATTAAAAACGTACACTTCTTCATCCAATACTAAAAATAATATTGTTAATATACCATTTATTTAATTATTTTACTTCAAATCGTACCACTTTGCAATAATTAGTTTATGTTGTACTTTGGAAAAAAAAAAGGAAAAAGAAAAATATTTTTAACTGTATTTGTAAATCTGCTTCTAAAAATATATGTTATCTTAATCGAGCTCATATATTTGTTTCCAGTCAGCACTAGGGGTGTTCATCGGATTGGATAACGGATTATTCGGATTATTCGGATTTGAAAAGTCATGACCCTATCCGAAATCCGATCCGATCCGAATAAGGATTTTTCAATCCGATCCGAATCTATCCAAATTCAATTCGGATCGGATTCGGATATATCCGAATAATCCGAATTTATCCGAATAATCCGAATAAACCAAATAATAAATTTTTTTCTTTTTTCTTCTATATATTTATTTTTTTTCTAATTTTTATTCTTTTCATTTTATAAGTTGCTAATCGCAATAAAAGATATACACTAAAGATAAAATTTGACTTGTATACAAATTCAAAATTTAGAACATAATAGGTAATTGTTAAAACCCGAATATTGAATCTCTATCTAGAACGACGGTCGATTATTGCATAATTATTTAGGATTATGACTAAAATGTGTAAAGATTCTTGTGTATTGAGTTGAAAACATAATATATAGTTGAGTAATGAGTATTGGGCAAGAAATATAGTTGAAGTCTTATTCGGATTAATCGGATATCCGAATAATCCGAATAACCCGAATAAAAAAAATGTGATATCCGAAATCCGATCCGAATCCGAATAAGGAATTCGGATTCGGATGAGATCCGATCCGAATATCCGAATAAGGATTCAGATCGATTTATTCGGATTCGGATACGGATTGGATTTCGGATATTTTCGGATATCAGATTTTTTGAACACCCTAGTCAGCACCACATCTGCAAAAGAGAAAAAGAAAAATCTTTCAATCTGGAAAGAAAGTGTTAATTTTAAACTGATTAATGATTGGTCGAGCTTATTAAAACTCGACTCAATTCAACATTTAATAATCCAATCGTGACTAGTTTATTAACGTGTTAGGTAAAAAAATATGATTTATATATTATTATTCAAACATATATTTTTATAACAAATGCTCTCGCAAAACATGATCAACAACGAAGTATAAGTCAACACCTTTTTCGATTTTTCAAACAACTTTGATGTAGTCATATGAACGAGTCTAGCAAACATCAGGATTATAGAAACAAATGAAATTGATCTAGAAACATATCTGACTTTGAATTTGGAACATTTTTATAATTTTTTTAAGAAAAGATTTTAAGATTAGAATGATGATCGAAAGTCCCATGCTAGTATTCTACTTAAACTTAAAACTTGTTTATTTGATAAATGAGTTTGAGTCCAAGTTTTTATACCAGACTTGATTAGCTTACGAGACTAAAACAAATCTACCATTAATACAAAACTTACAATAATAATTATATATCTGGATAAGTAAAATATTAGTAAATATTAAATCAATACGTAACCACAATCGAGCCCAAGTCTTAAAAGTTACTAAACAAATCAAGCTAAAGCTTTAGATATAAAGCTCAAAGATACCTAATTCAAGCCTAAGTTTCCTAAGTTAAACAAGTACTGTTTAAATATATGAGTTTATATTCGGCTAAACTCGTTTACGCCTGTAATTTCACCAAGAAAGAGAAGAGGTTCCAAAATTTAAGAGGTTTCAAGCTTTGTTGATATTTCTTCCTACTTTTATTTTTTATATTAACAAGTGTCTTGAATTGTTTTATTTGTATACATGCGTTAATTAAATGATGTTAATATTCTAATATTAGTTATTAAATTACCAAATTATTTGATTAGTCAACAAGCTAAACGACATTTGTTATATTAATTTCTACAAGAATACAATATTCCTTGTTATAATTAACATATAATGCATGTATAGATTTGAAATTAGACCAAAAGAGAAAAGCAAACGTTTTAACAACTTCATCAACTTACAACCCACCAACACTTTCAAATATATATATATATATATATATATATATATTATATATATATATATATATATATATATATCGCTCTGATACCAATGCATCAGAGGGGGTAAGAAGGTTTGGTGTCAAAAATAAAGAGTATACACCAACATATAAATAAAAAACATAAACACATAATACTGGTGTCAAAAATAGAGAGTATACACCAACATATAAATTAAAAACATAAACACATAATACTTACAGTATGATACAGCAGATCTTATGCACAGCGGATGAGCGGATGGTAGAGTATATGCACAGCGGATGAGTAGATGATTATTTTTTGGGTTTTTTGGTTTTTTGATTTTTTTTTTTTTTGGACTTTTAACTAAGGATATAATATGAAGTACGAGGATATGAAGCTGTATAAGGATCTAGACTAAGGAGTTTGAGAGGGGGTTTAGTGTGCCATGAGAGAGTTTTGAGAAGTTGAAGAGTTTATTGATTTTTGGTGTGTCTATACAAATGAATTCTTCAGCCATATATAGGCGAAGTCTTAACAATTTTACAATAAATTAATGAAAGAAAAAGAAACGGCTCAGAATGAGTCGTACAAAAGCTAAACAATAATTACAGATAATTACAAAATCATCGAGTCCTTTAATTATTTTCGTTCTTCGTCATTGCCTAGTCATTTTCTAGAAGCTTTGTAATTAACATCATGGCATGCGTCATTTGAATAAAGAACTCGTTCTTGTTTATACCTCTAGCTGTTTAACCTGTCTAGAAGTCCCTGTGTGTGCTGTCAATGACTGTGGGCTTGAGCAGTCACCGTGATCTGCTTCATAGTCTTCTAAGTTGATTATGTGTCTAAGCTGAAGTGTATCGCCTTCCCCTGCAAAAGGCAATAACATGCTCCAGTTTGTTTTTGCATAAACCTGTATATAGTGTCCTTCCCCAATTAACTTATATTGTTTCCATGGGAAGAAATCAGGAATTTCTGGAGTTTCCTGATGAGTTTTAATAAACTGCTGTAAATCACTGGTAGGTTGTTCTATTTGTTGATTAAGCCATTTTAGGGCGGCAAAATCAATTTCTGTCTTTGTCATACATGTTCGTAAGTAATTTGTTGTAATATTGTCCAATTATTTTTATTTTGAAAATTTCCGCTCGTATAAGCACATATTTTTTCATCATTTTTTGGGCTGTATTTATTTGGTTTACATAGAAGGACTGCTCCCCATCCTTCTTTACACCCATCTGTTTCTACTATTATATAGTCTGGTACTAATGGTAATTCTAATGGTTTAATATTTTTAACCATTTTTTATTTCCTTTACTATCTTTATATCTTCACTGTTAAAATACCTTTGTCCATTTTTTGTTGTCTTACTGTATAATGGTCCTACTAATTTTGATAGATTGGGAATAAATTTTCTAGCATAATTTACCAATCCCAAAAAAGCCTGTATTTGTTTAAGGTTTTCAAATTTTTCAGGAAAATCCAAAATTTTTGTAGATATATGTGGCTGTAATTCTACTTTACCATTTCCCAATTCTAACCCCAGAAAAGAGATTTTTCTTTTAAATAACTCATTTTCTTTTTAGAAACTACTATACCGTTCTTTTTGATTTCATTAAATACTTCTTGTAGATGCTGTTCATGTTCTGCACAGTGTTACTAGCTACCAATATATCATCAATATATACTAAACAAAAATCATATTTTAAAAATATACTATCCATAAATCTTTGAAAAATAGAAGGTGCATTTTTTAGACCGAAACTAAGTACGTTCCACTCGTATTGCCCTTCTGAACATGTAAAAGCTGTCCATGGTTTTAAAACTTTCTTCAAGCTTTAATTGATTGTATCCTGATTTCAGGTCAAATTTTGAAAATACTTTCTTTTGTTGGATCCTTTTTTCTGGCGGGTCTGTAAGTGTAAGAATCTGTAAAAGGGAATGATGCAATAATCTTGCATCCAATGGTTGGCAACAGGGCTCTTGCTGCTATATTCCCTGCTGTTAAAATTATTTTTTCTCCAGTTGATTGAGGAGATCTTCTGTTCTTCTGTTGAGCTTGACTTCCAGGTAATCAATCATACCATGATGGTAGAATTGGATTATCTGTTCGTCAGTTAACTGTGTAGGCTGAAAGACTTGCAGTAACAGGAGTCCTGTACCGTTGCCGTCTTCATCTGTTCTTTCTACTATACTGAATCCTTTGTTTTCACTATCCATGTGAAATGCGAGATCCAGTAGTTGGTGTTGAAGATTGTAGAGAATTAAAGGAAATTGCTCACAGACTTTCCGTGAAACAATCTTCTCAAATTCTGGAAATCTATCTGTCACCGGCTTCAGTTGTTGATGCCAAGGTGTGTCAAGAATCCTAGTTCTGAAGGATTCAAAAGTCCTGTATATCTCTGTATTTTCTTTTTCTTCTCGAGTTTTTGTAATAACTGTGTATTTTTTGCCTCGAGTAATGCAATTTTTTGTTTGAGAATTTCATTCTCTAATTTATGTGTATAAACTGTGTATCTTTTCCTTTCTGTATAAGCTGTCTTGCAGATCAGTAATCAATTGCTCTTGAGCTTTGATTAACTGTTCTGGGTTTGTATTTGCTATTTCAGCAAATGTTTTAACCTCTTCGGGTTCAATGTAAAAACCTTTAACCCCAAAATGTTCCCTTGCAGTTTCGATGGCTTGTTGAAAGCTCTCAAAACCTTTATAAATTGGATTGGGACATTGTATGTATTTTGCAACAGTTTCCCATTTATTGAAATACCGATTTTTGTACCTCGAAAAATGACATAATGTGTAAACTTTGGTTTGTGTCTTTTTTCAGGTGTTGTCATGCTCTGTTCAGAGAAGTACATACTTAGAGCATTCAAAACTTGTATTTAAAACTTGAGGCTTGTGGCATGGTTTGAATATGCCAAAGGTTATCAAGTAGACACTGTTGTTTTTCTGTTAATGTAATTCCACCAATAGGTCTAAACTTTTTGTTGGTGTCAATACATTTTTGGAGAGAGTATATTCCTCCAAATACGATGTTTAGATTCTGTGTATTCTGTGTTGTAGTAAACGTCCTTTGTGTATTCTGTATATTTTTTGGACGAGTTTCTATTGGGTTGTAGTATCGTGATACTTCCCCAATACCTGTAATCGATGCTGGAAGTTGTCTATAACTTTTGATCGATTCTGTATATAACTGTTGAATCTTCTCTGTTTCTTCATTAGAAGTCATTGAAGATTTTTTATTCTGTATAGGCTGTATAAGGATTCCTTTGCCTTTAGCATTCTTTCTTTCCATCTGCAATAAACCACTTATTTATATTTCTAGATAACATATCTGCTATCCCATTATTTTTTCCTTTGATATGTTCAAAATTTATAAAATATCCATTCCCTTGTATTATGTTTTGTAGATTTACCCATCGTGTCCTGTTCATCTTTTTACTTTGATCATTTTTAATAAATTTAACTATTGCTTCACAATCTGTTCGAACTGTGAATTCTTTATGTAGAAATATTTTAAATTTTTCGAGAGAATAGATTAATGCTTGTATTTCAAAATCTATATTTGTCCAATTATTTTTATTTTGAAAATTTCCGCTCGTATAAGCACATATTTTTTCATCATTTTTTGGGCTGTATTTATTTGGTTTACATAGAAGGACTGCTCCCCATCCTTCTTACACCCATCTGTTTCTACTATTATATAGTCTGTTACTAATGGTAATTCTAATGGTTTAATATTTTTAACCATATTTTTATTTCCTTTACTATCTTTATATCTTCACTGTTAAAATACTTTGTCCATTTTTTGTTGTCTTACTGTATAATGGTCCTACTAATTTTGATAGATTGGGAATAAATTTTCTAGCATAATTTACCAATCCCAAAAAAGCCTGTATTTGTTTAAGGTTTTCAAATTTTTCAGGAAAATCCAAAATTTTTGTAGATATATGTGGCTGTAATTCTACTTTACCATTTCCCAATTTTAACCCCAGAAAAGAGATTTTTCTTTTAAATAACTCCATTTTCTTTTTAGAAACTACTATACCGTTCTTTTTGATTTTATTAAATACTTCTTGTAGATGCTGTTCATGTTCCTGCACAGTGTTACTAGCTACCAATATATCATCAATAAATACTAAACAAAAATCATATTTTAAAAATATACTATCCATAAATCTTTGAAAAATAGAAGGTGCATAACAAAATAGAAGGTGCGAGATCCAGTAGTTGGTGTTGAAGATTGTAGAGAATTAAAGGAAATTGCTCACAGACTTTCCGTGAAACAATCTTCTCAAATTCTGGAAATCTATCTGTCACCGGCTTCAGTTGTTGATGCCAAGGTGTGTCAAGAATCCTAGTTCTGAAGGATTCAAAAGTCCTGTATATCTCTGTATTTTCTTTTTCTTCTCGAGTTTTTGTAATAACTGTGTATTTTTTGCCTCGAGTAATGCAATTTTTGTTTGAGAATTTCATTCTCTAATTTTATGTGTATAAACTGTGTATCTTTCCTTTCTGTATAAGCTGTTCTTGCAGATCAGTAATCAATTGCTCTTGAGCTTTGATTAACTGTTCTGGGTTTGTATTTGCTATTTCAGCAAATGTTTTAACTTCTTCGGGTTCAATGTAAAAACCTTTAACCCCAAAATGTTCCCTTGCAGTTTCGATGGCTTGTTGAAAGCTCTCAAAACCTTTATAAATTGGATTGGGACATTGTATGTATTTTGCAACAGTTTCCCACTTATTGAAAATACCGATTTTTGTACCTCGAAAAATGACATAAATTTATTATGCACCTTCTATTTTTCAAAGATTTATGGATAGTATATTTTTAAAATATGATTTTTGTTTAGTATATATTGATGATATATTGGTAGCTAGTAACACTGTGCAGGAACATGAACAGCATCTACAAGAAGTATTTAATAAAATCAAAAAGAACGGTATAGTAGTTTCTAAAAAGAAAATGGAGTTATTTAAAAGAAAAATCTCTTTTCTGGGGTTAAAATTGGGAAATGGTAAAGTAGAATTACAGCCACATATATCTACAAAAATTTTGGATTTTCCTGAAAAATTTGAAAACCTTAAACAAATACAGGCTTTTTTGGGATTGGTAAATTATGCTAGAAAATTTATTCCCAATCTATCAAAATTAGTAGGACCATTATACAGTAAGACAACAAAAAATGGACAAAGGTATTTTAACAGTGAAGATATAAAGATAGTAAAGGAAATAAAAAATATGTTAAAAATATTAAACCATTAGAATTACCATTAGTAACAGGCTATATAATAGTAGAAACAGATGGGTGTAAAGAAGGATGGGGAGCAGTCCTTCTATGTAAACCAAATAAATACAGCCCAAAAAATGATGAAAAATATGTGCTTATACGAGCGGAAATTTTCAAAATAAAATAATTGGACAAATATAGATTTTGAAATACAAGCATTAATCTATTCTCTCGAAAAATTTAAAATATTTCTACATAAAGAATTCACAGTTCGAACAGATTGTGAAGCAATAGTTAAATTTATTAAAAATGATCAAAGTAAAAGATGAACAGGACACGATGGGTAAATCTACAAAACATAATACAAGGGAATGGATATTTTATAAATTTTGAACATATCAAAGGAAAAAATAATGGGATAGCAGATATGTTATCTAGAAATATAAATAAGTGGTTTATTGCAGATGGAAAGAAAGAATGCTAAAGGCAAAGGAATCCTTATACAGCCTATACAGAATAAAAAATCTTCAATGACTTCTAATGAAGAAACAGAGAAGATTCAACAGTTATATACAGAATCGATCAAAAGTTATAGACAACTTCCAGCATCGATTACAGGTATTGGGGAAGTATCACGATACTACAACCCAATAGAAACTCGTCCAAAAAATATACAGAATACACAATGTAACGACCCGAATTTCGTATTATGTAATTAAAATACAATTAATGTATCATGTGTTAAATATTGTAAATATTTAAGACTTAACTAGAAGATTTACTAGTTAGTTAATAGTGGTAGAAAAATGAAAAATGATACTAGAGGGGTGGATCTTGCCAATTGATGAAACTTAAACATGGATATGTATGGCTTGCCATACATTTGGTGAGCATTGTCTCTCACTCACGTTTCACACAAGAGAAGAGGAGAAGAGGGTTTTTGTCATCTTATTTCTCAAATTGTTGGTGATTCAAGTACAAGATCCGAAATTGAGCCCTAGAAATCATTCTTCATCTTCTCAAGAGCTACAAGTAAGTGCTATTTGATGTTCTTGAGGTGGTAAAATCATCACCCACATGATGGGTGTAGAAATTGGTGGTTTAAACATGAAACCCTAGTGTTATAGTGCTAGATGATCATGTGTATGTGTGTATTATGGTAACTAGATGTGTAATTGCTCCTTAATTGAAGATTTACATGAACCATGGAAATGGGTTTAGTTACTAGAAGGTTAAACTAAGGATTCCTCATGTAAACTAGTTGCTAGTTGTGGAATCCATGTTCATTCTTGTAGAAAATGTGATTATGTGCCTAACATTTGGTGGAAATTGATGAATCACATGTGTGATATGTGATTTAGGTGTAAAACTAGCTTGATGATGTTTAAAAGCTAGTAAATAACCAATATGTTAAGTTATGCACATAAGGTGTTTGATGAAATGCCTAAATTAGATGAAAAACATGAATGAACTACTTAATTGCAAGAAATGTGCAATGTGAAAGCCTAGATTGTAGGTTAATTGTGATAAATGGTCAAATAGACCATATGTGTGATTAAATGAATGTTATGTGTTAAATGGGTCCTTAAAATGGTAATAGGAAGTGGTGTGGCAAGCGGATCCAAGGGAACCGGCAAGGAACACGTTTGATTGACCACTTAAACCGTCCGGACTCAAGGTAAGACATTCTTTAAATTGAGCATAACAAAGTAAAGGCATGAGTCACAATGTGTGTGACCATGTGCTCATAAGCTCAAACAAAATTAAAACCACGTTTAAAAAGGATAAATAGTTGACTTGCACCGTATGTGAGCTTCTATGACAAATGATTCACGACGTGCGTGAACATAAAGGAAAATAACACTTTAGTGTTATACCACATAGTTGTGGAACAGAACGAGTCATGACGTGCGTGACCGTCCCATGGAAATGGGAAGAAAGGACAAACCCGGATTAAAGTGATTCACATCGTGTGTGAACACTAGGGTAAAGGGTTATCCCTACGATTTGCAATGTGTGTGGACGTTGGGTAACGCCAAGGAAAGCGGTCGTTCGTGAAAGAATGGCAAACCGCTCATTAAATGGGATTTGACCCTATAAGGGGCAAATTCGGTATGAAAAGGAAAATTTGCGTTATGATAAGCAAATGGGATGGGTTGGGTCTAAGAACTCACCAAACATATGTAATATGTTATAATAGACCAGTTCCATGGTTGTCGGGACGGTCGGGAACTCTAAAGAACAAACGAACCATAAATGGGTTAATTAAGGAATTAAATACCAAATAAATAGAAAAATTTTGGTATGTTGCCAAGAGTCGGGTTAGACTCGTTGAAAATCCGTGGGAATCACGTATATGATAAAATATGTTATTTCCAGGTGTTTGGAACAATCGGGATCGAAAGGGGTGGCTCGGGAACGCGAAACGACCCTTAACGGGTCAAAAATAATGTTTTTGCTGCAGGGTCCACCGTAGCTTACGGTGGCACCGTAAGTTACGGTAGGTCCCTGGGCGAAATGGGCTACCGTAAGCCAGTGTGATACCACCGTAGCAAAACTGAGGCCACCGTAACTTACGGTGGCTACCGTAAGTTACGGTAGGCCCAGTTCCCAGCTTTTTGTCGATTATCGTT
Organism: Flaveria linearis; assembly: GCA_024085815.1. Lineage (NCBI taxonomy): Eukaryota > Viridiplantae > Streptophyta > Magnoliopsida > Asterales > Asteraceae > Flaveria > Flaveria linearis. The sequence goes on from CM044016.1 coordinate 46,872,119, forward strand.
TTAACGCGTTACGAGTCCGTTTAAACCCCCGTAAAGACCCGAAATGAATGTTAGAATGTACTTACTTAGTTCTTATGAACTAATGGATGTCTAAACGTGTGTTTTTAGGTGTTACGGGACCGGAAGGCTAAAGTGATCGATGGGGCATACAAGGATCGAACGGGATTGCATACACGTTTCTTTTGTAGAAACTAACGTGTTAACATTATTTTGAAACTTCCTATCACGTGTGTATGTAAATGGATTGTTAAACTTCATTTTGAGTGTCGGTTGACACGAAACACATATTTTGGAAGTTAAATGTTAATGAAATTTTCTGGGACCAAATTCCGCATGTTTATTTAACTTAAACGGACTCTATGGAGGTCCGGGTGTTACACACAAAGGACGTTTACTACAACACAGAATACACAGAATCTAAACATCGTATTTGGAGGAATATACTCTCTCCAAAAATGTATTGACACCAACAAAAAGTTTAGACCTATTGGTGGAATTACATTAACAGAAAAACAACAGTGTCTACTTGATAACCTTTGGCATATTCAAACCATGCCACAAGCCTCAAGTTTTAAAATACAAGTTTTGAATGCTCTAAGTATGTACTTCTCTGAACAGAGCATGACAACACCTGAAAAAAGACACAAACCAAAGTTTACACATTATGTCATTTTTCGAGGTACAAAAATCGGTATTTTCAATAAATGGGAAACTGTTGTAAAATACATACAATGTCCCAATCCAATTTATAAAGGTTTTGAGAGCTTTCAACAAGCCATCGAAACTGCAAGGGAACATTTTGGGGTTAAAGGTTTTTACATTGAACCCGAAGAGGTTAAAACATTTGCTGAAATAGCAAATACAAACCCGAACAGTTAATCAAAGCTCAAGAGCAATTGATTACTGATCTGCAAGAACAGCTTATACAGAAAGGAAAAGATACACAGTTTATACACATAAAATTAGAGAATGAAATTCTCAAACAAAAAATTGCATTACTCGAGGCAAAAAATACACAGTTATTACAAAAACTCGAGAAGAAAAAAGAAAATACAGAGATATACAGGACTTTTGAATCCTTCAGAACTAGGATTCTTGACACACCTTGGCATCAACAACTGAAGCCGGTGACAGATAGATTTCCAGAATTTGAGAAGATTGTTTCACGGAAAGTCTGTGAGCAATTTCCTTTAATTCTCTACAATCTTCAACACCAACTACTGGATCTCGCATTTCACATGGATAGTGAAAACAAAGGATTCAGTATAGTAGAAAGAACAGATGAAGACGACAACGGTACAGGACTCCTGTTACTGCAAGTCTTTCAGCCTACACAGTTAACTGACGAACAGATAATCCAATTCTACTATCATGGTATGATTGATTACCTGGAAGTCAAGCTCAACAGAAGAACAGAAGATCTCCTCAATCAACTTGGAGAAAAATAATTTTAACAGCAGGGAATATAGCAGCAAGAGCCCTGTTGCCAACCATTGGATGCAAGATTATTGCATCATTCCCTTTTACAGATTCTTACACTTACAGACCCGCCAGAAAAAGGATCTTCATTGATCATAATATTACAACAAATTACTTACGAACATGTATGACAAAGACAGAAATTGATTTTGCCGCCCTAAAATGGCTTAATCAACAAATAGAAAACCTACCAGTGATTTACAGCAGTTTATTAAAACTCATAAGGAAACTCCAGAAATTCCTGATTTCTTCCCATGGAAACAATATAAGTTAATTGGGGAAGGACACTATATACAGGTTTATGCAAAAACAAACTGGAGCATGTTATTGCCTTTTGCAGGGGAAGGCGATACACTTCAGCTTAGACACATAATCAACTTAGAAGACTATGAAGCAGATCACGGTGACTGCTCAAGCCCACAGTCAATTGACAGCACACACAGGGACTTCTAGACAGGTTAAACAGCTAGAGGTATAAACAAGAACGAGTTCTTTATTCAAATGACGCATGCCATGACGTTAATTACAAAGCTTCTAGAAAATGACGTAGGCAATGACGAAGAACGAAAATAATTGAAGGACTCGATGATTTTGTAATTATCTGTAATTATTGTTTAGCTTTTGTACGACTCATTCTGAGCCGTTTCTTTTTCTTTCATTAATTTATTGTAAAATTGTTGAGACTTCGCCTATATATGGCTGAAGAATTCATTTGTATAGACACACCGAAGAAATCAATAAACTCTTCAACTTCTCAAAACTCTCTCATGGCACACTAAACCCCCTCTCAAACTCCTTAGTCTAGATCCTTATACAAGCTTCATATCCCCGTACTTCATATTATATCCTTAGTTAAAAGTCCAAAAAAAAAAATCAAAAAACCAAAAAACCCAAAAAATAATCATCTACTCATCCGCTGTGCATATACTCTACCATCCGCTCATCCGCTGTGCATAAGATCTGCTGTATCATACTGTAAGTATTATGTGTTTATGTTTTTAATTTATATGTTGGTGTATACTCTCTATTTTTGACACCAGTATTATGTGTTTATGTTTTTAATTTATATGTTGGTGTATACTCTTTATTTTTGACACCAAACCTTCTTACCCCCTCTGATGCATGGTATCAGAGCAAGGCTTTCTTAAAATCTAAAAGACTAAGACAAGCTCCATATTTATGGCGTGTGATGCCTCTTTTCTTTGGAGAACTCTCTTAGGTGAAGATTATGGGAAAACTAAGCTCAGATTATTAAAGTATCAAAAGGGTTAAAATGGTTTGATATTATATATTCTGTTAATATATATTGTTAATTGTGTAATTTTGTTAATATTCTAAGGAGCTATATATATATATATATATATATGTGTGTGTGTGTGTGTGTGTGGGATGGATCCTAAGAAAACCAACATTTTTTAAGAAAACCATAAAAACCAAATCCATCCAATCAGAATTTTTCTTTAATTTTTCAGATTTTTAATTTAAAAGGATATTTATGTAATTTTATACATAATATATTCTTAATTAATATGAAATCCCTACTTTTTCTCCACAAATTCTATTTTGATCAGCACATTTATTGGAACCGATTCATGATTCTTAATTAGAATCTTCAGTTACAATAGGGATATCGTTGATTGATTGTTTTTGTGTGGATTCAATTCGAGTTTCAACAGATTCATAATCGAATTCAAGAAAGCTTTTGACGAAGAACGTAGGCATCTTTTAATGGTTTTAGTGTTCATGTGTTGATGTTGCTCTGTTTTTCTGTAATCTTCTGTTTTCAACATTTTAGGATGGTGAATTCCAATTCTAATGCAATGGCAACTGTACCTGGGATGGAAATTGAAGATTTTTCTGAAGCAACACATCCAATACCTGTTGATCAGATTGATAAGCTTTCAACCGGTAATAATCTCGAATTAGACTCATCGACCATATTTGCCCCACAGAATATGAACCGTGGAGATGGACAAATATATCTTACTGGTGTTGAAAATGAAGGTAATTATTTTCCTAATATGATTTGGTATTTTTTCAAAGTTAAGCGTAATGTTTACATATATGTAAGTATCATGATGTTAATGTAACTGATGGATGTTTACGTATATGTAAGCTTACATAAGTAATCATATTTGTATACTAATGAATACGTATGAATCAAGTCTGTTGATTACATAAGTAACCATATTTGTATACTAATGAATACGTATATGTAAGCATCATGATGTTAATGTAACTGACGGATGTTTACGTATATGTAAGCTTACATAAGTAACCATATTTGTATACTAATGAATACGTATGAAAGTGCAATACTGTACTGACTTTTTATATACCCGTATACACTATCAAGGTTCGTTATCTACCAATGTTTATGAATCTCCAAATGGAACACGATACTGGACTCCTAATGTTCCAGTTGAGTACAAGCTGTTGTAGGAACCAAATTTGATACATGGAAAGATGTGATGAATATGTACGAAGCGTATGCTGAGAAGGCTGGTTTTTCTACTCGACTAGGTGCACTGAAAAGAAAGGATGGGGTAACTACTCACAGATATATGTTGTGTACCAAAGCTGGTAAGCCTAATGGTCAAGTTGTTGACACTTTGGAATCCACGTCAAAGTCACCTCTTCGTCGGACAAATTTCAAAGTTACTAATTGCCGAGCACGTATAAAACTTAGAGCTATTTTAGGTACCTCAGCTTTTGAGTTATATGAATTCGATGAGGTTCATAACCACGGATTAGTGAATTCAGACAATTTGGATCTGACAAGAAAAAGACGGAAGTTGAATTTTGTTGACCAAGAGTATATTGCCAAATGTCGATTGGCAAATATTGGGCCAACCAAAGCTCATAGGCTACAAGTTGCATTAAAGGGTGGCCATCACATGGTGCGTGGTACAAAAACAGACTATAAAAATTTTAGTCGTGATATTACCAAGTACATTGGTAAAAGAGACGCCCAAATGTTTGTAGATACATTGAAAGAACGCAACATGTATAGAGAAAATTTCAATTTCGAGTATGTTGCTGTTGATGGTGAGGTTAGATCATTTTTTTGGGTGGACAATGTTTCGAAGGTAAATTATGATGCTTTTGGCGATGTCTTGGCATTTGATGCAACATACCAGACAAATAAGTAAGTTTTTTTCATATTCAGTAATAAATTAAACTTATTTATAATTAACTTCTTTTTTTTCAGGTATAATATGATTTTTGTTCCATTCACCGGTGTTGATCACCATAAAAAGTGTGTAACTTTTGGTGCCGGGTTGTTGTATGACGAGACAATTGAATCTTACACGTGGTTACTCAATTGCTTCGTTAAAGCCCATAACAACAAACAACCAATGTTAATTCTTACGGATCAGGATGCGTCTATGAAAGTAGCTGTCAATACGGTTTTTGACAAATCAATACATCGTTTGTGCATGTGGCATATCACTATGAAACTTCCATCAAAAGTATTATATTCTTATTATTTTCAATTTACTTTAATGTCTTCATTATTTTGTAAATATCGTATTCTTATATTGATATTCTTAGATAAATAGCCTTGACTTACATATATGTATGTTCTAAATATTAATCTTTACGTATAAGTAATTACCCCATTTTTGTGTGTAGGTTACTGGGAACAAGTTGAATAACACTAATTTACGTGCATCTATTCATAAGTTAGTTTGGAACGTGTACATGAAACCATCTGAGTTTGAACGTCGTTGGATTTTGCTGATGGAAGAGTACAGTTTGCAAGATCACCCTTGGTTGTCTGACATGTTCTCCATTAGAGATCAATGGGTTCCTGGTTATTTCAAAGATATACCCATGTGTTGTTTAATGAAGACTACCTCTAGGTGTGAAAGTTCTAATTCTTATTTTAAAGTCTATTCAAGTGCATCCAATACTCTTGTTCAATTCTTGTTATGCTTTGACTCTGCGATGGATGGACAAAGGTATAACCAACGTTTGTTAGAATATAGCACCGCAACCACCGTACCAAAACATCGTACTTCTTTAGCAATCGAACGTCACGCGGCTGAGATTTACACACGCAACATTTTCTTAGAAGTCCAAAAGGAAATACATAAATGCACATCATTATGTTACATAGTAAATCGTGAGATTCTGGATGGAACCTACGTTTATATGATCGCACACGAAGACAGTAGGTCGGACATTATCATCGAGTTCAAGGTAAAAGCAAGTCTAAATTTATACATTTTTTATGTTTCAATTTATTCCTGAATTGTATCCTATTAATGATTTATCCAATCCAAATTTGTTTTGTTTCATAGGTAACGCTTCAATTACTTGACAACTCAGTTACATGTTCTTGCATGGGCTACACGCGTATTAGTTATCTGTGTCGTCATGTTTTTTGTGTGTTTAGACACCATAAAATTGACAAAATTCCAGACCAATACGTGCATGTTCGATGGAGAAGAGATGTTCTACCTAAACATTTGTTTAGTATTGCCAACCGATATGGTGTGAATCAAAGTAAAAATTCAATAATTAGACATCGTGTGATGGAAAACATGCAACAATGTGCTGATTTGTTAAGACATGACACTGAGCGACTAGCATGGCTTGACAAGCATGTCGAGAAACTAAAGCAAAAAATATTTGATGACTTTCCAGTGCAGAATGCTAAAAATAGCACTGGTGTTGTAATTCAAGGGGTGGTAGGACAATCCGAACCAAAAAATATTGAAGTCAACGCTCTGCAAGGTATAAGAAACAAAGGATGTGGTACAAAACAAAGACTAATTGGTCCAGGGGAGAAGGCAAAAGTCAAGAAAAAAAGAAGCTACAGGTTGTGCAATTTTTTTCATAAAGTGGTAAATGATCACGATTCCAGAAACTGTCCCGAAAAGAAGAAATTGAAGGATAGGATGGACCAAGGTGTTATTTCCGAAGACGCATCTCCTATGGAAGACGAAACATTTGATTCGGACGATGGAATAAATCACGATTACGGAGATTCAGATGCAGTTTAGTATCATTATTATTTGGCAATCACACATATAAGTTTTTGGGTTAAGATAGTTTCTTATAAGTTTGGCGTTTTAAAAATGTTTGTAATTGAGTAACGTTTTACACACATTTTTAAGGATTGATTATATTTCATTGCTTTGGGTGTAACATGACAAATGATTTGTTGGTCCATCATTATTTATTTGTGTATAAACAGTACTCACCCCATGTTCAACATATTTGCAAATGCTTACATATATGTAAGCAACTTATAAGTTAGCATAACCACATGTAAACATATATGTAACCATATAATACTTTTAAAATCATGTAACCCGATTAGTCACCATATACATCATACAAAATATTCATGAAAGCAAAACATCAAATTGTAAATTTGATATACATATATGTAAGCAAATTACATGTGACAGATGATTACATATCTGTACACACTAATTTTAACTAATATTTACAGATGATTACATATATGTAAGCAAATTACATGTTACAAGTGTAAGTGTAAGTGTAAGCATACATGTTACCAATCATCCTTATACTGCTTGTATATAGTCCCAGTTATCTAAAAACAGTTTGTATTAGTTCTTTATATATAGACCCAATTAATGTAAGCATATACAGATACGTAAACAAGCTATCACCAGTGTAAGATACAAATCCCATAAGCATAGAACATTAAAACTTGTAATTAAAACATCAGATTTTATAACACCATAACTGTTTATCATTAACTTTTCCCAAAAGAAGATTTCTTACAATTCTATTGCCTCAACAAAACAAATCCAAAATCATAAAGATCTAATCTAATATACGTTTTCATTCACCGTCTCTTCTGCCTCCCACATTACTTTGTCGCGATATACGTTAATATCTGACATCAGAATTTATAAGCATATTTCTTATCCAAAGCAGCTACTTTCGTTTTCTTCCTCTTTTCATCAGTTGGAAATCCGCAGTCCCAGTTCTTCACATGATTACCCATGTACATTTCCATATGCCGCATGACGAACACTCCACAATCCACATAGTTCTTGATGTCGCCCATCCAATTCTGAGTTTTTCTGGGTAACATGACTGGATTTGACTCCACTTTGGGTTCCAATTGATCGCAAATAATTCACAAAGATTTCTTTCTGCAAAACAGTTTAATAACACATATTAAACTTTGTTCATACTTAATCTAATCAAATCTAAATAGCTACATAAATGTAAACGATTGTTCTAACAACTAACCACTTTGAGAGCTGTTGACTTTTTATTAAAATCTGGATCGTCGACAACATTAACAAAACTTTCTTTCTCGTTCATATTATCAATGATCGTGATACCTGGATATTTGAAATTAAAGCATATCAAGTAGTAATGATTTCCTTCTAGAATGGGGAACATCACAATGTCAAATAGTTTCACATCTTCCACCTTCCCACATTCTTGAAGAAACTCTTTCCATATGGAAGAAAAGAATCTAAACCGTTCCTCAAAGGTTTCTTTACTACTTTGCACCACCCATCCTAGCTGCAATTCAATATAACAACAATTTATGTATTAATAATCCATAAAATCATTTATGATGCCTTTGTACGTTAGGATTTTTCACTTACAAATGTTGTGGTCCCACAAAACATACGATACGGTGAACTGGCACTTCTATATTTCTCCTCATTATTCAGTACCTTTGCCCAACAATCAATAACATCGGTGTACAATTGTTGTCCAGGTTGTAAAGAAGTGAGAAGGTACTGTGTTGTACCATCCCCTGATTTTGTTCCAAATATGAACTTTCTGCATACAACAATTCATATATTTTTAAATCTACGAAACTATAAAAAGGTTAATGTATCCGTATGTGTTCCTAAATGTACATAATAACAAACAAAACGAAATGCATCTAAATCTGAGTACTAAAATGGACATAATCACAAGTTTTATAATAGTGCTTACATATATGTATCCACTGGTTACATATATGTATACATCTGTGTTAAAAAATGGACATACTAATAAACAGTAACAAATGCATATCATTCTGGGTTATTAAAGGCACAAAAGCATAACTTTTTAATGAATGATTACATATATATAATCATCTGTGTTCACTGATATACATACTAACAAACAACAGTATTTGCATATCAATCTGTGTACTAAAAGTGACATAATCATAACTTTTTAAATATTGCCTACATATATGTATACATCTGTCTTCATATATTCACATACTAACAAACAATAATAAATGACTACCAATCAGGATACATTTTAAAAGACTGATTACATATATGTATGCATATGTCAACAATGATGTTCATACTAACAAACAATATGAAATGCACATCAATATTTATACTAAAAGGGTCATTATCAATATATTTTAATGACTGCTTACATATATGTAAACACTAGCTGTAACAACCCCTCCTCGACCCTTACAAAAGATATGGAAATTTTTCTAAGTCAGAAGCATGAACAGTGCTCATGAGTCTAAACAGTGCTCATGTGCCCGAACAGTACTTATAAGCCTGGAGAAATGCCCCCGCGACTAAGTCCTGGTCGTTTCAGCAGCACTAATACGACCAACAGTGGTAATACGACCAACAGTGGTCATACGCCCAACAGTGGTTATACGCCCAACAGTGGTCATACGCCCAACAGTGGTCATACGCCCAACAGTGGTTATACGCCCAACAGTGGTTATACGCCCAAAACAGTGGTTAAACGCCCAGAATTTTTCTATGTTTTTCATGCATGTATTTTGCTCCTGATTATTTTTCCACACTAATTTTACATCCATTATGGATATGTAACATTGTGGAAACATATTTTTGTAAAAGAAACTATTAATCGAATGAATATTAGAAACAATTATGTTCCAACACTTAGATGAAATTGGATAAAGTATACCCATGCAATCCGCGGCTTAACCAAAAATAATAATACTAATAAAAGAATACAAATAAAACAAATGAAATGAATAAAACAAACAATCTGCATGGCCGCCCATTGAACCACCAATCCAACACAATCTGCGAAACCCACTCAAACACTCAACTTTTCCCACTTTTCTATACATGCAAACCCGTGTATAATTTTTATATCCCTTCTCTCAACACTTTACTCTCAAACTCTCGGACTTTCTCTCTCTCACTACTCACTACTCACTACTCTCTCTTTGCTTCTTTCGACTGAAATCACACACACACTTCATTTTCCTAACCTTTTAGCAACAACTATCAAAGGAAACAAGGCTGTTCCGCTGAGGTTCGAAGGGTTTCGTTAGTTCTAGCCTCCTAAATTCCTCGCACGTAAGTAATATAAACTTCTGATAATCTAAATCCTAGTAAACTCATTTGTGTTCTACTATAAACACTACTCTCATTATTCCAACAGAAAGCTTTCGGCTGGAACCTCACTCTCTTTAAAACTCCACTTCGAACGAGGTACCACTCTCTTGAACCCACAAACCTAAGGTTGATATACAAGGATTCTACCTTGTATATCCTCATATCATGTGTTCAAGCCACACTTAACCGTATATTTATATATAAACCCTGTAAATCTGCCTAAACAATGAAACAAACACCCAAATATATACCTATACTTTCTGAAATTTAGGTTACAAATGATATAGAAGGGGTTGGGAGGGTAAATGTGATATTTACAATGTCCCAATCCAATTTATAAAGGTTTTGAGAGCTTTCAACAAGCCATCGAAACTGCAAGGGAACATTTTGGGGTTAAAGGTTTTACATTGAACCCGAAGAGGTTAAAACATTTGCTGAAATAGCAAATACAAACCCAGAACAGTTAATTAAAGCTCAAGAGCAATTGATTACTGATCTGCAAGAACAGCTTATACAGAAAGGAAAAGATACACAGTTTATACACATAAAATTAGAGAATGAAATTCTCAAACAAAAAATTGCATTACTCGAGGCAAAAAATACACAGTTATTACAAAAACTCGAGAAGAAAAAAGAAAATACAGAGATATACAGGACTTTTGAATCCTTCAGAACTAGGATTCTTGACACACCTTGGCATCAACAACTGAAGCCGGTGACAGATAGATTTCCAGAATTTGAGAAGATTGTTTCACGGAAAGTCTGTGAGCAATTTCCTTTAATTCTCTACAATCTTCAACACCAACTACTGGATCTCGCATTTCACATGGATAGTGAAAACAAAGGATTCAGTATAGTAGAAAGAACAGATGAAGACGGCAACGGTACAGGACTCCTGTTACTGCAAGTCTTTCAGCCTACACAGTTAACTGACGAACATATAATCCAATTCTACTATCATGGTATGATTGATTACCTGGAAGTCAAGCTCAACAGAAGAACAGAAGATCTCCTCAATCAACTTGGAGAAAAAATAATTTTAACAGCAGGGAATATAGCAGCAAGAGCCCTGTTGCCAACCATTGGATGCAAGATTATTGCATCATTCCCTTTTACAGATTCTTACACTTACAGACCCGCCAGAAAAAGGATCTTCATTGATCATAATATTACAACAAATTACTTACGAACATGTATGACAAAGACAGAAATTGATTTTGCCGCCCTAAAATGGCTTAATCAACAAATAGAACAACCTACCAGTGATTTACAGCAGTTTATTAAAACTTATCAGGAAACTCCAGAAATTCCTGATTTCTTCCCATGGAAACAATATAAGTTAATTGGGGAAGGACACTATATACAGGTTTATGCAAAAACAAACTGGAGCATGTTATTGCCTTTTGCAGGGGAAGGCGATACACTTCAGCTTAGACACATAATCAACTTAGAAGACTATGAAGCAGATCACGGTGACTGCTCAAGCCCACAGTCAATTGACAGCACACACAGGGACTTCTAGACAGGTTAAACAGCTAGAGGTATAAACAAGAACGAGTTCTTTATTCAAATGACGCATGCCATGACGTTAATTACAAAGCTTCTAGAAAATGACGTAGGCAATGACGAAGAACGAAAATAATTGAAGGACTCGATGATTTTGTAATTATCTGTAATTATTGTTTAGCTTTTGTACGACTCATTCTGAGCCGTTTCTTTTCTTTCATTAATTTATTGTAAAATTGTTGAGACTTCGCCTATATATGGCTGAAGAATTCATTTGTATAGACACACCGAAGAAATCAATAAACTCTTCAACTTCTCAAAACTCTCTCATGGCACACTAAACCCCCTCTCAAACTCCTTAGTCTAGATCCTTATACAAGCTTCATATCCCCGTACTTCATATTATATCCTTAGTTAAAAGTCCAAAAAAAAAAATCAAAAAACCAAAAAACCCAAAAAATAATCATCTACTCATCCGCTGCGCATATACTCTACCATCCGCTCATCCGCTGTGCATAAGATCTGCTGTATCATACTGTAAGTATTATGTGTTTATGTTTTTAATTTATATGTTGGTGTATACTCTCTATTTTTGACACCAGTATTATGTGTTTATGTTTTTAATTTATATGTTGGTGTATACTCTTTATTTTTGACACCAAACCTTCTTACCCCCTCTGATGCATTGGTATCAGAGCAAGGCTTTCTTAAAATCTAAAAGACTAAGACAAGCTCCATATTTATGGCGTGTGATGCCTCTTTTCTTTGGAGAACTCTCTTAGGTGAAGATTATGGGAAAACTAAGCTCAGATTATTAAAGTATCAAAAGGGTTAAAATGGTTTGATATTATATATTCTGTTAATATATATTGTTAATTGTGTAATTTTGTTAATATTCTAAGGAGCTATATATATATATATATATATATATATATATGTGTGTGTGTGTGTGTGTGTGTGTGGGATGGATCCTAAGAAAACCAACATTTTTTAAGAAAACCATAAAAACCAAATCCATCCAATCAGAATTTTTCTTTAATTTTTCAGATTTTAATTTAAAAGGATATTTATGTAATTTTATACATAATATATTCTTAATTAATATGAAATCCCTACTTTTTCTCCACAAATTCTATTTTGATCAGCACATTTATTGGAACCGATTCATGATTCTTAATTAGAATCTTCAGTTACAATAGGGATATCGTTGATTGATTGTTTTTGTGTGGATTCAATTCGAGTTTCAACAGATTCATAATCGAATTCAAGAAAGCTTTTGACGAAGAACGTAGGCATCTTTTAATGGTTTTAGTGTTCATGTGTTGATGTTGCTCTGTTTTTCTGTAATCTTCTGTTTTCAACATTTTAGGATGGTGAATTCCAATTCTAATGCAATGGCAACTGTACCTGGGATGGAAATTGAAGATTTTTCTGAAGCAACACATCCAATACCTGTTGATCAGATTGATAAGCTTTCAACCGGTAATAATCTCGAATTAGACTCATCGACCATATTTGCCCCACAGAATATGAACCGTGGAGATGGACAAATATATCTTACTGGTGTTGAAAATGAAGGTAATTATTTTCCTAATATGATTTGGTATTTTTTCAAAGTTAAGCGTAATGTTACATATATGTAAGTATCATGATGTTAATGTAACTGATGGATGTTTACGTATATGTAAGCTTACATAAGTAATCATATTTGTATACTAATGAATACGTATGAATCAAGTCTGTTGATTACATAAGTAACCATATTTGTATACTAATGAATACGTATATGTAAGCATCATGATGTTAATGTAACTGACGGATGTTTACGTATATGTAAGCTTACATAAGTAACCATATTTGTATACTAATGAATACGTATGAAAGTGCAATACTGTACTGACTTTTTATATACCCGTATACACTATCAAGGTTCGTTATCTACCAATGTTTATGAATCTCCAAATGGAACACGATACTGGACTCCTAATGTTCCAGTTGAGTACAAGCTGTTGTAGGAACCAAATTCGATACATGGCAAGATGTGATGAATATGTACGAAGCGTATGCTGAGAAGGCTGGTTTTTCTACTCGACTAGGTGCACTGAAAAGAAAGGATGGGGTAACTACTCACAGATATATGTTGTGTACCAAAGCTGGTAAGCCTAATGGTCAAGTTGTTGACACTTTGGAATCCACGTCAAAGTCACCTCTTCGTCGGACAAATTTCAAAGTTACTAATTGCCGAGCACGTATAAAACTTAGAGCTATTTTAGGTACCTCAGCTTTTGAGTTATATGAATTCGATGAGGTTCATAACCACGGATTAGTGAATTCAGACAATTTGGATCTGACACGAAAAAGACGGAAGTTGAATTTTGTTGACCAAGAGTATATTGCCAAATGTCGATTGGCAAATATTGGGCCAACCAAAGCTCATAGGCTACAAGTTGCATTAAAGGGTGGCCATCACATGGTGCGTGGTACAAAAACAGACTATAAAAATTTTAGTCGTGATATTACCAAGTACATTGGTAAAAGAGACGCCCAAATGTTTGTAGATACATTGAAAGAACGCAACATGTATAGAGAAAATTTCAATTTCGAGTATGTTGCTGTTGATGGTGAGGTTAGATCATTTTTTTGGGTGGACAATGTTTCGAAGGTAAATTATGATGCTTTTGGCGATGTCTTGGCATTTGATGCAACATACCAGACAAATAAGTAAGTTTTTTTTCATATTCAGTAATAAATTAAACTTATTTATAATTAACTTCTTTTTTTCAGGTATAATATGATTTTTGTTCCATTCACCGGTGTTGATCACCATAAAAAGTGTGTAACTTTTGGTGCCGGGTTGTTGTATGACGAGACAATTGAATCTTACACGTGGTTACTCAATTGCTTCGTTAAAGCCCATAACAACAAACAACCAATGTTAATTCTTACGGATCAGGATGCGTCTATGAAAGTAGCTGTCAATACGGTTTTTGACAAATCAATACATCGTTTGTGCATGTGGCATATCACTATGAAACTTCCATCAAAAGTATTATATTCTTATTATTTTCAATTTACTTTAATGTCTTCATTATTTTGTAAATATCGTATTCTTATATTGATATTCTTAGATAAATAGCCTTGACTTACATATATGTATGTTCTAAATATTAATCTTTACGTATAAGTAATTACCCCATTTTTGTGTGTAGGTTACTGGGAACAAGTTGAATAACACTAATTTACGTGCATCTATTCATAAGTTAGTTTGGAACGTGTACATGAAACCATCTGAGTTTGAACGTCGTTGGATTTTGCTGATGGAAGAGTACAGTTTGCAAGATCACCCTTGGTTGTCTGACATGTTCTCCATTAGAGATCAATGGGTTCCTGGTTATTTCAAAGATATACCCATGTGTTGTTTAATGAAGACTACCTCTAGGTGTGAAAGTTCTAATTCTTATTTTAAAGTCTATTCAAGTGCATCCAATACTCTTGTTCAATTCTTGTTATGCTTTGACTCTGCGATGGATGGACAAAGGTATAACCAACGTTTGTTAGAATATAGCACCGCAACCGCCGTACCAAAACATCGTACTTCTTTAGCAATCGAACGTCACGCGGCTGAGATTTACACACGCAACATTTTCTTAGAAGTCCAAAAGGAAATACATAAATGCACATCATTATGTTACATAGTAAATCGTGAGATTCTGGATGGAACCTACGTTTATATGATCGCACACGATGACAGTAGGTCGGACATTATCATCGAGTTCAAGGTAAAAGCAAGTCTAAATTTATACATTTTTTATGTTTCAATTTATTCCTGAATTGTATCCTATTAATGATTTATCCAATCCAAATTTGTTTTGTTTCATAGGTAACGCTTCAATTACTTGACAACTCAGTTACATGTTCTTGCATGGGCTACACGCGTATTAGTTATCTGTGTCGTCATGTTTTTTGTGTGTTTAGACACCATAAAATTGACAAAATTCCAGACCAATACGTGCATGTTCGATGGAGAAGAGATGTTCTACCTAAACATTTGTTTAGTATTGCCAACCGATATGGTGTGAATCAAAGTAAAAATTCAATAATTAGACATCGTGTGATGGAAAACATGCAACAATGTGCTGATTTGTTAAGACATGACACTGAGCGACTAGCATGGCTTGACAAGCATGTCGAGAAACTAAAGCAAAAAATATTTGATGACTTTCCAGTGCAGAATGCTAAAAATAGCACTGGTGTTGTAATTCAAGGGGTGGTAGGACAATCCGAACCAAAAAATATTGAAGTCAACGCTCTGCAAGGTATAAGAAACAAAGGATGTGGTACAAAACAAAGACTAATTGGTCCAGGGGAGAAGGCAAAAGTCAAGAAAAAAAGAAGCTACAGGTTGTGCAATTTTTTTCATAAAGTGGTAAATGATCACGATTCCAGAAACTGTCCCGAAAAGAAGAAATTGAAGGATAGGATGGACCAAGGTGTTATTTCCGAAGACGCATCTCCTATGGAAGACGAAACATTTGATTCGGACGATGGAATAAATCACGATTACGGAGATTCAGATGCAGTTTAGTATCATTATTATTTGGCAATCACACATATAAGTTTTTGGGTTAAGATAGTTTCTTATAAGTTTGGCGTTTTAAAAATGTTTGTAATTGAGTAACGTTTTACACACATTTTTAAGGATTGATTATATTTCATTGCTTTGGGTGTAACATGACAAATGATTTGTTGGTCCATCATTATTTATTTGTGTATAAACAGTACTCACCCCATGTTCAACATATTTGCAAATGCTTACATATATGTAAGCAACTTATAAGTTAGCATAACCACATGTAAACATATATGTAACCATATAATACTTTTAAAATCATGTAACCCGATTAGTCACCATATACATCATACAAAATATTCATGAAAGCAAAACATCAAATTGTAAATTTGATATACATATATGTAAGCAAATTACATGTGACAGATGATTACATATCTGTACACACTAATTTTAACTAATATTTACAGATGATTACATATATGTAAGCAAATTACATGTTACAAGTGTAAGTGTAAGTGTAAGCATACATGTTACCAATCATCCTTATACTGCTTGTATATAGTCCCAGTTATCTAAAAACAGTTTGTATTAGTTCTTTATATATAGACCCAATTAATGTAAGCATATACAGATACGTAAACAAGCTATCACCAGTGTAAGATACAAATCCCATAAGCATAGAACATTAAAACTTGTAATTAAAACATCAGATTTTATAACACCATAACTGTTTATCATTAACTTTTCCCAAAAGAAGATTTCTTACAATTCTATTGCCTCAACAAAACAAATCCAAAATCATAAAGATCTAATCTAATATACGTTTTCATTCACCGTCTCTTCTGCCTCCCACATTACTTTGTCGCGATATACGTTAATATCTGACATCAGAATTTTATAAGCATATTTCTTATCCAAAGCAGCTACTTTCGTTTTCTTCCTCTTTTCATCAGTTGGAAATCCGCAGTCCCAGTTCTTCACATGATTACCCATGTACATTTCCATATGCCGCATGACGAACACTCCACAATCCACATAGTTCTTGATGTCGCCCATCCAATTCTGAGTTTTTCTGGGTAACATGACTGGATTTGACTCCACTTTGGGTTCCAATTGATCGCAAATAATTCACAAAGATTTCTTTCTGCAAAACAGTTTAATAACACATATTAAACTTTGTTCATACTTAATCTAATCAAATCTAAATAGCTACATAAATGTAAACGATTGTTCTAACAACTAACCACTTTGAGAGCTGTTGACTTTTTATTAAAATCTGGATCGTCGACAACATTAACAAAACTTTCTTTCTCGTTCATATTATCAATGATCGTGATACCTGGATATTTGAAATTAAAGCATATCAAGTAGTAATGATTTCCTTCTAGAATGGGGAACATCACAATGTCAAATAGTTTCACATCTTCCACCTTCCCACATTCTTGAAGAAACTCTTTCCATATGGAAGAAAAGAATCTAAACCATTCCTCAAAGGTTTCTTTACTACTTTGCACCACCCATCCTAGCTGCAATTCAATATAACAACAATTTATGTATTAATAATCCATAAAATCATTTATGATGCCTTTGTACGTTAGGATTTTTCACTTACAAATGCTGTGGTCCCACAAAACATACGATACGGTGAACTGGCACTTCTATATTTCTCCTCATTATTCAGTACCTTTGCCCAACAATCAATAACATCGGTGTACAATTGTTGTCCAGGTTGTAAAGAAGTGAGAAGGTACTGTGTTGTACCATCCCCTGATTTTGTTCCAAATATGAACTTTCTGCATACAACAATTCATATATTTTTAAATCTACGAAACTATAAAAAGGTTAATGTATCCGTATGTGTTCCTAAATGTACATAATAACAAACAAAACGAAATGCATCTAAATCTGAGTACTAAAATGGACATAATCACAAGTTTTATAATAGTGCTTACATATATGTATCCACTGGTTACATATATGTATACATCTGTGTTAAAAAATGGACATACTAATAAACAGTAACAAATGCATATCATTCTAGGTTATTAAAGGCACAAAAGCATAACTTTTTAATGAATGATTACATATATATAATCATCTGTGTTCACTGATATACATACTAACAAACAACAGTATTTGCATATCAATCTGTGTACTAAAAGTGACATAATCATAACTTTTTAAATATTGCCTACATATATGTATACATCTGTCTTCATATATTCACATACTAACAAACAATAATAAATGACTACCAATCAGGATACATTTTAAAAGACTGATTACATATATGTATGCATATGTCAACAATGATGTTCATACTAACAAACAATATGAAATGCACATCAATATTTATACTAAAAGGGTCATTATCAATATATTTTAATGACTGCTTACATATATGTAAACACTAGCTGTAACAACCCCTCCTCGACCCTTACAAAAGATATGGAAATTTTTCTAAGTCAGAAGCATGAACAGTGCTCATGAGTCTAAACAGTGCTCATGTGCCCGAACAGTACTTATAAGCCTGGAGAAATGCCCCCGCGACTAAGTCCTGGTCGTTTCAGCAGCACTAATACGACCAACAGTGGTAATACGACCAACAGTGGTCATACGCCCAACAGTGGTTATACGCCCAACAGTGGTCATACGCCCAACAGTGGTCATACGCCCAACAGTGGTTATACGCCCAACAGTGGTTATACGCCCAAAACAGTGGTTAAACGCCCAGAATTTTTCTATGTTTTTCATGCATGTATTTTGCTCCTGATTATTTTTCCACACTAATTTTACATCCATTATGGATATGTAACATTGTGGAAACATATTTTTGTAAAAGAAACTATTAATCGAATGAATATTAGAAACAATTATGTTCCAACACTTAGATGAAATTGGATAAAGTATACCCATGCAATCCGCGGCTTAACCAAAAATAATAATACTAATAAAAGAATACAAATAAAACAAATGAAATGAATAAAACAAACAATCTGCATGGCCGCCCATTGAACCACCAATCCAACACAATCTGCGAAACCCACTCAAACACTCAACTTTTCCCACTTTTCTATACATGCAAACCCGTGTATAATTTTTATATCCCTTCTCTCAACACTTTACTCTCAAACTCTCGGACTTTCTCTCTCTCACTACTCACTACTCACTACTCTCTCTTTGCTTCTTTCGACTGAAATCACACACACACTTCATTTTCCTAACCTTTTAGCAACAACTATCGAAGGAAACAAGGCTGTTCCGCTGAGGTTCGAAGGGTTTCGTTAGTTCTAGCCTCCTAAATTCCTCGCACGTAAGTAATATAAACTTCTGATAATCTAAATCCTAGTAAACTCATTTGTGTTCTACTATAAACACTACTCTCATTATTCCAACAGAAAGCTTTCGGCTGGAACCTCACTCTCTTTAAAACTCCACTTCGAACGAGGTACCACTCTCTTGAACCCACAAACCTAAGGTTGATATACAAGGATTCTACCTTGTATATCCTCATATCATGTGTTCAAGCCACACTTAACCGTATATTTATATATAAACCCTGTAAATCTGCCTAAACAATGAAACAAACACCCAAATATATACCTATACTTTCTGAAATTTAGGTTACAAATGATATAGAAGGGGTTGGGAGGGTAAATGTGATATTTACAATAGTGTAAATGGGGCAAAACACCCGATTTTAGTAGTATTCATGTGAAACCAAGATTTGAGGATAGATTTCCAGTAAGTTAGAGCATAGAATACTTAGAAAGTAAACTTGGAAAAGTTTAGTAAAGTATGCTAAAGCTAGTATACGCAAGTTGGATGACCCGAAACAAGGAAATAACCAAGGAAACGGGTCAAAACATGAACAACCTAGACTCTCAGAATTTTCAGGCCTTAGAATAATTATTTCAGAAATAGAAACCGAATTTGGTGAATTTTTGGGTTAATATGTAATTTTTACGAATTTATTAACAAAAGTCGAATTACCCGAAAACTAGAAATTGTGTTTTAATATCACCAAGTAGAGTCTGATATTTTGGGGTTAAATAGATGCAAATAAACATCAAAAAGCTTAAGAAAATATTAGGGGGTCAAAAATGGTAAAGAGACAAACTTTAGGGTAGAAAATGTCAATTCTGAAACTTGAGGGGCCAAAAGTGTAAATTCTGCATTTTTGCATAATTTCAGCAACCTTATGACCAGAAACTAATATTAGGCTCATTCATATGATAATAAATTTATAAGAACCATGTAACTTGATGAAAAACACACCAAAAACCCTAACTTTCCTAAAAAGGAAACTTTTGACGCAAAACCTCTAAGAAACAAAGTCACGCACATCCTCACTATAAAATGACACCAAATTATGTTCCTAATAATTAAGAATCTATAGCTTATTTCTTGAATTATGACTATAGGGTGCTAGGACTTGAAACTATCTGTTTGTGCATCCTGTCTGATATCAAGGTGAGTTCTCGTGTCCCCTTTTTATTTTAGTTTTTGGGGATGAAGCATGCTCTATTTTATTTTAAAACTGAAACTATTATTTTGTGATACTATATAATGCTTATGTTGTGGACTTTGTTAATACCTGTTGATACATGAATCACAATCATTAGTTCTTCTGTGAATCGCTTGTTTATGTGGATAGATCTATTTGGGGAATCCCCCACACACAGTGGCTCCCGCTACAGGGAGGTACCCCCACTGGAGATCCGAAAGGGTCGTTGTGTCATGTGACAGGTTTTTGTAAGAAACAAACGTGGACCTTACTGGCAGGTACGGTCCACCTGCTATGAGGCTCAGCTTCTCCCTGCGGGGTTAACCGGTACAACATAACTTTAGAAGAGGCAAGCCGGGACTGAGTGCAGGGTTGGTTGTGATCCCACAACAATACTAGATATAATACTTTGATATACGAATGTTATGAGACTCTTTTATTTCCCGAAACAAAACCACTTGAACTCACCAACTTTTTAGTTGACACTTTTTCTTTTTGAGCATGTTTCAGGTAGCATTTGATGGAAACCTAGCTTGATTAGAGGATGCTTGGACGACTTAGTACCCTGACCTCATGGCATTATGGACTTTACTTAAAACTTTTGAACAATTTGTTAGGAATGAGACTATAATTATGTACATTTGGCATGAAACAATTGATGTAACCGGGACAAGCTGTTTAGTCCCGGATTTTATTTGAGCTATTGTAATGCCATGTGATTTTTCTCTACTTGTGTGCTCTTATGATGGTCTGCTTCCGCTGCCACGTTGTTGCTAGTCTGCGACGTCCCACCCTCCTTGGGCCCGGGTGTGACAGATTGGTATCAGAGCCACAGGTTGTAGAGAAATCGGGAATACCTTAGTAGACCCTAGGCTACAACCCTGAGACTGTAGGACTGTCCTTGCTTGGGTAAGTGTTGGGGTAATCGGGTTGGATAAATTGATGATTACACTTGATCAACGTAATCATGAATTTATCGGACGCGTAAATTCCAGCACAAAGCCTAAGTGCGACCTTTGGATTAGATTGACTTAAGGAATACTCTTAACATAGTCAAGGTTAAAATTTTAATTGAACTCCTATGCGATACTTCTGCTTACTGGTACTGTTTCATTGATACAACTTTTATGGGTTACTACTGCTTACTGATGCAATTACTAATGGATACTAACTCTATGAGAAACAACTGCTATCACTACTATTACTAGTACTATTACTATGATCATGAGCTATGAGAAACAAAATTACTCATGACTGTTTTTACAGGATAATCATATCATGGCTGAAAGAGGTAAGGTACCCGCGCATCCAGTTGAGAAGACTGCCCCTGTTGGGACACTGAGGAGGAAGCCCCAAACTGAGTACGAGGCATACCTACAGAGGTGTGGACACCCAGGGTGGCTATCCGCGACTTCCGACGACACTGAGCCATCCGAGGAGTCATCACCCACATCACCTGCTAGGAGCCGAACGCGCTCCAACTCGCCACATGTAGCAGCCCCCACTCTCTCACCTATTCCACCCATTAGGAGCGGGGGTACCCGTGTAGTTACTCGGCCTAGGAAGAGTGCTAGGCCAGGTCCTTCTGTTTCATTCAGGATGCCTCCTCCTCCACCTCCTCATACCAGGACCCCTACACCAGCGCCTTCTATGCTCGCGCCGCCTGGACGTCTATCTCGTGATGAGTATTGGATGCCACCCAGACATAGCCTGTATGATGGTCCTAGCGTGCTCGCTGGAGACCAGCACTCTCAGTCTAGCCGGCGGGCTAGTGACTTTGGTCCATCCGACCCTACCTTGAGCGAGATACTGAGGACCATCCAGCGCCATGAGCTGACGTTACAGCAAGCCACGCGGACCTCTCAATCTGCCCAATTCCAAGCCATGATGGCAACTCACAACGTCCAGCGCCTGGAGCAAGAGCAGAGGAAGAAGAGCACGGGATGGTTCGGGTGGTTGAAGAAGAAATGGCAGGGGTGATATGGCTAGTACTTGGGATGTATGGCAGTAGGCTGCCAAAACTATCTAAGAAACAATTTATTTATCTATTTGAGAAACAATTTCTATTTATGGGGGTGATGACACCTTCCAATTTGTGAAACAACGACACTACTTATTATGTATGGTTAACTCGTGTTTGAATTTGTCTATGAAACAATCGATTAATGATTTAACTTTTGCAGGGTAATGTTGTTTAAAAACGTGACAATTTTTATGCTGTGTGATTGATACTCTATAATGATAATTATTATTGTATGCTTTGAATGAAACTTGACTGTGTGATCATAGAACGTAATAGGAATTATGAGATACAATGTGATACCAGAAACAAAAACTTATGAGATACTAAACAGACTTACCGATGTTACTATCAGAATGCCGCCACGACGTGGAATTCGTACGGGAAGAAGAGTTCCTACCCGAGGCAGGAACCAATCAACCACTCCACCAGGAGCACCACACGGGGATAATGCTCACCAGGAAGGTGACGAAAGGATCGCCAACTTGGTGGCACAACAAATTGCCAATGCTATCCCAACCATCATTGCCCAGATCAACGCCGACCGGGGAAATACCAATGAGACCAACAACGATGGAGGCAACCGTGAGGAAGCCGAAGCTATCAGAAATGGATGCTCATACAAAACCTTCATGGCGTGTAAGCCAAAGGACTTCTATGGCACCGAGGGTGCAATTGAAACTTATAGGTGGTTGGATGAAATTGAAGCTGTGTTGGACATAAGCGAGTGCAAGCTGGAGCACATGGTGAGGTTTGCCTCACAATCTCTCAAAGGACCGGCACTCGAGTGGTGGAGAACCATCATCCAACCTCTAGGCCGAGATGCTATTGGCAGAATGAACTAGGCGGAATTCAGGGAATTGATCATCGGCAGTACTGCCCGATTAACCAGCTGGAGAGACTCGAGGCTGAATTTCTAAATCTGGAGATGAAAGGCCCGAACTACACTGAGTACATTAACCGATTCCTTGCATTGTCCCGACTGGTACCACACTTGGTAATGCCCGAATCCAAGGGCGTAGCCCGCTTCATTTGGGGCTTACACCCAAGGGTGAGGGGCATGGTTAGGTCTTCCAGGCCTGCTACTCTACAGGCTGCAGTCGATGTTACCAGTAGCCTGACTGATGACCTAGTGAGAGCCGGGTGGATGGAGCATGAAAGAACTGAGGACAAGAGGAAGACTGTGGATGGAAAGAGAAAGTGGTTCGATACAAGGAAGGTGGTTGGCAGCAGTAGTGGTTCGAGCAAGCGACCTGGAGAAGAGGCAAAGCGAGGTGACCAAGGTGGAAAGACTAGGAGATTGTACCAAGGCACAAGCCCTACTACACTAAATGCAAGGTTCATCACCAGGGGGAATGTAAACCCATGCCTTGTTTTCGATGCAAGAAATATGGTCACCTGATAAAGGACTGCACTTATGAGCCTGGAAAGCAATGCTACGAGTGCGGAGACCCAGGGCATATGAGGAACAAGTGCCCCAATCTAGCAAAGGACAAGGACACTCGACCCAACAAGCCCACAGGAAGAGCGTTTGTGATGGATCCAAATGGTGCTCGCAAAGAACCCGACGTGGTGAACGGTACGTTTCTTGTAAATAACCACCCTGCTACTGCGCTATTTGATACTGGAGCAACCGCCAGTTTTGTTTCTACTACTTTTAGGTCTTTGATTGGATTGACTGCTTGCACCTTGACTGAAACATACACCGTAGAACTAGCTGACGGTAATATAATAGAAACTAACGAAATCATCAAAGATTGCAAGTTGATTCTAGAGGGTAATCCCTTTGATATAGATTTGATGCCTATTAAATTAGGAGGTTTTGATGTAGTAGTAGGAATGGATTGGCTGGCTAAAAATAGGGCTGAAATTATCTGTGATGAGCGTTTGCTCAAAATACCCATAGCCGGCGGGGAAATGTTAGTAGTCCATGGGGAAAGGAGTCACCCACTGTGTCCTATGATATCCCACCTAAAGGCTACCCAAAGCCTTATGAAAGGACACAAAGCCTTTATATTATACGTGATGAAGGCAAAAGAGGAAAAGAAGATTGAAGTCATACCTGTGGTGTCTGAATACTCGGAAGTATTCCCAGAAGACTTACCAGGACTCCCTCCAACCCGACAAGTCGAATTCCAGATTGATCTACTACCTGGCGCCGCACCGGTGGCCAAAGCTCCTTACCGACTTGCTCCGCCCGAAATGAAGGAGCTAATGTTGCAAATCCAAGAGTTGCTTGACAAAGGGTTCATACGACCCAGTGTCTCGCCTTGGGGTGCACCGGTACTATTTGTCAAAAAGAAGGACGGAACACTACGAATGTGTATCGACTATAGGGAACTGAACAAGCTTACCGTAAAGAACCGGTACCCTCTTCCCAGAATTGACGACCTATTCGATCAATTGCAGGGAGCAAGCTATTTCTCGAAAATAGATTTGCGATCAGGGTATCACCAACTAAAAATAAAGGAAGAGGATGTTCCGAAAACAGCTTTCAGAACCCGATATGGTCACTACGAATACCTAGTCATGCCTTTTGGGTTGACTAACGCACCCGTAGCGTTCATGGATCTCATGAACCGTGTGTGCCGTCCGTACTTAGACCAGTTCGTGATCGTTTTTATCGACGATATTTTGATCTACTCTCGGAGCAAGGAGGAACATGAGAAACACCTTCGGATAATTCTTGATCTACTCAAGAATGAGCAATTATACGCAAAGTTCTCCAAATGTGAGTTCTGGATGCGTGAAATTCAGTTTCTCGGTCACATAGTGAACAAGGATGGAATCCAGGTGGATCCATCAAAGATAGAGGCTATTAAGAACTGGAAAGTCCCCGAAAACCTACCGAGATCAGACAATTTCTTGGTTTGGCCGGCTACTATAGGAGGTTTATCAAGGATTTCTCTCGAACAGTGCAGCCTCTAACCACGTTAACCAAGAAGGATGTGACCTATGAATGGGGACAAGAACAAGATGAAGCCTTTAATCTACTAAAGGAGAAACTATGTAGCGCGCCTATCCTTACCCTACCCGAGGGATCCAATGACTTCGTGGTTTATTGCGACGCCTCGCGTCAAGGGTTTGGCTGCATGTTAATGCAGCGGGAGAAAGT
The DNA here is from genome assembly GCA_024085815.1 of Flaveria linearis. Taxonomy (NCBI): domain Eukaryota; kingdom Viridiplantae; phylum Streptophyta; class Magnoliopsida; order Asterales; family Asteraceae; genus Flaveria; species Flaveria linearis. The sequence goes on from CM044016.1 coordinate 46,897,670, forward strand.
GATCGTGTGTGCATCCAGATTGCTGAACGAGCACGAAAGGAATTATACGACACATGATTTGGAACTAGGTGCCGTGGTGTTTGCACTCAAAATATGGAGACACTACCTTTATGGTACTAAGTGTGTCATCTATACCGATCATAAAAGCCTGCAGCATATCCTCAACCAGAAAATGTTGAACATGCGCCAAAGAAGATGGGTAGAGTTACTAAGCGATTACGAATGTGAGATTCGCTACCATCCTGGCAAGGCAAATGTGGTAGCTGATGCCTTGAGTAGAAAGGAACGGGAGAAACCTCTTCGCGTTCATGCTCTAAGGATGAGCGTATACACTAGCCTCGTTGCTAGGATTAAGGAAGCACAAAGGCAAGCCTTCAATGAGAATAACCTGATGGGAGAGATGTTAACAGGGATGGAAAAGCGTTTGGAAATGGACAATGATGGGCTATACAAATGCGAAGGAAGGACGTGGATACCTAATCATGGCGGGGTTAGGACTATAGTCTTGGACGAAGCTCACAAGTCTAGATATTCGATTCACCCGGGGAGTGATAAGATGTATCAGGACTTAAAGGCACTCTTCTGGTGGCCTGGATTAAAGAAATCTATCGCCATCTATGTGAGCAAATGTTTAACCTGCGCAATGGTAAAGGCTGAAAACCAGAAACCATCAGGAACTTTACAGCAGCCCGAAATCCCAGAATGGAAATGGGATAACATTACCATGGATTTTGTCACGAAACTACCAAGAACATCTCGCGGTCATGATACAATTTGGGTAGTTATGGACAGGCTTACCAAATCAGCCCATTTCTTACCAGTCCGAGAAGACTATGAGATGTCAAAGTTAGCCCGAATATACATCGATGAAATAGTGACTCGGCATGGAGTGCCGCTCTCGATCATCTCTGATCGTGATAGTTGTTTCACGTCACGATTCTGGAGATCTCTCCAACAAGCCTTAGGGACTCGTCTTGACATAAGCACGGCATATCACCCTCAAACCGACGGACAGAGTGAAAGAACTATTCAGACCTTGGAAGATATGCTGAGAGCGTGCGTAATCGACTTTGGTGGAAGCTGGGATCGCCACCTTCCACTAGTGGAATTCTCCTATAATAATAGTTACCACACTAGCATAAAAGCTGCCCCGTATGAAGCCTTGTACGGCAGGAAATGTCGGTCGCCATTAAGTTGGAATGAGATTGGGGATAGTCAAGTGATGGGGCCCGATGTTGTGATGGAGACTACTGAGAAGATAGCCAAGATTAAGGAACGACTGAAAACAGCCCGAGACCGTCAAAAGAAATATGCTGACAGAAGACGAAAACCTCTTGAATTTCAAGTAGGTGATAAAGTAATGTTGAAAGTCGCGCCCTGGAAAGGAGTTGTGAGATTTGGCAAGAAGGGCAAGTTAAGCCCAAGGTATATTGGACCATTTGAAATACTAGCAAGAGTTGGTCCGGTAGCATACCAACTCAGTCTTCCTGAGGAGCTGAGCTACATACATAACACTTTCCATGTGTCAAATTTGAAGAAGTGTCTGGTTGACAAAGCCCTGGAGTTGCCATTGAAAGAAGCGAAAATAAACGACAAATTGAACTTTGTTGAGGAACCCATAGAGATTACTGACCGATTGGTTCAGAGACTTAGGCGAAGCCACATACCTAAGGTGAAGGTACGATGGAACTCTAAACGAGGACCTGAGTTTACATGGGAGCGGGAAGATGAGATGAGAAACCAATATCCATATCTCTTCAAAACCAACCGTTCAGAGACTCAACAGAAACAAAAATTTCGGGACGAAATTCTCTAAACGGTGGGAGAATGTAACAACCCCTCCTCGACCCTTACAAAAGATATGGAAATTTTTCTAAGTCAGAAGCATGAACAGTGCTCATGAGTCTAAACAGTGCTCATGTGCCCGAACAGTACTTATAAGCCTGGAAAAATGCCCCCGCGACTAAGTCCTGGTCGTTTCAGCAGCACTAATACGACCAACAGTGGTAATACGACCAACAGTGGTCATACGCCCAACAGTGGTTATACGCCCAACAGTGGTCATACGCCCAACAGTGGTCATACGCCCAACAGTGGTTATACGCCCAACAGTGGTTATACGCCCAAAACAGTGGTTAAACGCCCAGAATTTTTCTATGTTTTCATGCATGTATTTTGCTCCTGATTATTTTTCCATACTAATTTTACATCCATTATGGATATGTAACATTGTGGAAACATATTTTTGTAAAAGAAACTATTAATCGAATGAATATTAGAAACAATTATGTTCCAACACTTAGATGAAATTGGATAAAGTATACCCATGCAATCCGCGGCTTAACCAAAAATAATAATACTAATAAAAGAATACAAATAAAACAAATGAAATGAATAAAACAAACAATCTGCATGGCCGCCCACTGAACCACCAATCCAACACAATCTGCGAAACCTACTCAAACACTCAACTTTTCCACTTTTCTATACATGCAAACCCGTGTATAATTTTTATATCCCTTCTCTCAACACTTTACTCTCAAACTCTCGGACTTTCTCTCTCTCACTACTCACTACTCACTACTCTCTCTTTGCTTCTTTCGACTGAAATCACACACACACTTCATTTTCCTAACCTTTTAGCAACAACTATCGAAGGAAAGAAGGCTGTTCCGCTGAGGTTCGAAGGGTTTCGTTAGTTCTAGCCTCCTAAATTCCTCACACGTAAGTAATATAAACTTCTGATAATCTAAATCCTAGTAAACTCATTTGTGTTCTACTATAAACACTACTCTCATTATTCCAACAGAAAGCTTTCGGCTGGAACCTCACTCTCTTTAAAACTCCACTTCGAACGAGGTACCACTCTCTTGAACCCACAAACCTAAGGTTGATATACAAGGATTCTACCTTGTATATCCTCATATCATGTGTTCAAGCCACACTTAACCGTATATTTATATATAAACCCTGTAAATCTGCCTAAACAATGAAACAAACACCCAAATATATACCTATACTTTCTGAAATTTAGGTTACAAATGATATAGAAGGGGTTGGGAGGGTAAATGTGATATTTACAATAGTGTAAATGGGGCAAAACACCCGATTTTAGTAGTATTCATGTGAAACCAAGATTTGAGGATAGATTTCCAGTAAGTTAGAGCATAGAATACTTAGAAAGTAAACTTGGAAAAGTTTAGTAAAGTATGCTAAAGCTAGTATACGCAAGTTGGATGACCCGAAACAAGGAAATAACCAAGGAAACGGGTCAAAACATGAACAACCTAGACTCTCAGAATTTTCAGGCCTTAGAATAATTATTTAGAAATAGAAACCGAATTTGGTGAATTTTTGGGTTAATATGTAATTTTTACGAATTTATTAACAAAAGTCGAATTACCCGAAAACTAGAAATTGTGTTTTAATATCACCAAGTAGAGTCTGATATTTTGGGGTTAAAACAGATGCAAATAAACATCAAAAAGCTTAAGAAAATATTAGGGGGTCAAAAATGGTAAAGAGACAAACTTTAGGGTAGAAAATGTCAATTCTGAAACTTGAGGGGCCAAAAGTGTAAATTCTGCATTTTTGCAGAATTTCAGCAACCTTATGACCAGAAACTAATATTAGGCTTATTCATATGATAATAAATTTATAAGAACCATGTAACTTGATGAAAAACACACCAAAAACCCTAACTTCCTAAAAAGGAAACTTTTGACGCAAAACTCTAAGAAACAAAGTCACGCACATCCTCACTATAAAATGACACCAAATTATGTTCCTAATAATTAAGAATCTATAGCTTATTGCTTGAATTATGACTATAGGGTGCTAGGACTTGAAACTATCTGTTTGTGCATCCTGTTTGATATCAAGGTGAGTTCTCGTGTCCCCTTTTTATTTTAGTTTTTGGGGATGAAGCATGCTCTATTTTTATTTTAAAACTGAAACTATTATTTTGTGATACTATATAATGCTTATGTTGTGGACTTTGTTAATACCTGCTGATACATGAATCACAATCATTAGTTCTTCTGTGAATCGCTTGTTTATGTGGATAGATCTATTTGGGGAATCCCCCACACACAGTGGCTCCCGCTACAGGGAGGTACCCCCACTGGAGATCCGAAAGGGTCGTTATGTCATGTGACAGTTTTTGTAAGAAACAAACGTGGACCTTACTGGCAGGTACGGTCCACCTGCTATGAGGCTCAGCTTCTCCCTGCGGGGTTAACCGGTACAACATAACTTTAGAAGAGGCAAGCCGGGACTGAGTGCAGGGTTGGTTGTGATCCCACAACAATACTAGATATAATACTTTGATATACGAATGTTATGAGACTCTTTTATTTCCCGAAACAAAACCACTTGAACTCACCAACTTTTTAGTTGACACTTTTCTTTTTGAGCATGTTTCAGGTAGCATTTGATGGAAACCTAGCTTGATTAGAGGATGCTTGGACGACTTAGTACCCTGACCTCATGGCATTATGGACTTTACTTAAAACTTTTGAACAATTTGTTAGGAATGAGACTATAATTATGTACATTTGGCATGAAACAATTGATGTAACCGGGACAAGCTGTTTAGTCCCGGATTTTATTTGAGCTATTGTAATGCCATGTGATTTTTCTCTACTTGTGTGCTCTTATGATGGTCTGCTTTCGCTGCCACGTTGTTGCTAGTCTGCGACGTCCCACCCTCCTTGGGCCCGGGGTGTGACACTAGCCTACATATATGCACTATCCATAGGATAGTTAAAAATAGTGGTTTTATTGGGAACCACCACCTTTGTACTTAAAGGGTCATAATCATTATATTTTAATGACTTCTTACATATATGTAAACATCTGTCTACATATATGCCATACAAACAAACAATTAAAAATCCCTATCATATGTTTACTAAAAGGGACATAATTATAACATTTTAAAGACTACTAACATATATGTATCCATATGTGTTCACTGATGTACATAATAACAAACAATAGACTTATATGAACGTACCCGAATGTCCTTGAAACAACTTTATCCTTTCCCACTTCGTTGTTTTGATCCGCCATACGGTTCACAATAATATGGATTATTGAATAAAACAATTGATGCTACGTATACATTATATGAATAACATGGTTACATTGTAATTAGTAAATACTTACTCGTCATCAACTGAACCACACATAAGAAATTCCAGATTTTTCTTTCTTCATTTGTTACACCCTTATTAATGTCCACTGCCCTATCAACGAAGGGTGACACCAATACAGATGATGCATTCGCGACTCGCTTCCCCTTCCTCTTCTGATATTTATACCCTTTACCTTCCTCTGGTTCCACTTGCTTTTGAACATCTTCGTCTATTGGTTTATTCTCTTCCAACTTGTCAAACTCTTGCGTAAGTCCCAAGCTAAATTTCGGCAGTCATCTACCAATGATCTACTATGTGATTCTTTTCTAGCCTGTTTGCTTGTACATAGTCGTCTCTCTACTTCATCAGAATAAACAATGCACTCTTGTGTCCATGCACCAGGTGTTTCATATTCCTTTGATACAACATGTGGTGTTCTTATCTCATCCCCCTCATTAGTTTCTTCATTAGATTTATCACATCCTTCTTTAGAATCCCTCACTTTTATTGAAACACAATCCTTATATAACTCCACATATTTTTTTATGAAATCATCAACTTCAACACTTTCAGGAAATCGATCCTTCTCATCTAGTAGTGCCCTTTCCAATTTAGTCTTCTCATTCAGATTGCATGAATAAATTGAATCAATCGCAGTTAGATGTCCCTGTGTAACAAAAAATTCAGATAACATCAACCGGCGAATATTAGGTTAATTATATTACTATATGTTGAATGTTTACCATACCGTCAAAGTGTTCCTGTCAAAAACTATCAGTCCAGAATCATCATCATTGTTTTTCGTAGTTTTCTCAACTTTTTTCACTTGAGAGTCACTATAATGATTTAGTTCCAAAGCAGACGGTTCTCTAATCTTTCCCAAACCAAAACCACCATTTTTATTTCCTCATCTTCACGTCTTTTGAGGTTCTCCTTGCTCCAAAACTCGATTGGGCTCATCAATCTGTCATCTTCGAACCCCGTGCATCAAACACGATCAACATAAAGAAGCTGCATATAATGTAAACTAATATTATGTTTAAAATCTACATACAACTACCATTAATCATAATGATGTTGCTGTTACCAATGTGCGTATATGTAAGTAGTATAACTTTTTAATGCATTCATGTTTTACGTATACGTAACTTATGTGTAAACATTATATCCAATAAAGTATATCAAAATACTAACGTACCGTTAATATGGTTAGCGGTCCCACAAAATGTGACTTCAAGTTGCACCTTTGCCAGTTATTCTTGCAACATCTAATGGCATCAACTATGTATGCACACCAGTCATAATCTTTCAAATCTGTGGTCATCTTAATATATTCCAAAATCCAGTATTTGCATTTTCCATTCTTACAACACTCTATCATGGTGTTGTAGAAAAGTATCAAGAAGTCCAGCATGAAGACCATATAATTTTCATACTGATCCTCTATGATGTTCTGTACTATCTCACTTGTGCCAATACTCCTTCTTCCATACGCTCTCTCCATCTCTTGTAAATTGGATGCCCGTCGTTATGTAATTCAAGACTACTTACATATATTCCTGTGTTTGGTATTCCAATTAAATTATAAATAGCATCCTTGTCTACTGTAATTTTAGAATTGCCTACTCTTATAACCATTTTATTTGTGTCTAATTGGTCTCTAACAAAATGCCCAAGTTTTGTCGGTATACCATCAACATTGAAATCTAGAATTTTACCAAAACCCATGCTCCTTACACAATCTCTTTGTCGTTTGTTCATCTTCCTAACTGCATTATATAGTTGATGTGGTGATGAATGTGTTCGAATACCAAACCACCTGCTAACAGCTTCCTCCTTAGAACCTATACCATCTCTTTCTTATCGTTCTCACTTTCATCACTCTTAACATGTACACTCTTCTTCTTTTTTAATTTCCTTCCATCACTCTTTTCAGTTCTATCTGTTTACGTATAAGTAAGCACAAAATGATGTGTTAACTATAAATATATTAATATGAGGGTACAATACTCATAATCATAAATATATGTATAGTTCCAATTAATACATACCTTTTCCATCATCCTTTTTTGCTTTTCTCTACTCCCTTTCTGTTGAACATTTTTTGTTGTTCTAGTTGGTGAGGTAGTACCTGGTAAAGATCTTTTACATGTTAATTTCATTAATATCATGTTATTTACATTCATTACTATTTGTTTACATACCTTCTCTGACATTCTTTCTTTCTTTGAACTTACTCCTGATGAAGCCTTATTGTCTTTTGATTCATCTACACATACTAAGAATATAATACATGTACTATGATGTCATTGTTAAATTATACATATATATAATAATCAAAATAAATACCATTCGTTAGGCTCATAATTTTTTTATTCTTAACAGATTCTCCTTTACTTCTTGTATCACCTTCATCTTATCGATATCACTTATCTTTCGATTTGCCACTGTAAACGCAGAATGCAAAAAAATTTCGTTTACGTAGAACAATGTTTTATTTAAAGTATTTAAATATACAACTTACAATAGGTGGCTTTAATTTCTTTCGTACCAATACTTTTTTTACCAGCACTCCCCTGTTTTGATTCAGTATCCAATCCTGTATTAACACGATTCACATCAGCAATTTAAAATTCATATAAATACAAACACACGATAAAATAGACACTCAGTTGATTAATTGTTAAAATAACATATGATTACAATTATAAATGATATTAACCTTTCATTTCTGATCCTTCTTCATTATCTACAACAACGATAGGATCAGCTGGTGTGTTTTTAAATTTATTGAAGGTATAGTGCAACGCAATTCTCCCACTTTTCCTCCTACTTCCGGATGACATCTGTAACATCTCGTATTTCATGACGTTTAAATTTTAATAATAATAATAATAATAATAATAATAATAATAATAATAATAATAATAATAATAATAATAAAAAAGATAAAAGTAATCTTAATAATAATAATAATAACTTACAAAGTTATTAAACTAAAAAAAATGATGTTTAAAGTTAATTAAGTCCAGGGGGTTAATTTGTTAATCTTGAAAGTTTAAAATAAAAGTTTTGGCATAAAATAACAAAAGGAAAACCGCAGGGGCTAAATGTGAAAATATTAAAAAAAAACAACTGCTTCTCTCCTCCCCCTCGTTTTTCCGGCGACTGCTCCGGCCACCCTCCAGCCTTCCTCCGGCGACTTCAAACGCTCAAAATCGAGCGGTTTTAACTCAAATTAAGGTCCCGACACCCTCTAGACCAAGATTCGAACACAAGGACCCACACAATTTGAAAAATGAGCTCGTTTACGCGTGCAACCACCGAACCCGCTCATCCCTTTCAAAATCAATCGAATGGAGCGTGTTTGCATCAAATTACCCCCTATAAATAGAGGGCAAACGATCCTTTACATCCACACAAACTTTCTGTAACCTCAATTTAATCTAAACACACACATACACATCGATTCCAGTTTCTCTCGAGTCGCGGCTGTTCTTGAACTTGTTCTCTATCGAATCTACACCAAAACAGGTAATTCAAGGCATCAATGTGCTCGGTTTCACTTGGGGATTAAAAGCCCCAAGGTTAATTTCGTTTACACAACCGATTCGAGCCCCAATTTTGGACCTATTCAATCTAGGGTTTCATTCGAAATTGGGGATTACTGGACCTTGTGTTTTTAAGTATTAAAAACTATCTCATACCGCGGCTGAGGCCTTTGGTTCACTGGTTCTGTACATGCTTTCAAACCTTGAGGTCCCGGGTTCGAACCCGGGCACCTACACTATTTTTTTAAAAGCCTTTTAAGCTTTTAAAAATTTCAGAAAATTTACTAAAAATCATAAAAATCATTTTTATAAACTTGTTTAATTTAAATCAACAATTACCTTCTGTAAATATTTTTAAAAATCAAAATAATTATAGAAAATTTTAGAAAAATATAAAAATGGTTTTCTTTTGCAAACTTTAAATATTTTAGACACCATATTAATTTCTGTAAAACTATTAATAAAATATTTAAATATTTAATAAATAGTTTAGATAAATATTATAATTAGTTTATTTTGATAAAAATAAACTTTAAAAGTTGAAATCACTACGTTAATATCATTACGTCAATTATGAAATCTTATTTACATTTGATGAATTTAATCATTTTATAAGAATTTAATTTCTCAAAAAGTATTATAAAATGGATTAATAAAGTTTTTCTTTATGGTATAAAAATATATATAATCTTGATAACTAATCTTATTTATAAAACCCAAACTCCACCTAAAACCCTAGTTCCCGTTAAAAATGTTAAGTTTAATATAATTAACTTAAATCTCATCAATATATATCTTAGGTATCTCGTGAAGGCTTACATTGGAACGTCGTCTATTATCATTATTAATCGTCATTCATATACTAATTACCAAGTGAGTATTTCTATACCCCTTTTCATATTTTCACACTTTGGGGTGAAACATGTTACTTATTAATCATTGCACTTGTAAACGTTTGATTCTTGTAAACTTATGGCAATTGCTTGTGTGTTGTGATTAGTTGAATCTTGTAGTTACCATGTAATGTCGAATACATGTACAATCATTAACTATTGCTAGCCTGGCGACGTCATAGATCTATGGGCCTGACAAGCCTGCTTGGTTGATCCAAGTACACTTAGCTAATCGTATATACTTGTAAACGTTTGAGAACTTGTAAACTTTGTCAATGTTTGATTGTGCATTCTGTCTTACATCCCTAGTTACCTTGTTCTCTAATTTACAACATGAATTGCCATCTTTTATATACTTATGTATTCAAACTATAGAATGCTCACCAACAATATGTTGACCTTATTTTTAACATTTTCAGGCAATAGCGTTATGTGGCTGTGAACAATCGTAACTCTCACGCCTCGACGATTCCGCCGTCAAGGTTGGGGTGTGACAAATTGGTATCAGAGCCCATAACTATAGGGATTTAGGTTATTAGAAATGGTGACCTAGACTATAGCTTATGCATGCACTTTATAGTATTTTTATTTGTAAATACATGGTTTGCATGTTACATAATGCTATGCCTTCTTATGTGCAATTTGATGCCTTAGTATAAGATTGCCTAAACTTAGTACTTGTCCCCCTAAACTTATCTTGACTCTCCGCGAACATAAAACCTCTCAATCTTATTCTCGACGACACGTGGAATCGTATACTATTACTTATGATCTGGATCTTTAGACGTATGTCTAATCTATACAAATCTCATCAAGGTTTTGATTTCATGAACCAAAGAAATTTGTGTGACACATAGACACCTGTATTCTGGATTCCTGGCAAAGGCCTTCGGGCTAAGGCAAGCGTATTCGTATAAATCTCATTGTGAGACCCGTTACGCTACCTGGGGATTTCTGGGATGAGTGATAAACTATGGTCAAAATACACAAATCTCTAAGGCAAATGAGTCAATTTACCTTGACGTGTCAACGATTCCAAATGGTAATGCGTTACCAAATGGAACCATCCTTTTGTATCTTAAAAATCCTTGAATCCTTGAACTGGTTTATCACCAAAGTTTAAATACCTTCTCATTCTTAACCTAAATAATATTCCGTTAATATTGAACCCATCCTACATTTCAACTCTTACGTTTAAACGCTCAACATGTAAAGTGTAACGATATTGAACTCAAGCGTTTCATGTAACTATTTCTATACCTGATCAACGTGAACATGACTCTTAATATACCCAAAGATATTGGGAATCTAAACTGTATGGTCTTCGAAACTTTAAACCGTTACTTATGGTTCTTAAGTTCTTTTAAGGAGGTGACCTATAACTAAGAACATGCAATGCTGTAGATGAAATTCCTACATCTCGGGATACTTTGTCTAGGCAAAGTGTAAATGGTGATCTGATTCGATCATTGAATCCGTTACTTGACTCGAAACCCTTGTGATAATTGATCACTTAAAAGTACGCGTGTCTTCAAATAAGTTATGGCTGACCTCATATCTTGAGAAGTCCATGTATTCCCTTCGATTGTGAATCGAATGTTCACATCCCATTGTGATGTCGAATCATTTGTCCTTGATTTCATTTTCCTGATTGAAATTATTCAAGATTTGAACACCATCATAACAAATCCTGTTACCTCGAACTTTGATCTTAAATTTGTAAGCATGATTTTCCTTTTGGTTACATTGATGTAACTTGAAATTTTCTGAATTTCTAAGTGATATTCTTTTCTCTTCATTGTTGAGTTGAACCTTAAACTGTCTGCATCGTGAGAGATGCAAGAGTTTGTAAGTCAGTCTATGACTAAGAACACTCGTACCTCCTAAACAATTCTAAGTCATCAAAACAGGGGTGATTCCCTTACTTTGACGATTCTCTATTCGTTTCGATAAATGGTTTCCAATTATGTATTTTATGAAATTTCATCCTTTGGATTGGAGTGATTACCTTATCTTGAGGATTGACTCCAAGTATTCTCTTTGGAATGGCTTTTCACAAATGACATGACCTCACCAAAATAGGATTGAAACCCGTACTTTGGTGACAAATGTTAATCTTTGATGTTTCCTTGTTATTATAAAGCTCAATCATCAAGATAGGCGTGAATTCCATACCTTGATGATAATTTCATTTTTATGGATTGTATTCTCTCAAATGAAACGATCTCATCAAAGTAGGGTGAATTTCGGATTTTGATGAAGAAGTTCATCCTGTTATATTTGTTTTTATAAAACTTCATCGTTAAGATAGGAGTGATTTCCTTACCTTAATGGTGAGTTACCTCACCTTATTCTGTAGATCCTCAACAATGAGTTGGGATCGAACTTTTTGATTGGTAAGTTAATGGTCATATCTTGGGAATACACCATCAAAGTTAGGAGTGAAAACCACACCTTGATGACTATTCTTATTTTTTGATCTTCAACTTACCATGGTTGTAATCAAGTGACGAGAAGCATGTAGTAACTTGACTGGTAAAACAATGTTAGTGTTTTGACCTATCAAGCCAAAGCATGATCTCTGAACTTGAAATGAGACCCGATCGTTTTAGGTTGATTTTGATTCCCAGTTTAGAGCATTTAAATTCTTAAATCGATTTCTTTCCCTCTATCTTCATGTTTTGACTCGATCTAGCTACATCGAACCGTTTATTCCTTACTTATCAACTTTAATTTTGATGAATTACGTATGCAAATCTGTATTTGGAAATTTGTTACCTTGCAAAACATGGTTACAAATACCTTTCTTATTGTTTGTATCACTTCTTGAATCGATTTTGAATTCGTAACCTTGGAAATCCTTAAAACTCTATCTTGATTTCGATCAACAAGACTCGTTATATCCTCATTGCGACGTGGATATAATGGTTCATAAACCTTCATAATCTGTAGTCATGGTTTGGCATAAAATAAAAGACATAACTTGGCATGTGTCCAAGTGTTTCACCTTCATTTATAACAAAACCTAATCTCCGTGTTCCCGTAAATCTTCTGTTTAACTTTCCTCATCACTGAATGCCTCTTATCTTAGAGGTCATGATGACAATTGGTGCATTATAGACCGATTGGCTAAAAAATTCAATTCAACCCATTATCTCACAACGTCGAGAATTGACTTGTATCTGTTTCAAATATTCGTATACCATGGTATAGCGTTAAAACATCGATCGTTATTTTGAACGATTGATTCATTCTTGTTTTAATATATTCTTAACCATCGATGTGAACTTATTTCAAGATCTTCGCATAGTGTATTATTCTTAGACCAATGGTTGGTCAAAGGAGAAATACATATTCACAAGATATGCGTTAAGGTCATTTCATATGGTGACATTTGGATTCTTAAAATCCCGACGGTTAACATTTCTTATCATTGTGGTCTTTTAGTGATATCTAGACATCACCTTACCATGAATTATATTCTGAAAGTTGTGATTTATAAGTCTAATATACGATGATAACTTGGCATCGCTTTCCCACATTTCATCTCAAAACGTCTCACATTTCACTGATAGGGTTCAAATTGGCATGTATTATGCCAAGAATCTTGTAAGATTCCATCAAGTGAAGCGTTTCATCTGTAATTAAACATCAATCACTGTTAGTTTGAACACTTAACTTCATTTTAACTCTTTTGCTCATTTAAGTTCATTCTTAATTTCGAAACGAAATTCTTTAAAGTAGGGGAGACGGTAACATCTTGTATCAATGTTCATTCTTAATCAACGAGAGAGCTTATAATGTTAACTAGAAGCCACACACTTTAGACTCTCTTTTTACCTCTAATGGCTCTGCCATTACACATAAAGTAAACACTAAAGCGGTCAGCTTAATCGATGATGATTTTCTTCTTTTGATATCTTATCAAACCGAAAGTTCTTCAAAGTGTACCTCAGAAAATGAAAACACAAACTGCATCAAGAAAGAAAAAGAGAATCACTATGATCTACCTGACTTCATGCTCATTTCTGATCCACCTCAGAACGTGAGGACCAAATGTAATCCAAGCGGCCTCATCTTGTCGTCACAGCCTCCTCGTAAACAAAATTCGGGACGAAATTTCCTAAAGTAGGGAGACTGTAACATCTCGTATTCATGACGTTTAACTTTTATATAATAATATAATAATAATAATAATAATATAATATAATAATAATAATAATAATAATAATAATAATAATAATCAAAAAGATAAAAGTAATCTTAATAATAATAATAATAACTTACAAAGTTATTAAACTAAAAAAAATGATGTTTAAAGTTAATTAAGTCCAGGGGTTAATTTGTTAATCTTGAAAGTTTAAAATAAAAGTTTTGGCATAAAATAACAAAAGGAAAACCGCAGGGGCTAAATGTGAAAATATTAAAAAAACCAACTGCTTCTCTCCTCCCCCCTCGTTTTTCCGGCGACTGCTCCGGCCACCCTCCAGCCGTCCTCCGGCGATTTCAAACGCTCAAAATCGAGCGGTTTAACTCAAATTAAAGGTCCCGACACCCTCTAGACCAAGATTCGAACACAAGGACCCACACAATTTGAAAAAATGAGTTCGTTTACGCGTGCAACCACCGAACCTGCTCATCCTTTCAAAATCAAATCGAATGGAGCGTGTTTGCATCAAATTACCCCCTATAAATAGAGGGCAAACGATCCTTTACATCCACACAAACTTTCTGTAACCTCAATTTAATCTAAAACCACACAATACACATCGATTCCAGTTTCTCTCGAGCCGCGACTGTTCTTGAACTTGTTCTCTATCGAATCTACACCAAAACAGGTAATTCAAGGCATCAATGTGCTCGGTTTCACTTGGGGATTAAAATCCCCAAGGTTAATTTCGTTTACACAACCGATTCGAGCCCCAATTTTGGACCTATTCAATCTAGGGTTTCATTCGAAATTGGGGATTACTGGACCTTGTGTTTTTAAGTATTAAAAACTATCTCATACCGCGGCTGAGGCCTTTGGTTCACGGTTCTGTACATGCTTTCAAACCTTGAGGTCCCGGGTTCGAACCCGGGCACCTACACTATTTTTTTAAAAGCCTTTAAGCTTTAAAAAATTCAGAAAATTTACTAAAAATCATAAAAATCATTTATAAACTTGTTTAATTTAAATCAACAAATTACCTTCTGTAAATATTTTAAAAAATCAAAATAATTATAGAAAATTTTAGAAAAATATAAAATGGTTTTCTTTTGCAAACTTTAAATATTTTTAGACACCATATTAATTTCTGTAAAACTATTTAATAAAATATTTAAATATTTTAATAAATAGTTTAGATAAATATTATAATTAGTTATTTTGATAAAAATAAACTTTAAAAGTTGAAATCACTACGTTAATATCATTACGTCAATTATGAAATCTTATTTACATTTTATGTATAAAAACTCGCTATATATAAATATATATATGTATATGTATTTATATAATACAAAAAAAAATTATTATAATAAACACACTAATAGAAAGAAAGATTTGTAGAGTTGGAATCAAAATTCACGTTGCAGCCATGCGTCTTTCTTTTATTAATAATTAATAACAATAATGAGTATATAATAAAACAAAAACAATAAAATAAAATAAAATAAAAAATCGCTTAGTTGCTTCCATAGTGATGCTTATCTGTAAAAACAAATCCTCGAGCGGAGTGGACGGAAAATCAGGAAATCCCATCTAATTCGTCTCTAATTGGCCGATTCATACCCATTTAATTCCAATCGCATCTCACCGAAGCCAACATTATTTTGCCTTCATCTCACCGTTGCACTCTCCCTTTCCTGGATTCTAGTTCGAGAGACTGCAAGGGTCGTAGTTTGCAACAACACATTCCTCCATTGTTAGGTTGCGGTTTGAAACCGTCGGAGCATCGACGCATTCGTGACGCTCTGAATTTTGTCATCAGTTTTGATTAACGACTCAGCCGACTCACAGGTTGCTGCTTTTATCTGATCCGTTCCTGTTGGAATATTTACAAGCCACTCCGAATCTAAGTTTTTCCGTGGCTTCTGATCATTGCTCGTCTCACAAATCAGGTAACGGTTCTGATCCGTTTCTGCTCGTCTCACCAATCGTTGATTTGTCCGGCGGCTAAAACTGGTTCATATAAGAAACCGATTCTTGAAACGCTCTAATAAATGGATATAACAATAGAAGTTCTATTCGTTTCAGTTTAGGATCGGTTCAATTATATCAACAATCGAATGACAAAGATATTTGAAATCCGTTAACTATACATATAATTTAGAAGTTAAATTGATTGTATTTTGCTCCTACGCACACCGCACACACCTGTACACACACATTACTTAAATATCTTCATATACTTATATCAATAATGATGAAATCGCAAGTGAAAATTTAGGGTGATGAAACATTATGAATTCTTTAGTTTAAATATGTAAATGAACTTTGTAGCAACTTAAGCGGTTGGAATATTAGTTATATACTATTAGATATTTTGATGTTGAGCACTATGGAATCGTGATAAATTATGCATATACATACACATATATATGTATGTACGTATATATATAGAATTATATAAGTGTGGTTTTATGACAAGTTAGATAAGTGGAATAAATTAGAAAGTTTGATGTTAGTTGGGTATTCAATAAAATAAAGATAATATTAAAGGCCAAACAAGTTACATACTTTGTAGCCATGCATCATAATAGAAGTAATAAAAAAAAAAAGGAAAGAAAAGAAAGCGTAATTCAGGGTTTTATAAATCTAATTTAAACTATAAATAAAGTGTAGGTCCACGTGGTTCTTGAAGGGTACTCGACTTGTTTTCTTTTGCTTGTGTAGCTAAGGTACGGATTCCTGATTCTTGTCTAATATTTGATTCGTTCTTCTCTAGTTTGATTCCTGTCATACGTAGCTAGTTTGTTTGATTCCGTTGTAAGTAGCTACACTAATATATATTTTTGAAATTTGTTACCGAGCTCTCCCTATCTTGGGGGTGACCAAGACGTGTTATTGCGGCATCAATAACGTGGCACCAACCGTGGCGGTGAGCTGAGATCACGGCGTCTCTAAAGAGGACTCTGAACTTATGTTGGCCGTCTTGTTATATTATTATTTCTCAGAGGCGTAGGGATCGATCCTAGGTTAGTCCTGTATTTCCTGATGGATGGTTACACACCACTCCATTAGGACTCTGGTGAATGGTTTGTATGTCTGCCCATACTTCATTTCACATTGGTTCACGGGCTCGCTACCTGTGTTCCCTCTGTTCAGTTATTATATGATATGATTATTAGCTCGGGGTATGTTCTATCTGTTATATGTCTTATGCCGTTATGTTCTGTTTGATATATATATCTTATGATCTTTGATTCTCCGTTATCATCATGTCTGTTTATTTTGATATCTGCCTATTCTTTGATTATCATCATGTCTGTTTATTTTTGATATCTGCCTATTCTTTGATTATCATCATGTGTTTATTTTTGTTATCCGTTATTCCGTTCACTGAGCGTATGCTCAGGCGTGCTTTTGTTTTCATGCACGTCAGGTATGCAGGGTCATCCGGGAGGGGAGTGAAGAGTGAAAATCTGGATAAAGAAGCTTAATGTTTATTTATTTAAATTGATGTAATCGACCCTTCTATTAGGTTTTGGAATTGGACTTGTAATTGTTATTAATAATGGGAATGCGTTTGGATTTTGATTACCGTGATAGTGACACGTCAGCCCTCTCCGGGCTGGGGTGTTACAGTTGTGGTATCAGAGCAAAGGCTCTTTCCTTTAGAAAAACTTAAACATTAAAATAAACTTGTGAGGTAATGGGTAGACTTGGGTTAGGATCTATTTTGTTGTTCCCAATCTAAATCCAGTGTTCGCCCGTGTATTTTCATTTCAGATGGCTCCTAAGAGACGTGTGAACAACCGCAATAAATCGAGTGGCCCCTCATCTGAACTACTCTCTTGAACCCTCGTTGCTAATGCCGTAAACGCTGCTATTTCTGGAATACTCCCTAATCTGATGACTCAGACTGCTCAAACAGTCATCCAGCAGATACAACAGGCGAATTTGGGAGGAAATAACATCGGGTCAGCATCGGAGGGAAATACAATGGCCAACCACCTGGTGGAAACAACACAGGACCTCCACCCGGTGGAAATAACTCAGAGCCAACTTCTGGCGGGAACAACACGGACGGGACCTTCGGTGGAAATGCAACACCACCTGTGGCTGAGATTCATGTTTGGCTTGAGCGCTTTATGAAGCAAGGACCAAGATCTTTTAGTGATGCTGCTACACACGATGGATGCTCGGAACTGGATAGCCCATGTGGAAAAGATTTTTGAGGTACTAGGAGTCGGTGACATATTTAAAACTAGCTGGCTTCTACAAACTGGAGGATGAGCTCTTGTTTGGTGGGGTGTCAACTTGCACATGGTGGAGAGGGTATGCTGCTACTCTTTCTTGGGCCGACTTCCACTATATTCTTCCGAAAGTATTCTCTGAAGTGGAACGAAGTGAGTATGCACGGGAATATGCATCTATTGAGCAACGAGATGGTGAACCTTGGCAAGAATTCATGGTAAGATTCTGTAGGCTGGCTAGTTTTCTTGGGGAAGCTGCAGGTAGCCCAGAGGTCCAAGCAGAAAAGTTGAAATGGGCTGTTCATGAGAGAACTCGAAGATGGATAGTGACTCAAAGGTTTAACAACATCAATGAAGTAGCTGATGCTGTGAAAACACTTGACATGAAAAACAAGAAGAGGTAGCTAAAGCGAGGAAGCCGTAAGAGAAATCGTGAAGGAAACCATACCGCACCGTCTGGGCAATCTTCGAGCGACAAGTACAATACAGGTGATCGAAAAGCCAATTCAACAGAAATAATAACCGCCAAGGTAATCAATGGAAACAAAAATAGCAGAATCCTAAACTGGCCGAAAACCAAGGTCAGAGCAAGCTCCCGGTATGCACTACATGTGGAAAACGTCATTTTGGTGTTTGTCGTCGAGCTTCAGGAGCCTGTTTTAGATGTGGAAAGACCGGCCATGTACTGAAAGACTGTCCATATCCTGATAACAAAGGAAAGGCTGGAAATAATGCTAAACACCTACTAATGGAGACGAGTGTTTGCTTTGAACGCAAGGATGCAGCAAACACACCAGGTATGACTCTTGATATTCCTCACATATGTGAACCTGTCGTATTTGAATAATCTAGTAGTCTTACAATTCAAATTATGCTTGTCATCTATATATTAAGTGTATCATGATAACATGAATTCTTTAGGTACTGTTTCTGGTACCTCCATGTTAGGAACTCGTGAAGTTCAAGTCTTATTGATACTGGAGCAACACATTCCATAGTTTCTCAATCTTTTCTTAAACATCTAACGATGAGTCCAACATTATTAGAGAATACTCTGAATATATGACTCCTATGGGAAACTTTGTTACAATCTCTCATGTGTATGAGGATTGTCCGATCCGAGTTGAATCGCTCATTCTTACAGCGGATCTGTTGCCCATGCAAATGGAAGATTTTGATATCATCTTGGGAATGGACTGGTTAACTCGGCATCATGTTACAATTGAGTGTCAGACTCGTCGCATTATGTTTGGAGATCCCCATCATCCTGAACTCATTTATCAGGGAACTAAACCTCGAAGAACTCTTCAAATAATTTCAGCACTTAAGGCTCGTAATCCCTACTGCACGGCGCTGCAGGATTCCTTGCTTCAGTTAAAATTTTATCTTCTGAAGAGCCTAGTATTTCTGATTATCCGGTTGTTTGTGATTTTCCCGATGTGTTTCCTAAGGAGTTACCGGACTTCCTCAGACCGCGAGGTGGAATTCACTATTGATCTTATCCCTGGTGCGAGCCGATTTCCAAGGCACCTTACCATATGGCACCACTTGAACTCAAAGAACTGAAGGACCAATTACAGGAGTTATTAGATCTTGGATTTATTAGACCAAGTGTCTCACCTTGGGGTGCACCGGTCCTATTCGTGAAGAAGAAGATGGTTCTTGAGACTCTGCATTGACTATAGAGATCTCAACAAGATCACTATCCGTAATCGTTACCCTCTGCCTCGTATTGATGATTTATTTGATCAGCTTCAGGGTGCAAAGTGTTTCTTTAAAATCGATCTGAGGTCTGGTTACCATCAGCTAAAGATCAAAGATTCTGATGTCCCTAAATCTGCCTTCCGTACGCGATATGGTCACTATGAATTCTTGGTTATGCCGTTCGGGTTAACGAATGCCCCAGCTGTTTTCATGGACCTAATGAACCGAGTTTTCCATGACTATCTGGATAAGTTCGTCATCGTGTTTAGATGACATTCTTATCTATTCTAAGAGTAAGGAGGAACATGAAGACCATTTTCGTATCGTGCTTGAAACTCTGCGTAAAAATAAGCTTTATGCTAAGTTTTCAAAATGTGAATTTTGGTTGAGTCAAGTAGCCTTTCTGGTCATGTGGTCTCTGCAGATGGTATTATGGTGGATCCAGCAAAGATAGAGGGCAATCACTAAATGGCCAAGACCTACTTCACTTCACAGAAAAGTCCGGAGTTTTCTTGGTCTTGCTGGTTATTATCGTAGATTTGTCGAAGGGTTCTATTATTATGCTTTACCCCTTACGCAACTTCTGAGGAAAGGGGTTAAGTACTCTTGGAATGATGAGCGGGGAGAAAAGCTTCGAAGAACTTAAGAAGAGATTGGTGTCTGCCCCGATTCTTACACTTCCATCGGGTACGGGTGGATACCAGATTTACAGTGATGCCTCAAAGAAAGGACTTGGATGTGTGTTGATGCAACATGGAAAGGTCATTGCTTATGCTTCACGGCAGTTGAAACCTTACGAGGTTAATTATCCTACGCATGATCTTGAACTCGCTGCTGTTATTTTCGCGTTGAAATATGGCGTCACTATCTTTACGGAGAGACTTGTGATATTTTACTGATCACAAGAGCTTGAAATATATCTTCACACAAAAAGAACTAAACATGATGCAGAGAAGATGGTTAGAGTTATTAAAAGATTATGATGCCAATATCCAGTATCATCCAGGAAAGGCCAATGTGGTAGCTGATGCTCTTAGCAGAAAGAGCTCAGGAACAGTAGCCTCCCTACAGCTATAGCCTCAGAACATTACCGATCTTGATAGATTGGGTATTGGCCTACATATTGGCAAGAGTGACGGATATCTCGCTAGTCTTCAGATTGAATCAGACTTAATATTCCGGATTAAGAACGCACAGAAAGACGATGGTGAACTTTTGGCAATCTTACAAAATATGGAGATTGGTAAACAATCAGAATTCAGAGTAGATGAGCATGGAGTAATCTGTGTGGTAAACGTTTATGTGTGCCTAATGATTCTTCTCTTCGAGAATCGTTATTAGCTGAGGCACATAGTTCTCCGTTCTCTATCCATCCAGGATCTACTAAGATGTATCGTGATCTTCGTCAAAACTTTTGGTGGAATGGAATGAAAGAAGATGTGGTTAAGTATGTTAGTCGTTGCCTTACTTGTCAGCAGGTCAAGATTGAGCATCAGAGAGCTAGTGGTTTGCTTCAGCCACTACCTATTCCTGTATGGAAATGGGATGATATTTCCATGGATTTTGTAACCGGGTTACCAAAAACATTCAAGAAGAATGATGCGATATGGGTTGTGGTTGACAGATTGTCAAAGCCGGCTCACTTTTTACCTATTCAGCAGGGATTCTCAGTTAGCAAACTATCTGAAGTGTTTACACAAGAGATTGTTAGACTTCATGGCACTCCGGTGTCTATCGTGTCTGATCGAGACCCGAGGTTCACTTCTCGTTTTGGAAGGGTTTGCAAGCTGCATGGGGTACCAAGTTAAGGTTTAGTACGGCGTTTCATCCTCAGACTGACGGTCAGTCGGAGCGTACTATTCAGACACTTGAAGACATGCTTCGAGCTTGTGCATTAGAGTGGACTGGGAACTGGGATGAGTACTTGTGTTTGGTCGAGTTTGCTTACAACAATAGTTGGCAAGCTAGCATTGGCATGGCACCTTTCGAATTATTGTATGGTCGTAAGTGTAGAGCACCTATTTGTTGGGAAGAGGTCGGTGAAAGAGTCATCGAAGGACCCGAGTTAGTTCAGATCACGAATGAGAAGGTTGCCATTGCTAGAGAAAAGTTAAAGGAGGCCCAAGTAGACAAAAAGTTATGCAGACCGACACCGTCGACTTTTGGAGTTTAAGGTTGGTGACAAGGTATTCCTGAAGGTTTCGCTTGCAAAGGTGTACGATGTTTTGGTCTTAAAGGGAAACTTAGTCCACGATTTATCGGACCCTTTGAAATTCTAGAAAGAGTTGGTGAGGGTTTCGTATCGGTTGGCTTTACCACCTCAACTGTCACATGTGCACAACGTCTTTCATGTATCTCTTTTAAGGGGGTACAATTATCATCCTCTTCACGTTGTGAATTATCCGCTTCATTTGATTCGTGAAGACTTATCGTTCGAGGAAGAACCCGAGGCCATACTTGACCGACAAGAACACATTATGCGTAAGAAAACTATTCCCTTTGTAAAAGTATTATGGAAAAACCATTCTGAACGCGAAGCTACATGGGAGATGGAAGATACAATCTGTTCCCAATATCCGAATCTTTTTACAGCTTAGTACTTGGTTTTTATTAATATATCTTTTCGATATACTTTGGCTTTACGCTATATATATATCAGTTATTATTTTCTGACCATCAGACTATCTGTTTACATGTTCTATTTTTTTTATTTTATTTTTTTCCGTCTCTGCATCTAAATGATTATGAGTTATCTCATTCACTCGTTGATTCTTTATCATTTCCTATAGGTTATGTTATCAACGTCCGATCTGTACCTAGCAATTTCGTGGACGAAATTATTTTTAGGAGGGAAGAATTATAAAACTCGCTATATATAAATATATATATGTATATGTATATTTATATAATACAAAAAAAATTATTATAATAAACACACTAATCGAAAGAAAGATTTGTAGAGTCGGAATCAAAATTCACGTTGCAGCCATGCGTCTTTCTTTTATTAATAATTAATAAACAATAATGAGTATAATAAAACAAAAACAATAAAATAAAATAAAATAAAAAATCGCTTAGTTGCTTCCATAGTGATGCTTATCTGTAAAAACAAAATCCTCGAGCGGAGTGGACGGAAAATCAGGAAATCCCATCTAATTCGTCTCTAATTGGCCGATTCATACCCATTTAATTCCAATCGCATCTCACCGAAGCCAACATTATTTTGCCTTCATCTCACCGTTGCACTCTCACCTTTCCTGGATTCTAGTTCGAGAGACTGCAAGGGTCGTAGTTTGCAACAACACATTCCTCCATGTTAGGTTGCGGTTTGAAACCGTCGGAGCATCGACGCATTCGTGACGCTTCTGAAGTTTTGTCATCAGTTTTGATTAACGACTCAG
This sequence comes from Flaveria linearis, assembly GCA_024085815.1. NCBI lineage: Eukaryota > Viridiplantae > Streptophyta > Magnoliopsida > Asterales > Asteraceae > Flaveria > Flaveria linearis. The sequence goes on from CM044016.1 coordinate 46,920,757, forward strand.
CCGACTCACAGGTTGCTGCTTTTATCTGATCCGTTCCTGTTGGAATATTTACAAGCCACTCCGTTAATCTAAGTTTTTCCGTGGCTTCTGATCATTGCTCGTCTCACAAATCAGGTAACGGTTCTGATCCGTTCCTGCTCGTCTCACCAATCGTTGATTTGTCCGGCGGCTAAAACTTGGTTCATATAGAAACCGATTCTTGAAACGCTCTAATAAATGGATATAACAATAGAAGTTCTATTCGTTTCAGTTTAGGATCGGTTCAATTATATCAACAATCGAATGACAAAGATATTTGAAATCCGTTAACTATACATATAATTTAGAAGTTAATTGATTGTATTTTGCTCCTACGCACACCGCACCCACACCTGTACACACACCATTACTTAAATATCTTCATATACTTATATCAATAATGATGAAATCGCAAGTGAAAATTTAGGGTGATGAAACATTATGAATTCTTTAGTTTAAATATGTAAATGAACTTTGTAGCAACTTAAGCGGTTGGAATATTAGTTATATACTATTAGATATTTTGATGTTGAGCACTATGGAATCGTGATAATATTATGCATACATACACATATATATGTATGTATACGTATATATATAGAATTATATAAGTGTGGTTTTATGACAAGTTAGATAAGTGGAATAATTAGAAAGTTTGATGTTAGTTGGGTATTCAATAAAATAAAGATAATATTTAAAGGCCAAACAAGTTACATACTTTGTAGCCATGCATCATAGAAGTCAATAAAAAAAAAAGGAAAGAAAAGAAAGCGTAATTCAGGGTTTTATAAATCTAATTTAAACTATAAATAAAGTGTAGGTCCACGTGGTTCTTGAAGGGTACTCGACTTGTTTTCTTTTGCTTGTGTAGCTAAGGTACGGATTCCTGATTCTTGTCTAATATTTGATTCTCGTTCTTCTCTAGTTTGATTCCTGTCATACGTAGCTAGTTTGTTTGATTCCGTGTAAGTAGCTACACTAATATATATTTTGAAATTTGTTACCCGAGCTCTCCCTATCTTGGGGGTGACCAAGACGTGTTATTGCGGCATCAATAACGTGGCACCAACCGTGGCGGTGAGCTGAGATCACGGCGTCTCTAAAGAGGACTCTGAACTTATGTTGGCCGTCTTGTTATATTATTATTTCCTCAGAGGCGTAGGGATCGATCCTAGGTTAGTCCTGTATTTCCTGATGGATGGTTACACACCACTCCATTTAGGACTCTGGTGAATGGTTTGTATGTCTGCCCATACTCCATTTCACATTGGTTCACGGGCTCGCTACCTTGTTCCCTCTGTTCAGTTATTATATGATATGATTATTAGCTCGGGGTATGTTCTATCTGATATATGTCTTATGCCGTTATGTTCTGTTTGATATATATATATCTTATGATCTTTGATTCTCCATTATCATCATGTCTGTTTATTTTTGATATCTGCCTATTCATTGATTATCATCATGTCTGTTTATTTTTGATATCTGCCTATTCTTTGATTATCATCATGTCTGTTTATTTTTGTTATCCGTTATTCCGTTCACTGAGCGTTATGCTCAGGCGTGCTTTTGTTTTCATGCACGTCAGGTATGCAGGTCATCCGGGAGGGGAGTGAAGAGTGGAAATCTGGATAAAGAAGCTTAATGTTTATTTATTTAAATTGATGTAATCGACCCTTCTATTAGGTTTTGGAATTTGAACTTGTAATTGTTATTAATAATGGGAATGCGTTTGGATTTTGATTACCGTGATAGTGACACGTCAGCCCTCTCCGGGCTGGGGTGTTACATTATGAATTTAATCATTCTATAAGAATTTAATTTCTCAAAAAGTATTATAAAATGGATTAATAAAGTTTTTCTTTATGGTATAAAAATATATAAATCTTGATAACTAATTTTATTTATAAAAACCCAAACTCCACCAAAAACCCTAGTTCCCGTTAAAAATGTTAAGTTTAATATAATTAAACTTAAATCTCGTCATATATATATTCTTAGGTATCTCGTGAAGGCTTACATTGGAACGTCGTCTATTATCATTATTAATCGTCATTCATATACTTAATTACCAAGTGAGTATTTCTATACCCCTTTTTCATATTTTCACACTTTGGGGTGAAACATGTTACTTATTAATCATTGCACTTGTAAACGTTTGATTCTTGTAAACTTATGGCAATTGCTTGTGTGTTGTGATTAGTTGAATCTTGTAGTTACCATGTAATGTCGAATACATGTACAATCATTAACTATTGCTAGCCTGGCGACGTCATAGATCTATGGGCCTGACAAGCTTGCTTGGTTGATCCAAGTACACTTAGCTAATCGTATATACTTGTAAACGTTTGAGAACTTGTAAACTTTGTCAAGGTTTGATTGTGCATTCTGTCTTACATCCCTAGTTACCTTGTTCTCTAATTTACAACATGAATTGCCATCTTTTATATACTTATGTATTTAAAACTATAGAATGCTCACCAACAATATGTTGACCCTTATTTTTAACATGTTTCAGGCAATAGCGTTATGTGGCTGTGAACAATCGTAACTCTCACGCCTCGACGATTCCGCCGTCAAGGTGGGGTGTGACAACATCTACATGAAAGGTAGTTTTAGAATAAACAGAATATGATAGCAATATTAATGGACATAATATTAATCTTTTAAAGGCTGCTTACATACATGTAACCATTTGTGTACACATATGTACATACCAACCAACAATAACAAATGCATATCATCTCACATCTCAATACTTGATTACGAACACATACCAAAAACATTTAAAGACTGGGTACGTAAAAAGCCCTAATCAAACTACTTACAGTTTGATTACATATATGTACCATCATTATTTTCAGTCTGATTACTTAATTGTCCATAATCAAATCATTTTTAAAAGTGCTTACATATATGTATCCATATGTCTACACATATGTAAATACTAACAAACAAAAGAGATGCATATCAATCTCAGTTCTCAATACTTGATTACGAACACATACCAATAACATTTTAAAACTGGGTACTTAAAAAGCCCTAAGCAAACTATTTACAGTTTGATTACATATATGTACCATCAATTTTCACATTCTGATTACTTATTTGTCCATAATCACATCAATTTATATGTGCTTACATATATGTATCCATATGTGTACACATATGTTATCACTAACAAATAAATAGAGATGCATATCTATCAAACAACTCAACACTTGCTTACATACACGTATCAACAAATTTTAAATCTGTGCCCTAATCAAACATTTAACAGTTTGCTTACAACTACGTATTCAAATTCTCATACTTACGATTTAACAAACTAACAACCACAGAAATACATATGAACAATCACATTCTGTACATCAATGTACCAAATTGTTTTAATTCTGATTACTTAAAAACCTATACTCAAACAACATATGCAATGCTTACATATGACATCAAAAATCCCCAATTGTACAGCTTAATATTTTACATTAACAAAACGAAAAAAGCCCTAGCCTTTCAGTGTTCATACCATAACATAATGCGTATTACTGCTTCGGAACCCTCTAATCGATCAATCGTTTTCATCTAATCACAAATTTTCTACTTTTCATCGGCCGACATTGATAAAAAATACACATTATTGAAGTTTCAAATCTTCTTAAAGCACATATACTGTATTACTCAATCTCAAATCACTCACATTGATCTACAAAACTATCTTCCATTCGATTTCTATTAACAAAAACACATACCTTTTGCCTTTGTTCTTCGCCTGAAAGCTTGTTCGCAACAATCACACCTCTTCAACTATGTCGCTGCGGGAATGAACGCAATTTTGTATCTTTTAAATTTCTCAAGAGAATCTACCACCAATTTGGAGTGATTGAGCGAAATTAGGGGGGTTTGTTATTAATCATACGAGGATAGGCGGTTACATACCAAAGCTGTGTTTTTGTGTTGCCTAAACTACCCTTTTGCTATTGAAATCAGAATAAAGGTTGATTAATTAATTACAAATTTGCCACTTTTAATATTAACCATTGATCTAAATTAATCAATGGCTAGCAAGTGGTTTTTTAAGTTTTCTTAAAATAGTGGTTTTCTTAGGAACCACCCCCTATATATATATATATATATATATATATATATATATATATATATATATATATATATATATATATATATATATATATATATATATATAGGGGAGGGATCAAATGAAAACCATGTTTATAATTGAAAAACGTAAAAACCAGGGGTTACATATATGTAATAATAATTTCAAAGGCAAATCTGTTTTACCCATTTATTATAACACGATTACAACTTCATTAACTCGTTTACAACCCACCAACGCGGTTGACCCATTTAAATATATGAATTTCATTTTGTTCTTTTGCCTTCTATCTTGACATGACATGATATTTAAATACATAATATTTAATATAACACATAGTGTTGTTTTTTTAATTATTCTGCATTTGATTGTTTCTCAAATATGCTGGAGATCATTGGGGGTGAAGAACTGCATGATCGCATATGCAACGTTGGGTGTTTAAAAACATCCGAATTTGAAACTGAATACGAAATATCCGAAAAATACGAAATTCGGATATCCGAAATTTTGGATTCGGATTCGGATTCGCATAGTGATTTTGAAATATTCGGATATCCCAAAATTTAAAAATATTAAATATTAATTAAATATTTCGGATATTTTAATAGAGAATTCGGATATCCGAAAAAACTTTCAATAAAAGTTATTATACTTTATAAAATTTATTAAATAATATAATTTTTTAATTTAGATATCCCAACAGATATCCGAATCCGAATCCAAATTCGGATATCCAAAATTTCGGATCGTGCTTCGAATAGTGAAATCCACTACCCGAAATTATCGGATATCCGGATTTGAACACCCATTTGCTACGTGCAGGAACATCTGCTCAATTTAGGTTTTGGGAGGCTACCGTTGTCGAGTACTTCAGGCATGATGTTAAATTCATCTTATAGACTTAGATCTTTCACAAAAAAAAAAGGTTTGAACACCAATGTTTTGACCAATTGAATTGGTGGCTATGTAAAAATGAGATTTCTTCTGCATCAAAGAGTTGTTTTTAATTTTTCATATAAATGGCAACTTGTTTTTGTTGTTTTCTAAAATGAATTTACATATATGTAAAGAGTTAAATACATAATCTAAATTGAAAAATAAGCTATTATACAATAGTTACAGTTACCAAAAGAGTAAAATAATCATTTGACACATGAAAAGCAATAAAAAAAAACCTTCCAAACGTTTGAATATAATGGTCAAAGAGCAAGCGTGATCCTAAAATGACCATTGGGATAGATTACGATGAAAAACAAATCCTATAAATTATGCCTTAAACTAGGGGTGTTAGATGCAATGCTTTCAGAACCGGATCGGACGTCGAACCGGACGCCTTACTGGTTTGATGGTCGGACCGGTCGGATCGGTCGGACCGGATGGACCGGATTTAACTATATTTTAATTATTTATATATGTAATAAATATAAGTAATTTATATATGATTTATACATATATTTTATAGTTATATATAAACTTAACTATATTTGTATATCCGAAGTACTAATTTATGGTTTAACACCCCGTTTTTACCCACTAAAATCAAAAAAAAAAAAAAAATTGGAAAACCAGTCGGAACCGGCCCGGTTCGCCGGTCCAACCGCCGACTCGGTTTGAACCGGCCGGTTCAACTCAACCAAAACGAACCATACTGGATCGGATCGGCCAGGCCACCGAATCGCGGTCCGACCGGTCGGACCGGCCAGTCCGATCCGAGCCTGAAAACACTGGTTAGATGAGTTGTGTTCACGAGCCGGCATGTCAAAAACTCAAACCCGAGAAATTTACATGAATCTAATGATCATGTTAGACAAATGAATCAACACAATATTCAAAGATTGATACAAAGAAAGCCCGTTTAACTTTTTTTTTAATGGTCTTTATATTTGTACCTTAAAATTATAAATTTACAATGAAATTTAAACAATTACGTATCTTAAAATTATGATATATGACATATATTAAAAAAGTATAAAAATACACTGGTCAACTAATGAACTAATGATCTCTTGGCCTAGTGGTCAAGGGGGAGGTGGGAGGCTTTGCTTCTTTTAAAGATCCAAGGTTCAAAGCTTGGCATGGATGAATATTACTAACTTGGTGATACTAACAACTAATAACTAAGCAACCATTCAAAAAATAATAATAAAAAATAAATAAAAAGAAAAAATAAAAAATAAACTAATGAACCCTCTGGGTTGACCTTGACTTTACTTAAAAGGTGTTAATGGGCTCGACCCACAGTGACTCAAACCACTTTTAAATTAAGGAAACTATCAAAATAACCAGTTGAGTAAATAAGTTTACAATAATAGCTTTCGACTTTGGAAATATTCAAATATTTCACGATTCAGATTGTGTGACGTATACAAATATATCTCTTTGGTATCGTTAGGGTACCGCTGAAAAATAAAAAAAAATACATGTATCGGTGGTTAGCAATATAACATGCATATGTATCATTTAGAAAAATATTAAAAAATACTGTTGTATCTCCGGTCAGCGATACACATACCTCTTTGTATTGCCGGAAAAAATGTCAAAGTTAATATTTACTTAATTAATACATTTCATAATAATTTAAAAAATCGTAATGAGTTTCTATAAATACTTTTTATTTTAATGAATAATATCTACCATAGAATATCACATTGTCTAAAAATTCATTTAACGTTTTTCAAAATTTCACCCCACAAACTTTCAACCATATTAGTGGCAAAGTGTTTTGTCTTTTTAAACAATGTCAATTAACGTTGTAATATGTTGTGGTGAGAAATGAAAGTTTATTAATGGAATAGAAGAGTATATGACTATTATGGGAAAGATTGAAAACGTATTTCTAGTTCTATACTAGGAAAAAATCAAAGCGATGAACAGTAGCAAAGCGATAAACAGTAAAACGTGAGAAACGAAATGAACAGTGGTTGTACAGCTACTGTTGCATGATGTACAGGTCATGCTTCTTTATCACCGCCACTGCTCGGGGTATTTCACGATGGTTTTGGGTATTGTGCAGTGCTCCTCCTTTAAATGTGTTTCTTTTTCCCATTGTGTTCTTGGTGGTGGCCGGCGGTTGTTTTAGAGAGAGAGGGTGTGTCGCAGCCCACGTCTCCGGCTTACTGGCCAACAAACTCAGACAGAAGAGAGAGGGAGTGTGTGGCAACGGTGGTTGGGCGCGTTTGTGTCTCCGTCGCCGTCCACGGCTTGCCCTACAATTGTCTCTGTTTATCTTTCTCTCTTACTCGCTTGAGGTTGGCTGATCCGTTGATGGCGGTGATGCTGGTGGTTTTCCCCTTCTTTTCTTTTTTATTTGATACCCTTTTAGGGTTTTCAGATCTACTCCTGTTGGTACTGTCGGATGCCGTCGGCGGTCCCTGTTGACCGCCTTCGATGGTCTCCGAGTGTAGCAAGTTGCCCTCCGTTTCAGCACTGCCGCCAAGGTGCCACTCGAGGTTGGTCTCTTTTGGGGTGATGATGATGAATGATTCATCAGAGACTGTTCAGTTTTGAAACCGAGGTCGGTGACCGGGATGTATGTTGGCTTTAGACCATCGGTTATGTTTGGGTGTTATGTACCGAGGCCGATGCGGGTTTACTGGTACCTCTGCTCGGATGCCGTCGGTGGTTCCTATGGACTGCCTTCGGTGGTGTCCAAGTGTAGCTGGTTGCCTCTTAGTCGACACTCCGTTTCAGCACCGGCACCGAGGTGGAGGCCACACAAGGTTGGTCTCTTTTAGGTCGATGATGATGAATGATTCGTCTGAGATCGTTATGTTTTGAAACCGATATCAGTGACGGGGATGGATGTTGGCTTGAGACCATCAGTTTTGTTTGTTTGTTGTTTACCACCAAACATGAAGATGTCTTCATATTTACTGAAACTGTTTTGTTATGATGTACATCTTATTTTGGTATCTTTCGGGCGGTGATGAGAAACCATAGTGTTATCGGTTGCTTAGGCTTGGCTGTCGAATTTGGCTAGCAGCCGTAACCAAACACTCTTTCTGAGCCCGAGCCTAGAGTTTCAAATTGTGTTTGAATTGGTGATCTTGGTTGATGGTTTGTTTATCACACGCGCAACGCGCGTTCGGGAATTTAACTAGTCGAAGTGAAAGTTGTTAATAATTTTTATAAACAAAAAATATATTAAAAAGAATTAAAATACAGAGATATGCAAGGGATACGATGTATCGCTGATTGTCTGAATATTATTGGTTCCATTATTTACTATAAAGTAAAGACATCTCTGATTTGACATAAAGACGCAATACATCAGAGATACGAGTTTGTTTACAAGGCGATACACTATGGTTGGTGTACCTTCGGTGTATCGCCGAACATAAATAAAATGTGCAAATGCCTCGTGGTGATATGATGGCTAGATTATAAACTTCACTAGTCAACGATTATTATTGTAAACTAATTTGATCAATTGAATATTTTAGTAATTTTCTCTTAAATTAAACCAAAACCTTTAACTTTCTTGCCAGCTTTATATTGTGACAGAACCAGTGTTGTGAGGGTCGAATCGGACCTGCTGGTCCGACCAGGAATCGCCATGGCTACTGATCCGATCAGGTGTAGTTCGTTTCGAAGGCATTGTACTGACCGGTTTATACCGAGTCGGCGGTTGGACCAGGTCGAACCGGGGGTTAGACCGGTTGGATCGTGTTTTTTAATATATTTTATAAATTTTCAGTATTTTTTAACATATATTCATTAAAATAATTATAATTTTATCCGCTTCTTATAATCGGTCCGACCGGTCGAACTGGTTCAACCAGTGAACCAGTAAAACGCTCGATTCGCTATCCGATCCGGTTCTGAAAACATTGGCCAGAACCCATTCGTTTACCTCTTCTTAAAAGTGCATTATTCTTTCTAATATGGTAAAACCATTTTCCAATAGCAATGGTTATGCAATGACATTTACAATCACTTGCATCATGTACTCTATGCCTTCTAGGCTCCATGCCTCCATCTATATATGTGTTGATTGACCTGTATAATATGTACAGTAGATTTACAATAAATTTGGTAAATAATAATTAAAGATGAATCAGAGAGCCTTTTGATCTAGTCTTTCATTCCAGTTCAGGCATCGAATCAAACTGCGAAACCAATCGCCCGTTTGGTCAAACTTGTTGACCGTCGGAAGCGGATGCTGACTCATGCATATACGCACCGAGTCTCCTCGCGAAAGCTGCTGCCTTCTCTTCCCATCAAATGACACCCAAGCATTACTTCTTGCATCCTCTGGTATCTGTCATTAAACAACCAAAAGTCCCACTGAATATTGCATGATCACAACATGCTAATGACAGACAACATTACCAATCTTTTCTGAGTAATTATTAATATAAAGTATTCTAAAAGTGCAACATTTGTAATGAAGTAAACTGCATTAGAGAGCGTTGACTCGCCTTTAACTCAAGACGCGCAGAGTCAGGAAGTATAACAGGTCTGAATGAGAGGGAATGTGGACATATTGGTGTAAAAAGCATGCATGGAACATTTGGGTGCACCTGCATTCATAAAACGACATGACATTATAAGCTTCCTGCAATAATATTGATAAGTTGCATCCTTTTTAGCATACCATTGAACCGCCTGCGGCTGTAGAATAAGCTGTACTCCCTGTAGGTGTAGCTACTATGACTCCATCACCTTGTACCTATTAGATTAAACAAATTTTAGGCCAAAAGGGTCGGAGGCATGTGGTATCTGACTGGCAGATGACATGACATCAACATGCGCCATGTCAGCTTTTTTTTAGAGGTTGGTTGCTATTTTGCCGACATAGCAACCAACCCATTTTAATCATAAATAAAAGCTGCATCATAACACCATGGTTCAACAACTAACCTTAGTAATAAGACGGTCATGTTCATAGCACTCGATTTTGGAAAGATACGGGTTAGAACCCCGATCAACCACAACCTCGTTCAAGACATCAAAAACTTTTCCAGGCATTGCTTTCCCATTTCTAAATATCTCACAACGAAGACGCATTCTAAGAGTAATATAAACACCTTCCAGTGTGTTGTTTCCATGAATGACCCTTTTCAGATCCTTGTTATAGTCTTCAAACTGTACCACACAAATCTATTTAACAAAACATAATTATGAAAAGTTTTTAATAGCACTAAGTTGAGCAAGATGCTTACAGAATGAGAAGTGAGAAAACCAAGAGATCCAAGATTGAATGATACAACAGGTGGAACAGCACCTCTAAACAAGTTTGATGCATGCAGAATAACCCCGTCTCCACCCAAACACGCAATCAGATCTACCCTCTCATGAAGATCACTATATAGAAGTAAGAATATGGCGGATCAGGTTACAGGTTCGGTTCAAAACGGGTTACTTTATATACAGGTCGAGTCAGATTGGGTTGACCCTGAAGGCTAAAATGCTTTTTGTTCCAATTTTCATGTTTTTTCTTAAATATTAGAATATAATTGGGAGGTCATATTTTTACAACAAATCTGGCCCTTTTTTTCCTTTTAGCTATTGTTGCTTTTGCCAACATAACCCGAATCGACCCGTTCATAAGTAAATGGGTCGAAATTGCAATGTCGTGTTTATATGATGACAATACCTAGTATCTTGACTGTAGAAGGTCTGTACAAACCCAAACCCGGGTATTCTTGCTAAAACGTCATGAACCTCAGGTTCCACAAGAACAATCATATTCTCTTGGTGATACAAGAAAGAGGCAACCTGTGTTTCATGCAGAAGCTAGAGTCAGAAAATCATAATGTAAGCCACACATGTAGTAAATTGTAACACTGTTTTATTTAAGTTAGCATCAACAATACAAGTCACATGTTTCGGGTTAAACGGGTCGTGTTCATATCAACCCGCGAATATATGTGTTTTGTTAAGATAAAAGTTTCAGGTTTGTTTCGGGTTCAACCCACCAACCTGTGAACACAACCCGTTTAACACACCCAAGATCATAATTTTGTACAACCATGAGAAAAAGAACACCAATCTAAATGAATTAACAATCTTTTCATTAATATTCTGATAGAATACCTCTTTAGCTTGTTCCATTAATTCTTCACCAAGCTTCTTTAATAGTAACACAGTTTTAGGTGATGATTTCCACATAAGCATCTGCTGTTGGGTACTAGGATGAGTAAAAGCCAATGAAGATTCTGTTACTTTTTCTCTAGTGCAAGAAACCCCATCTGTTCTCACTAGAAACATCTCTGCTTTCTTTCTTGATTGAACTCTTACTACACCTGTTGTCGAAGCACACATATTTCCCTCAACCGTTTCTGCATCTTCATTGCTTAATCGCTCTAGATTATCTGTTCTATCTGTTCGTGTAACACGCGTTGCGTGCCTATCTGCATCATTAAATTCTGTCAAACTGGAACGAGAACGATCATGATTCTGTAGGGCATTGTCCCCATTGTAAGTAGATAAACTCCCATTGCTTGCTGAACCATTTGTTGAATCTGGATTGTTAATGCTAAATGATGACCCATTGTAATTATGTTTCTTACCCAAACTCATTTGCTTCTCCAATCTTTCGCGTTCAAAAGTAAAATATGTTGAAGGGGAACGCGCTTTATTCTTAAAAAACATGGACATTTCTTTTCTGGAGAAAATATTGCAGGGTGGTAACTGAGATTCAATAGGATTGACACCAAAATCAACCCGAACTCCATCTTGATCATCATCAGTGTTATTCAATTTTTGAGTGTAAGCCCCATTACTGTTTTCATAATGGTTACTTGTGGTTAAAGACTCTTCATCATTTTCTTTCATGTCTATGGCTGCTTTTGAGTTTGATGAAGTTTGTGACTTCTCTTCTGACTTTTTATCTCGAGTTTGAATGTTACTCGATGAACTGAATCGAGACATATATTGTCTCCATCTAGAAACCATTGCAGATGTTCTCCAAACGCCCTCTTTACTATGCAGATATATCGGTCTTCTCATTGAGTCGGTAACTAAGTTTGAAAACATCTCAACCTGCTCTGTTGATGGTGCCGTCCCCACTTCAACTGGAAGCTTCACCAGGTCAATTTTCCCAGATGAACGTGCATCTTGCAACGCGGTGTCATAGAACACATCCTTCACACTTTCAGCTCTAAGATCAATAATCGTTTTAAACCCTTTTTCGAGCAACCACTTTAGGCTCTCCTCTGTCAGTTGACTACCTCTCCAGAAAGCAACTTCAGAATCACTAGATTCAATATCTTCTTTAGAAGTAGATAAATAAACCGGATTCCAGTTAGCAAACAATGTTTGAGGAGGATAATCATCTCCCCTAGGAAGACCCGAATCATAACAAACACTTTTCAGCCTTTGAAGCTTATTCCAAACGACCCGACTCCTAGAATCATCTGGTGTTAAGAAGATTTCAAGAGCAATGTGTAAACTTTCACAGTACTGTTTCATTTCACCCCTGAAAACAGCGAGTGGTGGAAGCTTATCTTCCATCACATCTACATCTGAAACACTGAATGATTTCATAACAGTTGATCTACCAGATAACAGATCTTCGCGTCCTTTATTCAGCAGACAGATCATGCAACCGAGAACAGATACTATCTTATCTTCAAGTAACGGTTTGTCCTCTGAAGGGAGTGGGTTACATAAAGTGTCCATTAATGCATTGTGGAGGCTTTCAGCAGCTCTAAAGATCCTGCAGTATGCTTCAACTTCAGCTATATCTCCCGGAAGCGGGCCCACCCAAGGTAACTGTGTCAAATCGTGAGATTGGTATGTCTAGAAAATTACAAACAACGAATTTAGTTACTTAACATCATCAATGAGGCTGTGAAACACTAGCAGAATATGCAAGAGATAAAAGTGGCAAAATGATCTCCATCAAAGGATTCTCGTGTTTCCTGTTTGGTTGTTTTTTTGGACTGGTTGCGTAACATGTCAAAACATCTCATTTTGCTACGGATTGAAATGGGTCGGGTTGGGTTGACATGAAACGCTTTTTGTCCAAACACCTTAAGGTTTCTTTAAATATTAGTATGTCAAATATGATTATGAAAATCATATTGTTCCATTAGTAATCTTTTTTTTTACAATGACACCTAGATTATCTAAAATAATATAAGAAACACCTAGATAATCTAGGATAAATTGTCACCTGAGACTCGAACCCATAACCTCTGATGGAGTGAGATCACCACTCTAACTCCTACTTATTTACCGCTATACTCAACCCCTCACCCTATTCCATCAGTGATCTAACAATTTGACTAGAGTGATTCATCTGCTTCCTATACACCATCACTTTTTCAATCTGTTAAATTCAGAGATAAAACATAACCTAAATCGAAAACTCAAAAGCAAATGCCTCAAAACACATATAGTTTCTTGTTTTCCCATCAAAGTCTCGATCCCATTTCAACATCGACATAGTTCACTCCTCCAACTTCCGGATTTGCTTTTGGCTGCCTAGGCACGCTTCTTGGTTTTAAAAAGTGTTAGGTGCTCCGAGGCGTTTAAGTCTGAAAAGACGAGGCGCTATGTGTGAGGCACGAGGCGAGAGCCTCACGTATGCGATGCGTTGTCCTATGTACAACAAAATAAGCTATACGTACAGCCAAAAGTTGAATTTGACTAAACTTTTTTACATATTGGCTTTTTTTACCATGTAAATCATTCATAATCTCATCATTCCTTTAGTTATTTCTACTTATCATCCTTTTACGGACCCCAATCTAGACCAATGTTGACCAAATTTGACCTAGATGTGCATGAGGCGCTGCCTCAAAGCCCCGAAGCATTTTCCTGATCGCCTCTAGAGCCTTACGCCTTAAGCGCGCCTCAAAAGCTATTTTTAGAACCAATGCACGCTTAAATATAAAGTTCTCCTCACATACTCATCCATAACAAGTTAGTGATATTTGAGGCACTATATATCTCATGACACATATCTCTCATATATTATTAAAACATAACATAACATAACATAACGTGGTGAGATTTGTCTAAAGTGATAAACGACTCACCGGAGAATCCAACCCAATGTTGACGGAGAAAGCATCCGACAGCTCAGCTCCGGCGGCAACCACCACACCAACACGCCGCCGGTCCGGCAAGCGCCACCTGGCACCAAACCCAAACAAATCACCGGTTTCCCTGAACCGTTGAACCTCAAACACATGCGGTTTCAACGTCAACATCTGCACAACGGAAGCGGTTCGATTCATATCAACGATCAACGAGCAGCATGAGCATGATGCCATAACAGCACCATAGAGTTGTGTGAATGCAGTGAGGTGTGTGGATTGAGAGAATCAGGGGTTGTGGATAATAATAATAATAATAATAACAAGAGATGAAGAGGTGGTGGGGTTTTGTAGTGTTGTGTTGTGTTGTGAATTTGTGATTGTTTGACCTTTTGATTTGGGGAAATTTCAGTAATCTAACTTATCTCCATTGATGAATGAATGATGAATGATGAAGATTTTGTGGTGATGGTGACAAATGGAGGAGGGACCGCCAAACAGGTTTCAAGTTATCTCCAATCAACATTCTAGCTCACAACCAATGAGAGTATGACACGTTCCACAAATCTGTAAAGCTGATTACTGTCATGAAAAATTATTTTTTATGACACATTCTGCTGTTCAAAAAAGGAAAATCATATTCGTATCCTAACTACTTGTACTCAATGTTGTTAGGACCGGATCGGACCGGCCGGTCCGACCGGTTCGACCGCGAATCGGTGGCTGGTCCGGTCCGGTCGAGGGTGGATCGTTTTGGCCATTTGAACCGGCCGGTCCGAACCGAACCGGCGGTTGGACCGGCGAACCGGACCGGTTTTGACCGGTTTTCTGTTTTTTTTTTTTTTTTTTTTTTTTTTGCTTTTAGTGGGTAAAAACGGGATGTTAAACCATAAATTAGTACGTAAGATATACAAATATAGTTAAGTTTTATATATAACTATAAAATATATGTATAAATCATATATAAATTACTTATATTTAATTACATATAAATATAATTAAAATATAGTTAAATCCGGTCCATCCGGTCCGACCGGTCCGACCGGTCCGACCACCAAACCAGTAAGGCGTCCGGTTCGACGTCCGATCCGGTTCTGAGAACATTGCTTGTACTGTTTTGAAACTCTATCAATAACACACTGTCACATCACAAGTACCTTGAACTATCCTGAAACACTCAAAACACTGAAAATGCAACACTGAAAATACAACCCTAAACTACCCTGAAACACTCAAAACACACAAAACACCCACTATATAGCCGTTTGATCACGGGTAACCCTCAGCTACTACAACCCGACGACAACAACCGTCGGGTACCCGCAAGGGGGTGGCGGCGGAGTACTTTGCGGGTACCCGAGCGGGTACCGGCGAACCTAAGGGGTACCCGAGTGGTGCCCCGTCCTCCCTAACAATTTATGTCTAAACTACCAAAAACTATTTTTATCATCTATCTGGATTTGAACTTAGTATCTCTTATCAAAGAGCTACATGGTTTTATTAAATGTGTTAGTCTTACATTGATTATAAAATAACTAGTTAAATCTTAAACCTTTAAGCCTCTTTTAAAGGTGTAAATAAGTTAAGTAGGCTCGTTTACTAAAAGAACTCAAGTCGGCTTGCGATCCTAAAAGAGTTTTTTGTTTATATAATCTTTTAACATATTGGATATATATTTATATATTTAATATTATTATATAAAAACTATAATAAAATGAATTAGATAATGTATATTATATTATATATTATCAATATGATTATAAATAAATATAAAAGTGAGTATAAAAATAATAATTTAATAATTTAAATGATAAACGAGCCGAGCCTGAGCTTGAAAATTTTCTTACAAGACGAGCTCAGGCTTTCTAAAGTTAAAACGAGCCGAGCTTGAGCCTTAGCGAGCTTGGGTTCTACTCAGCTCGTTTACACCCCTAGCCTTTCTCTACTTTTCTATGTTTTATTTCTGCTGAAACTAACATGGCATGTATTGATTTTGTTTTTTAAAATGAAAATAAATATATTATACTAGGTTATTAGCATGTGTATTACACGGGTTAAAAGTTATAGATATATAATACAAATATGTAAACAAAAAATATTTAAACTCTATCATTTTTATTTTAAATCGATTATATAAAAATAAAAATTTATGATCACAAAGTTTAAAGGGTTAAGTAAGGTTTGAAATGATTGATATCATAGATTCAGAATCTATAAAATGGTTGATGGTGATTAAGGTAGTTAAAAAAATAAAAACTTCACACTTGTCGTTCAAAAAAATTTAAAATAAAATAAAAACTTTAAGTAAGAAATATAGCATGATTTGTAAAAAAATTTGTTAAAATAAATTTAGGCGGGAATTTTTTTCGACTTGAAATCTGATGATTCCATGTGTGATGACATTTAATCATTTATTAGTATAGATTATGTGATAACTTTTATATGTGTGCAACGTAAAAACATTGGTAGAGGTAGTAATGAGGTAACGAGATCACCTACCACTATTTTCTTACAATTCACATACAATGTGTAACACGAGATTTTGAATGACCTTAAATTTCTTTTTCCAATGGCACCATTGTTTTTTTTTAAATTTGACCTCAATGTCTTTTAGTTTTAAGAAAAAATGTATTTGTTTTACTAAATAAAAATGACATACAAACTTTAACTAGATAAGAGTTTTATTGTTTTATTTTATTTACCATATAAGCTCATCTTATTATCCCATAAATTCATCCAATACTTTAGTTTTTTTTTCCTTTTAGACTTAGGGTACTTTTAAACCTGTTTCTAAAGACCATCGGGTCGGATAGAACCACAACAAAGCAAACCCGAAACACGTGTTGCACATTCAAAGAATTACAATGATCACTAATCCTAACCGTTGATGTAACACACCACTGATTGTATGAAGAGTAGGACCCAATTACGTAACAAATTCTTTAGGACCACTCATATAATCATACATGACCAATTGTACATATATCATATAATATTATAATACAAGATAAAGGAGATTCATTTTTCTATGCACAAACTACTTCTCTAACCCTCTTTCTCTATACTTCATCTTATTTCGATACCTAATACTTATTCTCACGCGGGAATGTTGTTACAAGAACACTCACTTTCATGAGGCGTCTTAACCGGTGTGGTTTGAGCACGTGTAGGTCAAGAGCTCAAGGAAATGGGCAGGTAAATCGGAGTCCCAGTGGAGTCATTCAGATCTGTCGGGTATTTGCATTTACATATCATATTCTTTAATAAAACTTGAAATTAGATGTACATATATGAAGTATGATATTGAGATTTGTGTTTAGACTTGAAATTAGATATGTTTAGACTTGAATTTTACGTTTATCTTTTTCTTACTATTTCTTGTTTTTTAAGATTGAAGTCTTTGATGTATTTGAACATGAAAATTGTGTTTAGACGTTAAACTTTAGTTAATTTAGTTATAAGTTATAGTTGTTTTTGTTGAATCTTGAATTATAGAAAAAGTTAATATCAATTTTGCCCCTAAGGTTTGGATAAAATTAACTATTTTCCACCAAAAATTAAAATCATCACCTTCAGTCCAAAAGTTTCGTTATTTGTTTATGTTTTAGTTCAAACTTTATATCATTTTAGATTACAGTTAAAACAACTGATTAAATTTTTGAACTGAAATTGAAACAGTTTATGAAACTTTTGATGGTTAATTAATATTTTTAATCTTTTAGAGTAAAATAGTTATTTTTGTCAAAATTCAGTAAGGAAAACTGGATTTAACTCTTATAAAAATTTCATTAAAAAATTAAATAAACTGATTTAGATAATCTTCAAATAGTACTCTTTGCAAATAGTACTCTTTGTAAATAGTACTCTTTACAAAGCTGATTTAGATAATCTTACATAGGATATTTCTAAAATGATGCATAAACTGAAAATGGATTAAGGCTATTGCTTAGTTTGTTACTTGTTTAGAAAAATCGGTCAAAAAGATGCATATGTGAGTGAAGGCTTTAACGCATTTGTGACCCTATCCGATTCAAAAGATACGACACCGTGTTGTTCGAAATTCAAGCACCGATAAACATTGACAACATATGATCCGATAAAACTCTTGCATGACACAAGAAAAAAAGGGATGGTGGTACGTTGGCACAACCCATCACCAATTAAAAAGTACAACAACATTATAGAGATGTTAGTGGCATGGTTACAACATGTAAAACTTATTTAAACTTAATTAAAATGTAACGGTTGTATTGTTATTTGGTATTTATTTTTTTCATTCTAAACCTATTTAGCTTTCTATTAATTATAACCTTACCATCATATGAATATTCCTTTAACCTAATCACCGACCAAAAAGCCTTCGTTACACTTCTACAAATAAAACTTATTTACAATAGTGTTTTTATATATTTATATGTATGAAGATTTGATGAAAGTTTTTTTCTAAAAGAAATACTAATTAGGAAGCAAAGAACCGAAGAACCTACTAAATCTTAGACCATATGTAGTGGGTATTTGAGGGCTCCAAGCATGATGACATGAACACAAGTGGAGCTCCAAACATCATTACAAGCTAATTAAAAGGGGCTTTAAATCCATAGGACTCCAAGCCATTAACGGACGCTAAACATAATTTTTCTAAATTATTGCATCAATAGGGGATCCAAATATTAGTTAATCACCACAGTTGATTTAAAATGAGTTTTAGTAAAATGATTTTTATCTACATGCCATTAAGATGATATTTTAACTAAACAACCACTACACATAGTATTAGCATTAAGTACTCCTACGATCAAAACCTAAAAAACGATTATTAATTGAAATTAACATGTCTCGGCTATTCTAAAAACAATTAAAAAGCTTGAAAAGTTACGTGTCCAAATAGGTAAATAGAAAATGAGTTCAACAGAAGCCTAAAATTTTGACCAGCAGAGACATAATGTTAACGTACCGTTATATGAACCGAAGCATTGTTGTATGAATTTATACGCACCATGTAAATGAATCGCGACCTGCCATGGTACGCATTAGTTTATCAAAACTATCAAAGAAAGTTTTTTTAATTGAAAAAAGGATTAATAATATTATATCAACCTAAGAAAAATAATACTTTATTTCATGACATACTTTCTCTAGAAGGATGATAAGGTATATAAAGAAGCCATTGTTAGATAAAACCAGATAAATGTAATTTTACCCTTTCAAATCATTTGTCCCCTTTGAATCCATGTGACACCAATTTTATCCTAGCCCTTAGATTAGTTTTAATCAATTGTGCATATTCCTTCGCATGCTTCTCACATGTAATCTAATATGATTTTTCAAACACTTGTATTAAAAAATTCTCTAATATGAAAAAAGGAAGTTGATGAATAGTTGATGAATAGTTGTGTTTGATGAATAGTTGTGTTTTTGTATCCATCACCACCCTTCGTTTTGTTCCTCCCGATCTGAGCCATTCGTTTTGTTCCTCAGGCCACCCTTCTGTATATATCGACACTTGGCGTTTCCTTACCGCCGTCATCATCCCCCCCTGCACCACCACTGTCTTCGGTTACACCGCCGGCCCACGGCGGCGGATCGCACCACCAACTGTTGCTGTTTGTTTCAGGTAAGTGTTATGCTGGTGCTGATGCCTCGGTCACTTGCATGTTTGTTTCGTCGGTTGTGACTGTCGTGATGGTGGTGGTTGTGGAGGCTGTTGCCACTCTGTCTCCCCTTTGTGGTTGAGATGGGGCAGGTAGCGGTCTTCTGCCCATTGACAGTGTTCATGGTGGTCGCGCGAGCACCTTTGTTGCTCCCATCTCTTTATGTCTTTCCGATGCCCTTTTAGGGGTTTCGGATTGTGAATGTGGTGGTGACGGTAACGATGGCTCTGTTGCTTCTTCGCCTTGGGTTGGGGTGGGGCGGTCGCCGTTGGCTATGCCGAGATCCCATCAGGCTCTTTGTCTCTCTGTCGCCCTGCAGGTGGCGATGGTTGCGTGTGGCGATTGTTTCGGGTTTTGATTTGGGGCTTTTGCCTATGGTGGCGGCTGTTCCCGAATCTTTGGTTGGTTTCATCGTTACCGTTGATGTTTGCGTTTGCCGTGGTAGTCATGGGGTTGCTAGAACCGTCCAGTGGTCACTGGGATTTCCGGTTGTGTCCGATGGTGCTCCGATGAGGCCTTAAAAGCTTAGCCATGGCAGCAGTGGTTTTGCACTCCAGTAATGTGTTTTCTTCCTGATACACAACATGCAACAACTCTTTTGCTCCTGATGTTTAAAAAAAAACAATGATTATCAGGATTTGCTTTGGTTGTTTGTTTGATGCGATTTGCCCTTGGTTCCATGTTGCCTTCAATGCGTATTTCTAATGGGCTGCGATGAGTTTATGAGTCTGAATAAAAATTGATTGAGGACATTTGTTAGTCATCGAAGGGTTGAGGGATGGCAGGTTGTTACCTGCAACCCGCCTTTCAGTCGTAGTGTAATTACCTCTGTTGTCACTCTGAGCCCGACATTAGAATGGAAACAATATCTATTCGAGTCTTTGTATTGTTGGTTTTGTTTGTGTATTGTACGTTTATAGCATGGCTAGGTTCGTCTTTGTTTGTGAAAATTCATACAAATTGGCGTGTTGATTGATACTTTGGGGTTGTTCTTCAGGTTTAGTTTGATTTTGGTTTTTAATAGATTTGGGTGTGAGGGAGATATCTTCTGCTAACAATGGTAGAACTGCAAATTAAACTTTTGCAAGAAAATGGTTTTGTTTTGTTTGGGCCTCTGTTTGGAATAACCTGTTTATGTATTTGCAAAAAGATGACGTGGTGGATTGTGGTAGGTTTTGAAACGATTGATAGCCGATGACGATGAAATAAAACATGTCCATTGTTATGGCGTGGCAGATGCATTATTTGCAGCCACAATGCGCCATTGTTTCTGAGCCTTAAATTATAGTCTTTTGATCACCTAACCGTCATGTTTGAACTCCACCGCGAAACGCGGGTCGAAAAACAACCTAACACGGATCTGCGAAAAAGGAGGAAACTAAATTCGCGTAACGCGTGAACTGGTCAAACAAGGTTTATCACACGCGCAACGCGCGTGTTGGATTTTAACTAGTTTAAATGAAATTGACAAGGTTGTTAAGTCGTTATTGACTTTGTCTCTAAGGTTTGACATTTTAAGTTCCAACTACTTTTAAAGAAGCTTCCCTATGGAAACATTCAATTCTTTTTTTTTAACAAAAAGAAATTTACCCACCACACCATGTCTCCATCCAAAAGCTTTTATCATTAATTTATTTAAATCAAAGATTTTGAATTGGTCCTAATTTCCAGAAGACTATCTCATCTTTTTTCTTTTTGAAAAGCAATACTTTTGCAAGCTAATTTTAATATAAATTATATTTTTGTATCAGTTGCTATTTGGAATTTTTAAAACTTATTAACTTGTTGTTAGAAAATTAATCAATGACAAAACACCCTACTAATTAATGGAAAATCTAAATCTTTGTTAGAGATACATGTGTATCACCCTTGTAAGTATCATCATAAATCATGATACTCATTGTATGATAGTGTTATCTTTGATTTAATTTACAGTTTTTATTGTTCAAAAAAATAGAAGTTTAACTTATAAGATTAAATAATACAACATTATTTTCTTTTCCCAAATATATTAAAGGTTAAAGTTTCACTCTTATATTTGGCAATGGGGCGGGTTTGGGATGGGTTTAAGTAATCCCAACCTCTTACTCGATTATAAAAGTGTGTCTCATACCTGACCCAAAACTGTCTAATATGTATAAGGTATTTACTCGTTGACTAATCGAGTATACCCATTTATTTCATAAATAATACCTGTTGGGTATACCCGTCGAATATATATTTGCCATTTGGGTCAAATCTCTTTGTTGCTATCTTTTTTCGACCGAATCTATTTGCTAATGTATTGTTGACTATTTTCTGATAGTAACTAGGATTCGAACAAGAATCAAAGTCTAGTTATCGAATTATTCGAGTAGGATATTGACCGAATGAGAAAAATATTAGAATTAAAGAACTTAAATATAATATAATATGCATAAAATAACTAAAAATAAATATAATATATTTGAAATAACAAAAGAAAAGCCAAACATGATTTCGGGTATATAATCCGGTAAACGGGTATGTTTAATTGGGTAAACAAGGCGGGTAAACGGTTATATCATGTAATCCTATACCCGTTCTAAACCAGGAAAAATTTTAAAAAATAATCTCATACCTGCTCACCCGACATCATACTCGTCCCAAATATCTCGGGCTTCGGTTATTCCTATCGGGTTCGGGTTATGATTGAGTGATTGCATCCCTACCTATATTTATTACAGACTAAATTTTACTCTATAATTACTAAATTTCAAACTTTTTTTGAGATATAACCTAATTCCTCAAGATTATATCATCTTGAAAATTCAAATGTTACAAGCTTTTCTAATGGTCTGGTGGGTAATTTTCTTTCACAAATACAACGGGTAAACGAAGTCATTTAGACATATAATATAGCAAACCAATATGTACGGCAACTAGTCAAAACGCATTAAGCTTTAGGTAATGAAGAAGTCAAACGAGAATAAGACACGACACCTATTGTTATGTACTATTGTTGAAAATTTATTTATTATGTAATAAGAGGCAAATCGAAATTATACTGATGAAACAAAATATTGTTTATTTTGAGATAGAATATAAAAAATTGCATGATTAGTTCTAAAATAATTAATATCTATTTCAATAAAATATAAAACAAAAGGGAATAAATGAACTATCTAACTTTGATTTCAACAAATTTCAACCCAAATGTATTAATTTTTTATTAAAAGTCATTAGAAAACACTTAATAAACTTAGTTTTGATCTATATAGTTTTGATCTATAAGTAGGAGTGGATCTAAACAGTAACCAACAACAGTAAAAATCTTTTTATACTTCAAATAGTATTCTGTGATTGTTTTTCGCATGTTACATAATTATACTTGTATAATCTTTAACTGCCCATAGTCTAATGATATTATTGATTGATCCCTAAAAAAAATAAAACGGGTTCAAATCCTTATAAGTAGAAGTTGACAAGGATATTTAAAAGTTAAAAAATTGTTGTTGAATAAAAACTAATTCACCTAAACAACTTTATTATTTTTTTGTTAAAGTAGTTAGTTGATGGTTCCATATGGATAATATATATACAAAGCACACCTTGTCTCTACTAATTAGCAAACATATCCTCCATCCATTGTAGGTGAATACAATGGCTTCCTCAATATCTTCACTTGCTTTCACATCTATGATTCTAGTTGTTTTTGTATTCATGTCTTCCATGGCTGATTCAGACTTCAATATGTCGTCTACCCTCACTCCTTTCTTCGGTAAATCATCACTTCTTGTGGTATATTAGATTTAACTTACATATGTTACACATACAATTAATATATATGTGTGCGCGCGCGTTTATGTGATTGAACAGATAAAGATAACCTGTGTGATCAAGTCAACTGTGGAAGAGGCAACTGCACAGTTGATGCTGATAAACCCTTTAGCTTTGTCTGCGAGTGCGAACCAGGATGGCGCAGAACTCGATCCGATGATGAAGATGATGATCATGAGTTTCTTCCATGTGTCATTCCCAACTGTAAGATCAAAGATCAATCTTAAAGATTTAATTCATAATTGCAGTCAAATAGCCATTTAATTTTGACACTAGAACTGAATCACTGACCTAAATCTGCTGTTAATTTTCTTAGGTACCCTCGACTACTCGTGCATGCCTGCTCCTCCCCCGAATCCTCCGATCCCTAATAACATCTCTCTCTTTGACCGTAATTCGTTTACTACTTATCTTGAGTTTCACCACGATATCTGGTTTTATCTGGTATTTTTTAAAATTAAAATTGGTACTTTTTATGGCTTGATTCAGCTTGTTATTGGACATACTGTGGAGAAGGTACATGCAACAACAATAATGGTAATACATATAAGCATACATGTGACTGCAGACCTGGATACACCAATCTCATGAACATCTCCCATTTTCCATGCTTCAGCAGCTGTAAGATCAACCGCGATTCTTGACATATATATACATCTATAGCGAAATGTTTATTTCAGAACCAATAATATTTTAAAGAACTGCAGAAACTATGTTTTTCTCTCCCACTACTTAATTGTTATCGTTTATGCACCATGTGAGCATTATGTGGTTCTTACAGTTCTCAACATATTATATGTTCTGAAAAGAACATGTCCTGTATATATGCACACACTTAAAACTCAAATTGGTTCGATTTTTGAATAAAGTTTGAATCTTGAAACAGGTGCTATTGGAACCGATTGTAGTAGACTTGGAGTACGATTACTAGACGCGTCATCCCCCGATGGGTCACCTGGTGATAACAGTCAAGGTGAGATAACAGGCTCAGGAACCACACAATGTTTGGCTGATTCTTCAACCTTAAGAAAATTACATGTGAACTGTAAACTAAATATTATATATAAAAAGTCATCTCATTTGTGTTGACTTTGACTTTTGGTTTTGCAGGCATCAGATTTCTGTCTGGAGGGTTTCATTGGATTGGAATTGTAGTGATGTCTATAGCTATGGCTTTATGGGAGTAGGAAACATAGATGGGTTGTTGATTGTATTATTTGAGAGGTCTTGTTGATGTTTTGCTTGATATATGTAGGTTTATATATGTATTGATTATTGTTTGTGTATAAAAATAAAATCTTTTACATGTAGAAATCAGGGTAGATGTCTTTTTTAGTTGAATTCACATCATAACTTTGTGTGCCTGATGGGAAATCAAACGCCGGATAAGAAATGAAATTCAAGTATACAGGCATATATAACTGATCAAGTTAAAGATATACAGGTAACCATTACAGGACCACACAAACAAGAATTTAGTCATGTCCATAGTTGTCAATAGCGAATAACGGTAAAAAGCGACAAGCCATCTACATGCTACATAGCGAATAGCGGTAAATAGCGCCCGCTATTTCGTGTTTCGTGATAAGGAAGTAGAAGCTTTAAGAGATGTTTTACATTCAATAAATAACATGTTTAGCTATGAAGTAGTAGAAAATTTAAGCAAAACACCACCAAATGAGCTAAAATACTCTATTTGGGTCATTTTATAGTTATACAAAAATTTTAAAAAGGTATAGAAAAAATTAAAAAAAATTAAAAAAATCGCTACTTGCCGCTATTTGGTCGCTATTCACAAATAGCGACACCTTATCTATACGCTATGTAGCGCGCTATAGCCACTATTAACAACAGGGGTCATATCACACATGAAAGGACCCAAAGTCGAGTACACAAACATACACAAGTGACCAAACAAACAAACAAACAAACAAACAAACCCAGTATATCCCACTTAAGAGCAGGGTCTGGGAGGGGTAGGTGGTGGCGAGTATTTCCTCTATCCAGGTAGGTGGAGAGACTGCTTCCAAAGAGACCACCGGCTCGATAACAAAAGCAATAACGCTATTTAGTCAGCATAAAATCAAGCATACAATAATGAAACAACACACAACATAGGAACTAGAAAATGAACAAGCATACAACAGAGAAGCAGCGAGTTACCCCTAAAAAGGACAGAAGCGTACTACATACACATCAGGTCCTGCAACAAGAAATCAAAGGCCCATCCTACCTACAAAACCCACTAAAAGTCCTTAATTTTAATTCTACGCCTCCACTCACTCCTATCCTCGATCATGTGCTCAGAGAGGTGCAAGTGTATCATATCTCGCCTAATTATCTCTTCCCAAGTCAACCTAGGTCTTCCTTTACTCTTCCTACCCTCTATGAAAATGTTCTGCACTGCTCTAATTTGTGCTGCCATTGGTCTCCTCTTGACATGCCCAAACCATCTTAATCTTCCCTCTCGTATTTTATCTGCAATACAGGCCATTTCTAGCTTCTGTCGAAACACTTCGTTTCTTATCCGATCCAGTCTTGTGTGTCCACACATCCACCTCAGCATTCGCATTTCTGCAACCTCTATTTGTTTCTCGTGCGATTTCTTTATGGCCTAGCAGTCTGTTCCACATAGCATGGCTAGGCGTACCGCCACTCTGTATAGTTTTCCCTTAGTTTTGCTAGAAACCTCTTATCACATAAAATCCCTGATGCTGCTCTCCATTTGCACCATCCTGCTTGAACACGGTGAGCTACATCGCTGTGTATCTCTCCGTCTTCCTGTAGGTACGAGCCTAGGTATTTGAACCTAGACGTTCGTGGGACCGGCATACCCTGGATACTGATTTGGGTGTCCTCTTCAGCCTCACCACCAAAGTTACAATGCATGTATTCCGTCTTAGAGCGACTTATCCTTATTCCTCTGCGCTCTAGTGCTGCTCTTCACTGCTCTAACTTGTCGTTAAGCATCATTTTAGATTCTGATATCAAGACAATATCATCCGCAAAAAGCATGCACCAAGGGACTGACTGTTGTATAGACTTGGTGTGTGTTGACATGCATTCAATTTATCCACTCGTTCTAACATGACCCTACGACTAATCCATTCCAGATAAATATAATATGGCGAACGTACTACCAAAAAACTTAATGATGACATCATGATCTCAGCTCACGATCACAGATGTTCCCAATTTGTCACGCCATTAATGTCACAATATTATGGTTGTCGTCACCTCGTACACAAGTAGGGCATGCTCGGCTACCAGAGTACAAAACATATCATGGTGGACCTAATATCTAAGTCTAGGGGATAGCCTTATAATTGAAATCTGAGTGCTATCCTAACTAAATCAAATTAGTGGTTTTGTGTACAGGTTTATGAACATACAATTAGTGTGAAAACAATATGATTTTTCCATTTGAAACATAAAAAGTATAATCTGATTATGAGATTTGAAAACATGTAATCAGAAACAAAACTCGAAAGACATTGAATGATATACCATATAGCAGAACATCGAAGATGATTATACAGCATCAAAATTTGAAGAACTGATCGAATATATTAACACATTGACTCATTCGATAGCAATCGAAAGTTAAAATTCGATGAAATCACATACCTGTTAGGTGAGTAGATGCTCAAATGGATGACAATTGAATTTTTCAGCTTTTATTAAGCTTGAAAGTTGAGGCCCAAGGCAATAGGAACCCTAGCAATGACTCTGGTTTTTGGGTTACTCAAAATAAATTTCAAAACTAGTTCTATCAATGGTGACGTACGCAGCGTGATAAATAATATACTACAATCGACTAAACTTGTTTTCGAACTAAAATTACGTTAAAATGTAGAGTAATTCTAAATATATATCGTAGAACGAATATGTATTATATCAACTTCAAACAAAATTTGCGTCGATACATAGAACAACTAAAAACGTATATAAAAATAAGATGTGCAGCACCGTTGTAAGTGGCATGACAAAATATAGACTACAATCATCTCGACTTGTTTCAATGCTAAGATTACGTTGACATTTAGAGTACTCGAACTTATATTGTCTAACGAAAACATATTATATTTTACCAAACTCGTTTTCAAACAAAATTTACGTAAACAACTCAAAACATATTAATAATAAGTAGAGATACTAATTATATTTGACTCTTCTCGTTTTCGACTAAAATTTGCGTTAAAGAGTAGAAGAATTTGAACTTATACCGGTACTTACATAAAAGTTAGTATGCAAGAAATTAGTTTTTAAAGTAATGTACATGGGTTAAAATCCAAAACTTTAGAGGGTTAAAATGATACTTTTAAAAGTTTTTAAATAGTTGAGGGGGTCGAAACGTCAAAACTGAAAGTTGAGGGGTGTGGAATGGCTGGTGGCAAGAGCCACCAACCTTTGTAAATATGCATGTAGACATGTAGTAAATATTTGAAACCCGTTCATTCATGTGAATTGTACCTTAAAACCCACAATGCAAAGTCTTAATGCGTATCATACAAGTTGCTAATGCAACATTTTTTTAGGAACTATGAATCTATCAAACTTCTAAACTACAACTCATATACATGTTAGATATGTCAAAACTTTAGACCTTCATATAAGTGGTGTTTCTAAGGGCTTTGCATGTTAACTACTTAAAAGAAGACAATACCATTCACTCAACGGACATACACTTATGCATGTTAAACCTACTAACA
Organism: Flaveria linearis; assembly: GCA_024085815.1. Lineage (NCBI taxonomy): Eukaryota > Viridiplantae > Streptophyta > Magnoliopsida > Asterales > Asteraceae > Flaveria > Flaveria linearis. Next base: position 46,949,039 of record CM044016.1, read on the forward strand.
TGTGTAGTGGTACTAGATATGCATTTTAACTCCACAAGCATATATGTATATTGACACGTTAACTCCTCGAAAGGATATAAGGCACTAGAGCCCCTTTCGCTTGATTAACTTCAACCCATGGAAAGAGGTGTAGACATCTTGTATATGCACTTTAACTATCCGAAAGGAGTGTAGTCATAGACGTGCATCGACATGTTAACTCCTTAAAAAGATATAGAGCACTAAAGCCCTTTCCCCGAGAGACTTACACTTACACACTTTAACCTCGTTCTCCCTCTGGAGGTTTGTCGACATCTTGCATATGTACTTTAACTCCCCGAAAAAAGTGTAAAACTAACATGTTAACTCATCAAAAGACAATAAGACGCTTGAGGCCCTTCTGCTATGAGTCTACACTTGTACGCCTTAACCTCTCAAAAGGAAGGCATTTTGGCCGATGCGATTTAACTCCTTGGAAGGAGTGTAGCATACACGCATATTGACTCTAACTAAGGAAGATAAGATGCTAGAGGTCCTTGCTCAAGAGATTTACATTTTCTTTTTGTATAAAAAAGCATGTAAATAATAGTATAAAACATGTGAAAAACATGTTTAGATATAAAAATTGAAATAACAGCGCGCCACTACAAATACCACAGGGACTTAACCTGTAATTCCAAAACCTTCAAAGGACTTAACATGTAACCCCCTTCTGAAAACCCTAGGAAGAAGCTAAAACCCTTCATCTCTCCCATGTTTATCCAATTGCAGAAATTATCACAGTGAAAACGAAGCTACAAGACAACCAAAACGCCTTCAAATGGTTGAAAATTATGCACAAGTTAATCCGCCGAAACCCTAATGCAGGAGAGGCCCCATCTTCTGCAATTCATCCCACATTTCAACACCTTCAATCGCCCTTATCTCTTCAACCTTCAATCGAATCACCAAACCCACATTTCGTCATCTAGGGTTTACCCACGACAATCCAGCTTCACTAACCCCTTCTATGCCGTCGTCCGCCGTTGCCGGCGGTATATCCACCGCTATTGGGTGTAGAAACCCTTTTAGCAGCGGTAGTAAATGTTCGAATTCCCCTCGGGTTTCGTATAATTGCCGGTGGTGTATGGAGATTGGTAATGGTGGTTCATCGAGGGCGTGGGTTGTGTTGAAGGAGAGTCGAAGTGGGGCTCGTGTAGCTTGGGGTCATACCTCTGTTTCAGAAAAAGGAGTTTCTGTGGTGGATATGAATTGTGAAGATGATGGTGACGAGAAGTTTGTGAAGTTGAATCGGAGACATAGTGGTGGCGGTGGTGGTGGTGGTGATGGTGGTGGTGCTCCGCCGTTGCTCGCCGGAAACCCTGATTTGTTGACGATTCCTGGTGTGGGTCCGAGGAATTTGAGGAAGCTGGTGGATAATGGCATTGGTGGTGTTGCAGAGCTGAAGAAGATCTACAAGGATAAGGTATTTGTTGAATTGAGATTGATTCTCATGGTTTGTTTGAAGAAGATGCTTGTGATTTGATGGATATTCTATGGGTTGCTTGAAGGGCTTGTTTGATAGTGTTTGTATTATGTGTTTGGTGTTTAACAAAATAATAATTACTCAAGGATATGATATATGATATATAAATTATCTAGGGAACAAGGGTATTTAAGTAATTTTACAGTTGTCACATGCTTTAAAACCTTGTTAAGCATGTGGTCATTGACTTTGTTATCATCATACATCTTTTCAAGATTTTATTTGTAACGGAATAACCGCTAATTAGATTTTTTGATGGGTCGCTGGCTCGCCCCGATTATCTTTTCAAGATTGTTAGTTCTCATTCTTGAAACTTTGGTTTTAAAGATTGCCTGAGGCGACGAAGGTACATGAGGAGCGGGTCGGGTAAAAACGACTCGAGGTGCTGGCATGAGAGGCGTCTCCTGTACATGTGAAGATTTCATACATCCATGATGTATGACATAAAGCTTTTTAGGTTCTACATATAGGTTATTCATATGTTTATTCATACATGGAGTTAACTCGTATCTAAATTATGGGTACATGATGCTAGAAACCTATGAGAAACATATATTTTTTATATATAAATGCCTTTTGCTCAGGAAATTATCACCTTGGTTCGCCACGTGCTTTTATGAAAACCAAGCTTAGAAACTTTTTGGTTGTTCTTTTTCATCTTATTGTTGTAGCTTTCAAATGAGTTGATGTTTATATTTTATATTAGTTTATCTAATATGCCAGTTTGGTTTGGTGTTCTCTATAGTTTTTTGGGAAATCAAATCAGAAGATGGTGGAGTTTTTAAGAAGCTCTGTTGGCATTGTACATAGAAACCATGCCGAGAGTATAACCACATTCATTAAAGAGCGTGTGGATGAAGAGCTAAAAGATTACCGCGTGACCGCCTTACCACAAAAGAAACGACTTACTTTCTGTGTAGAAGGAAATATAAGTGTGGGCAAGACAACTTTTTTGCAAAGAATTGCAAATGAAACTCTTGAGCTTCAGGATCTTGTTGAGATTGTTCCTGAACCCATTGACAAATGGCAAGATATCGGGCCCGATCACTTTAACATATTAGATGCTTTTTACGCTGAGCCAGAAAGATACGCCTACACGTTCCAGAACTATGTATTTGTTACTAGAGTCATGCAGGAGAAGGAGTCATCGAGTGGAATTAAGCCTCTCAGATTGATGGAGAGAAGCGTTTTCAGTGATAGGATGGTATGTATTATGTTTTAAGCTTTTAAAATTACACTTGTATTTGGTCACAAGACTTTCAAAACCGAAATAATGATCCAACTTTTATAAATGTTAAAAGATCATCCAAATCTCAGGGCTGCAACAACATTTTTGAGGTTTCATGATCTAAGTTACCCAAATATCATTCTTTTGAAAATATTTTTCATCTAAAGTTGATCTCTTTTATTTAACATTCTTTTGTAAGTGAACATGAGCGTGTTGTTTAGTAGTCCTTAATGAAACGTTGACCCACGTATGAACGCAAATGAGGTTATGTTTTATCTCTAACGGGTCAAACAACTAAAATGATATAAGTTAAAACTGGTTGAAATCAACCAAGTGTTTCATGTCAACCTACCTATTACCACACCATCCAACCAGCCCATTTTACCACCTCTAGTTTTTTTTTGTCTCTACATGACATGTTGACAACTTGTTACATTTTAGTAGAAAAAGTTTTTGGAACCATTGTGAAGTTCTTTCAGTATTTGTGGTGTAGTTTGTTACAACTATAATTTAGCTAGTGAAATATCTGGATTGACATTTAGTATTATTTTTGGATAAAGGTTTCTGTGAGAGCTGTTCATGAAGCTAACTGGATGAACGAAATGGAAATCAGCATCTATGACTCATGGTTTGACCCAGTTGTTTCTTCTCTTCCGGGCCTTATTCCAGATGCTTTTATATATCTTAGGGCTAGCCCAGATACTTGCCATAAACGAATGATGCTACGCAAGAGATCAGAGGAAGGTGGGGTCAGCCTAGAATATCTTCGTGATTTGCATGAAAAACATGAAAGTTGGCTTTTTCCGTTTCAAAGCGGAAATCATGGAACTTTGTCTTTCAGTAACCCTCCTGGTCACATGGATAGCTCTTTGCATCCTGATATAAAAGATCGCATATTTTATTTGGAGGGCAATCGTATGCATTCCAGCATTCAGAAGGTATTTTTTCTTTCAAATGTTGTATGTGCATACAACTTCTGTAATGGTTGTCCTATAATTTCTTATCAATTCTATATGCTACAAACAGGTACCTGCATTGGTTCTCGACTGTGAGCCTACAATTGATTTCAGCAAGGATATCGAAGCTAAACAGCAGTATGGTTTCTTTCCGTTTTATATGCTTACTGTATTTATTATTGTGTTCTTTTTTGAAACTCGACTCTTGTTTGCATGATCAGTTTGCAAGTAATATTTTAAGATTTGTACCGACTAGAGGTGGTAGTTTTGGCCCGTTTAGTTATATGATGGGTCGGTTTGGGTTGTGTTTTATCTAAAATACTCGAATAAAAGATCTATTTGAAAGAGAATGAGTCAAATAGGTCGAAACCAACGTAAGGTCTATTTATAATAGATACAAACCCTTTGTGCAAGTGTTCAACTTTAATTCAAAGTTCTAGGTCAGCATTCAAATAATATTGTTTTTGTAATTGTAATCAACTTATTAATTGTAAATAAAAAATATACAAGAAAGTGTCTGCTGATCAAGCCAACCGAAGAACTAAGATAACATGATCTGGAAAGTGATTTCATGTATCAAGGTCTTATCTTTTGGATTGAGAGTTTTGATGTGCGTGTAGGTATGCTCGACAAGTTGCAGAGTTTTTTGAGTTTGTAAAAAAAGTAAAGGAAGTTCCTACAAAAGGCGTTGACACGAGCAGTAGCAGGGGTGGTCAATCTCAATCACAGGTACTGCTACCTAATGGAGAATTATGGATCCCACCAAAGAGGGAGAATTTCCCCGAGTCTCTCAAGTCACTGGACTTAATGTCCTTCATGCCCGGATCAAGCTCCGTGTAGTGCGGATTTGGTGCGGATCTGTGTTTCGCTTGTAAAAAGAAATTTTAACCTCTCCATAACACTTTGTGCTTGTTTGTAGGATGGAACCCAACTTCATGTAGGATGATTGACTGCTTGTAGTTTTTGTCAAAATTTTAGCGAAGGGTTTGTTCTTTTAGGCTATATGTTGAATGGGCTTGAATTGTGCTGGTGCGCCAAAAGCCCAAAAGCCTTCTTGGTTTATTAATTATCTAACTATCTAAGTATTTATCTAACTATTATAATTATATACATTTACAATTATTTATCTATTTATAATTATAATATTTACATAAAACATAATATATGTTATTTAATATTATATAAATATATCTATTTTTTTACAATATATATATATATATATATATATGTACTTGTTTAGGCTAGAAAGCCTAATAAAGCTTTGCATATAGAGCTTAGATTTGAGCTTGTTTATAAAATAAGTTCCTATATAAGCTTGAGCTTGGAGTGCTGCTTGTTTAAGCTCACTTCAAATCATGGTCTTAGCGCTTTGATCTCCAGTAGCTTAGAGCGACATAACTTGTTTACACCTATAATTTAATTTACATTTTTGGCCACATTTGTAGCATGCAAATAAACTAAACCGTTTTCAATTTTGCCATGAGGAAATGAATATGTATGATAATGTGGTAATGCTTTTATCCAGTTTTAACCATATAAATTGTTTAGTATCCAACAACAATATCTTAAAAAGTTGAGTTTAGGTCAAATGAGAACATACAGAGGAACAACAGCCAGTTTTTCTTTTTTTTAAATTTATTTTTTACTATCTATAATTGTTTATTCATATATCCGTTTTCTCTTCAGCACGGTAGGTAATATGGAGATCGATCCAATAAGGAAAAGCACAGTTAGCGTCTTCAAATCATACAAATCTTTAACAGAGTTCAATTCTCCAAGTGCAAGCCCAGCCTGTAACAGAAAAATAAAAACAAATCGGTTTCTAAACAATGCGCGTTATAGATGAAATATGAACGGAAGAGTGATGCATCAATCTAAACCCCCAAGCAACCTACCCTCACAGTAATATAAGAGGCTGGAATGAGGCCAACAACTGTAGCCAAAAGAACACATGGAATGGTATATCCACAATTGGAGATGCCAAATTAATGAAAAGATTTGGTAGGGTTGGAGTTATCCTCAAAAGAGCATATAATTTAGCAATTTGTCTCCGCGTTTTGCTATCTGAACATACATCTCAAAGTGAATATACCACACACCAAAGTGAAATAACTGTTGTTAAATTGAAGTTGTAACTTGTGTAAGGATACATACCTCTGCCTGAAACAATTTTAGCTTTTCTGGCCACAGCCACAAAACTAAGGGCCTTCCGATCAACTTTGACAGGAAAAAGCAAGATGATGCACCAGCTGTGGCATTGAACACAACCAAAAATATACCTTTTACACCAAATAGAGCTCCAGCGAGCAATGACATGAAAATGGTTCCAGGAATCATGAATGTTTGCATGAATATGTAAGTTGAACAGTAACCAAGAATGAACTTTGTTGGGTAAATACTTGCGTATGTTCCAAGGTCGTCTCTGACAAAAATACGATCATAATTAAACAAATCAGAAATGCAAGTAATGTTCCTTCCATAAGGATGGATTTTCCACTAATCTAAAATGCTTATAATATGTGTTGACAAAATAAGAATTTAAAGAACATTTTCAAGGACAAAAGATATGCATAAGGAAGTATGAGACAGAACCCCTCTTATATTTATCTTGTTGGGTTTGTGGAGTCTTGATTTGGGCTCGGGTTAAAAAACAACTCAGTGGCAGATTAATTAAATTAAAGACCTGGCCCGTTTTTTATTTAAATTTAGCCCATTAAGGTTTTCTTGGGGATTAAGTTGTAAACCCTAATTTTACCTATTTATATTGTGTATTGTACTTGTAATTCCTCACGACTGAGGCAGAAAGCAATAAAAGGATTATCCTGGTTGCAGCCCGTGGACGTAGTTCACATCGACCGAACCACGTAAATCTCGCGTGTTCATCTTTCTTAGTATTTTCTCTCACAGTTTGATTGTGTTTGTGTGTCGATCTACACCCGGATCCCTAACATATCTCGTACTTAAAAGCATCTATTTATTCCACAAACAAAAGAACAAGAAACCATTAATTTTGGAGGAGTTGAATGACAACAATCAAGCAAACTTCCTATTAGACTTCCAAGAATCCAAGTTATCTCCTTTCATGACAAACTTGGATCCAAAGGCTAGATCCATTCGTTCAATCCGTTCAACTTCCTTACACTTCCCGACCATCACCTGAACTCCCATCCAAACTAGCCTAGTTAATCCAGCTACTAACAAAATAGCTACACAACTCTATGTTATATAATACCCATTCAACCGTAAACCCTAAATCACATGTCTGTCTACACCACATAACACTTAAAATGATCAAACTAAATAAGTTTAACAAGACAACTAGAATCAAGAAGCCCTAACAACTTTTTCTTTAACCGACACCTAATCTACTCCTATTAACCACACCATCAAACCTACATACTGCAGGATTCAAAACGAGCAAACCACACCTAATTCTAACAACTACCCTACTATCATAATCAACAAAACACAAAAACTACTTCACATCACCAATCAAACTACAACAAAGCAAAAACAATGCACCTTCAGTTACCTACTTGAGCATACGTAAATCCGACACCGATCGGGGCAGCTTAAGCTTTCCAAACTCAGCAGCAGGCATAGTGAGGTAAATGCAGAACAACCCAACACTAAACACCAACACAACACTCACCGCCACCGTGAACTCCCACCCCGTCAACGGATACCTCCCGTCCACCTTCGCACCCACAGGCTTCTTACTCGTAGGCGAATCCTCCGCAACCTCTTCATCCTCCATCAATCTCCCAGTCTCCACCACCAGATTCCTAGGTGCCGCCATCACCACCACCACTCGATCTCAAACAACAACAACAACAATAACAATAGCAACAAATTCAATAGCTAGATGCTGATCCGGAGGTGGTTGATGCCATCAAGGTGTGTGGATTGTAGTGATTGTTGATGTTGAGTTACATTGATTAGATGGAATTGAAGTTAGGTTTTTGTGGTGTGATTTAGGTGATCTTTACATGAAGCTTCGAATTGATGTTGAAATTGGATGGTGGATGAACCCTAGATGATGAAATTTAAGTGAAAAGTGAATTGAATTGGGGGTGAATGAAGGTGATGACTGCAAAAGAAGTATATCCTCAGGCGGCTGAAAATATGGGAGTACGTTTGCAGATATTTATTTGTTTTGGGTTCCTTTGTTTAGACACCCCATAATTTTAAATCAACATCTCTGTACTCTATACGTCGCGTATGGGTCCATACGCGGCGTATAGGGTATATTGTTGATTTAACGTTTTATACCCTATACGCCGCGTATGGGTCCATACGCGGCGTATAGGGTGCGTTGTTGATTTGACGTTTTATACCCTATACTCGGCGTATAGGACCATACGCAGCGTATTGGGTTTGACATTTTATACCCATACGTGACTTATGACCCATACGTGGAGGAGCTATACGCCGCGTATGGTTCCATACGCGGCGTATAGCTTATATATTTATTTTTTTTAATTTTTTGAGTTTTAATATATATATAATTTTTTTTTTAATTTTTTGAGTTTTTATTTTAATATATACATAATTTAAATTAAAATTATTTAAACAATATAATACGAATACAATAATAAAATTAGAATCAAAATATATAATTCGCATATTACAAATTATGAATTAAAATAAATTTATATAAGCTGGGGGTTCTCGGTTATTCTCTATTATTGCGTTGTATTCCGAGATACGAATCCTATACATAATCTCCCATTCTGCAGCACGTACGCTTCGGTTAAGAATCCAAAATTACTTAATGTTGGCATCGGATAATCTCCTTCTAGCTTGACGCGGACGAAATGATTATTGTTGACATGAACAATCGACACGACATGATGAGGCATAACAGTTTTCGGATCAGCCCATAATGGGAAAAATGTTTGACAACCATTATTGCTTAGTAAATGAAGAATAACCCCAAACTTTTGAGCAACCACTAATCCCGTATACGGCATTATCATCCAATATTCTTCTGGTGCAGGTTTCAAACTTTGCCAATCGATGGTGTGACGTAATTCGTTATACTGTCCGGGGTACAAAGTATCGAAAACTTCTCTGTACTCCAATTCATGTCTGTCCAACTCTTCTAAAAGCTGTGTCCGCACATACATCCACTTATTTTCGTCAAACCCTAAGCCTAAAGCTATTGATCGAAACCACAATTCCCATCGGGTCGGACATCTCGTATACGTGAAATATACTGATGAAAGATTAACAGAATCCAATTTTTTAACCTGTTTATATTGTTTAATTGGTGATCTCCGATAATCGAAGAAAACTCATTAGTACCCCGTGATACTTTAGATGACGTTGAACGACTACGTTGCATGGCAGGCTTCTAGGGTTTTACAGCTGAACTTGTTCTTCCGGAAATGTGAGACGCAATAAACGAGCTATGTCTCGGCATGTCGCACGTACTTTGTTGAGTGTCATACTTTTGTTGTTGAACCTTTAACGTTGGACGACCGCGAATATCTGTTTGAACAACAGGCGCTTTTTTGTTATTTTTCCATGGATACACAATTTTTTTTATTTTTCCACCAAACTAAATTTTACAGCTGCGGGTTGTGTCACTATTTGTTGTTTCACCCGTTCCATTTCTTCTTCAACATCAACTTTTTCATCCACCGTATATGATGGCTTAATGTTATCAAGCTTCGTCCAAAATACGTCAATTGCATCTAATGGAATTTTAGTGCCTGCATTATAAAGTATAAATTAATATATAATTTGTCACTTTAATAGAAAAATGATAATGATGGAGCGGCTATTACCAGAATGTTCATATTTTTCCAGCCGACAAGCACAAGGCAAGCCACAACTAGTGAAAAGATGACAACCACATGTTGCATTTGCAGAGCGCATCACATGCAATTTAGTGTTTTCGGCAACTAATAAATCAAGATCTATGTGTGAAACCTTGCCTCTTAAGTAATCAAATAGCGGAAGTTTATGATGATTCACGGTTTTAATTTTGCTTGTCTCAAAGCTTTCTTTTAAATTTACCTCTTGTGCGTTCACCAATTGATCTACAAACTCCACAAGTCTATCCAGTGAGCTATTTGTTGATTTAAGATATCTTTTTAAATTTGCATGCTGACTCTCCACCCTATTTGTTGTGCGTTGGCCAAAATTGCGGTTCGAGTTAGTCCAGGCTGATACAAACATTTCTTTGTAACTCTCTAACCAGTTTCTGTTTATATATGACAATACTTCTGAAAATATAATAAAACATAATTAAATTATATATTAAAAATATAATAAAACATAATTAAAATATAATAAAAACTTACTTTCTCGATTCGCTTCAACTAGTCGTTCGTAAAGAAGGTTATAGTTATACTCGTAAATCTCCGCCGTGGGAGACTCACACAAACGTGCCCATGCATATTTAAACTTTCTCCAGTCATCTTTCGTAAAACTTGCTTTACAGTGTTTCGCGATATTTTCATCAATATGCCACCTGCATAAACACTTTGAAGCATTCGGAAACACTTTAACACATGCGTTCATTAAAGCGAGATCTCTGTCTGTTATTATGACGCGCGGCTCTATACACTTGCTTAACGTATCTTTCAATCTATTAAGCACCCATTCAAAATTATCTTCCCGTTCTTTGCTAATAAACGCATGAGCAACACAAAATGTCTTGTGTGTGGAGGTCACACCAACAATCTGAATAAACGGAAGCTTGTACATGTTTGTTTTATATGTAGCGTCTATCATCAGCACGTGCGGAAATGCACGCCAAGTGTCGTATGATTTAGGATGACAAAAAATATATCTTCTACGACATTAGTATCGGGATCTTCTCGGGTGTAATAAACGTACCTTTTAATAGATAAAGGAAGGAAAATTGATGTTGTTAAGTGAGGATACAAATACAAGTTAGGCTTCATTTAATTAAGTCTATTGAAAAAAAAAACCTCGCGTGTAATAAACGTACCTTTTAATAGATAAAAGGTTTTCTAAGACTTGCATTGGTGTTTCACCGACTTTTCTTTCACTTCTTATCTTATATTGAGCGTTGTATACGTCTCTGGTTATTGATGCGTTATTAGGATATTGCTTTTTAATAGCTGATAAGATGCTACGAGGCTCCATGTTCTGATCAGTAAGCTGCTCCACCAAATTGTATTCGTTTTGAGAAAACCTTCTTACAAAAGGATGCCCCTCCATATGTTGAGCAGGATCATGGTTATGTTCGTCACTTCGCACCTCTAATTTCCACGAACGACGTTTGTTGTCGTATATCCCTACTAATTTAAAAGGACATCCGATTTTTTTGCTACCAGATCGTCTAACTGTTGCTTTACTTTTGTGTTCGCCAGCACGATCACAGATAAGCCATACCTTTACGACCTGACCTTCTTTTTTCTTTGATCTTCGTGTAATAATAACGTAACCATTATCACGTCCTCTATTAACAGCCCAACAGACTAGCTTATCGAGAGATAAAAAATTTTGAGATGTTTCAAACGATACTTTTGTCGTTTGTTTTTCATCACTCGAGAGTATATTATTTTGTTGCGTGTCGTAAGTTGACTCTCGGCAAAACTCAACTTCATCATCGGGAACATACGATTGGTTTAAATCTGGCAGTCCTGTCTCGTAAGCAGATTGAACGTACGCATCATCTTGATTACTATCCACCACGAACGAATATTCATTTGAATATTCATTTGAATATCACCAAACAAATAGTTACCGTCCCAAAACGACATACCGAACGAATAAAAAGTGTGATATTTTGAGAGAAAAATACGTTTGGGATTTACAGGGATCGAAAGCATATCGAAAGTGTTATCGAAATCGTTGTTATATAGGTGAAAACGA
>CM044016.1:47565580-47785580 GCA_024085815.1 Flaveria linearis
TGTTGAACACACCGACATAAATTTTATTAAAATTTTATTGGAAATGAAGCTCGTGCAAAAAGGTATATTATAAATAAATATTGAGCATATAATGTGTTAATTTTTTTATTTTTTATTTAAACTAATAACCTATTTGCTCCAAAATATAATAATTATTTTGTATATTGCTATTTTTAATAGTGTAAAATACAATAAACTAGATTCAAATATTTTTGAAAACTAGATTCCAATTTAAATATATGCCAAAGAGGTTTAAATGTTTTGTTTTTTACAAGTGTAATCGATGACCGTAGGATTCACACATGGAAATTACAAGGAAATTAGCATGAGAACCCCCGCATTGCGGCGGGGGCACAATACTATGAAAAACTAATGTCGAAACGTTGCCATGAATCCGTGCATAAAATGTGTGTTATTTAAAACTATACTAGTATTAACACCCCGCGTTGCAGCGAAGGCGTAATACTACTAGAAAACAGCGAAGTAACGTTGTCGCGAACCTGATTATATACGTAACTTTATATAAAAAATATGAAATAGTCAAGTTGTTGATAACATTCAAAACTTTTTATAAAAACAAAGTGGTAGGCATTGATAATACTCAGAAGTCTATATAAAAAAAGTGATTCTTAAAAAATTCACATCCGAACATCGATACGCATCGCAACGACAAAAATGTACAGGTTAAGGATGTTAACTTTGATAAAAATGCTAACACATAAATTTGTATTTTTCAAAACATCATACTTTAGAAGTTATAAGTTGATGAGAAAAGTAATATATAAAAATTGAAACCTTAAATAAGCTTAGATCAGGTTTTCACAATTGTGTTTCAGTTACTTGTATAATTTGCCGCACAACGTCGTTGTGAATAAAAGTACACTGAAATGTAAATAATAATAAACACACTGTAATAGCTTATTCATATTTTATCCAACATTAAACTTTAAAACTAATGATAAGATGAAGTTAAAAAAAAAAGGAAACCTTAAATAAGCTTAGATCGGGTTTTCACTTTTTTGTTTTTATTACTTGTATAATTTAACGCACAACGTCGTTCTGGATAAAATTACATTGAAATGTAAATAAAAATAAACATGTTGTAATGGCTTATTCAGATTTTATCCAACATTAAACTTTAAAACTAATAATAAAATGAAATTAACAATAAAAGCTAAAAAATTATGAATATGTTAAAAAATAAATATAAAGTATAGGGTGTAAAGCATACATATAACTAAACTTTAAAAATAAAACGGTAAAAAGAAGAAAAACTTATGCTACAAGACCAACCAAGAAATCTTATGCTAAAAGGCAAACATATCATGCATATGATGCTCGTACATTATGCTTAATTGATCTTCACTATGCCTTTTAAAGGTATAGTAATAACTGGATTGGATTAGGTTGTGAATGTGTGTGAAAAATTGAGTTATTTTGGGGTTAATGTGTAGGTGGGAAAAAAGAAATTGTTTCTTTAATGAAAATCCGAGTCGAGTATCTATTTGGAAGCGGTCTCTCTATCTCTCAAAGTAAAGGAAAGACTCGTCATCACCTACCCCTCCCAGACCTTAATCTTGAGTGAGATATACTGGGTATGTTTGTTTGTTTGTTTGTAATGAAAAGTTAGGTTGCATTAGATAATCGTAGTAGAAGTAAGTCGATCTATTTGAAGTGCTAACGGTAGTGTGTTGTTATAGCGAAGATAGTAAAATCCCTCATCTTATGTGCAAGCAATAATGTCTTTCACACACAATGTGTATACTGTATATTTTATTTGAAATTTTGTTTGACCCAATATATAATTAAAATTAATTTGAGTTCATCATCGTCCAAAGCCAACATTAATCGAACCGTTTGTCTAGTAACTGAATTAACTAAATCGTTATAAGCGAACCCGATTAGTTATGAAAATTTAAAACCAAAACATCTGCTATATGTTTAGTTTTAACCTATTATTAAACCTCACCAATTCATTATCACCACTTTCTACTACGTCTATTGCAACCATTGTTTCTAATTAATATATTTTGGTTAAACGAACCATTATAAACATGCCTACAAAAGATGACGACCCAAAAATCTAAGGCCTAAAGCCATGACCTTTTTTTTATTTACAATACTTGTAGTGTTATAGATTGAACAAGTTTTATACTCATGTAATATCATTTGGTTAAAAGCGCAATATTTAATCTATAACAATATTTGTACATTTAGTTAAGCTTTTTGGTAACAGACATATTTGAACATTATACGCATTGTTATCGTAATATAAAAATTGAACATGTCTGGAAATCATATTTGTTGGATGTATAGGATTCTAGTATCCACCATTGCATTTGACGATATTGTTTGATTCATCGATAGAGCCTCATTGTTGCTACATGATCTAGTCGCCATCACAGCAAAGCGCTCTATGTCTTGATGGTGCCCCACCCCCATATAGTAGGTGTAGTTAATGTCCTTTGGAGGGTTTTTTGGGGACGTTGGCTCGTATATATAAGAATTTAATTTAATTCGACTTGTATGAATGCATCTCTTATGTGTTGAAAATGCTAGAATAGTAAGATAAATAAAAAAATGTTTGTATCTCTTTTCCCTAATACACTTGTGGAATCAATTAAGTCATTTAACTAGCCCCTAAAGTTTATTTATTATACCACATTCAGCAACGTCGGTACCGTCGACAAAATTTCCATACTAGCCCCTCAAGATTCAAAATTTATAATTTTACCCCTATATTAAAGCATTCTATAAAGAACCACAAGCATATAAAAAATTGCTAAGAATATATATATGACACTTCAATAAAAATAATAAAACTAAAAGAGGATGATTTGATTCTATATTTCCATTGTTTATTTGATTTTCTCACATCTCTTCTCAATTCTTATAAAAAAATCTATAAAATATGCATATATATAATATAATGTGGGTGCATTTATGCATCTAATAAAAAATATAGATTATCGTATTTTAAAATATATCTATATCTATATCTATATCTATATCTATCTATATATATATATATATATATATATATATGTTAAGAGTATTAATATTATGAGAAATGTTCAAATAAAAAAGCTCCTATAACTAAAAATGTTAAGAAGTTATCTCAACTATCAATATTTTTAATCAATGGTTAAGATCAATTTGTAGAGAAAGGTCTGTTAAAACGGTATTTTAGTCATATATACTTTTGTTGACTTTTTACAAATTCCTTAATTTTTTAAAACGTTCATAATTTTTATATATGACATCATATTTTATAAAATTACATCATAAAATCAAGTTTTTTTTATCTTTAAAATGAGTACAGTATTATTATATAAAAAGATAATTATTTTTTCATTTTTAAGCCCACATCTCATCATTGTGTTTTTACTACAGTTCATTGTGTATTTTGTTATTTATTTTATTTTTCTAGAATACTATTTTGTTTTTCTATAATGATAACTTTAAAAAAATATAATTATAAAATAACATTATTGTGTATTTTAATATGTAAAACACAATAATATAATAACACTTAATTAATCTATTACGTTAAAAACAATAATAAAATAACACAATGTGTCATTGTATTCTTTTTATTATCATTGTGTTATCTTTAACACTATAAGTTTTAATATATTGGTCTAATAATATCATTATATACGTCTAATTATAAACATAATAATAGATAAACAACTTTATAAAACTATAAAGAACAATGATAAAAATAACACATTGTGTTATCTTTAACATCATGAGTTTTAAGCGAAAGTATATCATTGTGTATTTCTAATTATAAAACACAATTGTCACACCCCAACCTTGACGGCGGAAACGTCGAGGAGTGAGAGTTAATGTAACATCTAGTAATTTTGAATGAATTTAAAGTTAGTTTTGCTAATAATAATAAAATAATAATAATAATAATAATAATAATAATATAATAATAATAATAATAATAATAATAGTTTAATTATAAAATAATAATAATAACTAATAATAATAATAATAACTAATAATAATAATAATATCAGTTTAATTATAAAAAATAATAACCATAATGTTATTGGTAATAATAATAATATTAATAATAATAATAATAATAATAATAATAATAATAATAATAATAATAATAATAATAATAATAATAACTTAGAATTAAAGTGCAGGGGGTTGTTTTATCATTAATGAAACTTAAAAATTTAAAGTTCTAGCATAAAATGATAAAAACTGAAAGCTGAGGGACCATTTGTAATTCATTTAAAAAACCACCCAAACCGCCCCCTTCCCCGTCGGTCTCTTGCCGCCTTCGGCCGAACTCCGGCGAGGCCACCACACCCAAAACCACTCGGTTTTAAACAAATTGAACGCTCCCGACAACATCATGTGCAATATTCGAACCTGAGCCCAAAATTAATTTAAAAATTATAGTGCGATTCATCCCTGTTTCCTTCCCCGCGTGGTCGGCCGCTTTATAGGCCAAGATCGCACTAAAACATCAACAATAATGCAATTAAATTAATCAAAATGATCGGTTATATGTTCCTAAACTAATAGCACTTTCAGTTTCATCTGAAAACACACGAAAACACACCTTCGATCACCTCCCCTGCCGCGACCTGTTCTTGGTGCCTTTTTTTCATCAAATCGAATTCAATTCGGGTAAGTAAACATACCATTACGTTCGTTTAAACATGGGGAATAAAAGCCCCATGATCTTCGGTGTTAACAACAACGATTTGGCTTTCGATTTGGATCCAAACGAACCTAGGGTTCATCCGAATTTGGGGATTGTTGGTAACATTGCTTTTAAGATTTAAGAACCAAGATATGTCGCGGCCACGGCCCTTGGTTCACCGGTTACACACGTACATTTCACACTGGAGGTCCCGGGTTCGAACCCGGCTAACCCCACCTTTTTTAAAAAGGCCTTTTTGGCCCTTAAAAAAATTATATAGAAATTCTAAAAATTACAAAAAAATCAGTTTTATACATTTAATTTTACGAAAGTATTTGACCATTTTCTGTAAAATTTATTTGTTTAAAAACCTTAACATTTGTTATATAAAATATTATTTAACAAACATTATAAATAGTTATTTTTGCAATATATATATATATATATATTATCTTATAATTTCACAATTTATTTACAAAGGTAAAATTTTGAGTTATTTTATAAAATAGACTTTAAATAATAGTTAAACTCGTTAAATTATTACTTGACACCATATTATCTTTAATTATAAATTAATCATGATAAAATATATATTTTATAAATTCACAAATTATTTACAAGAGTTATTGTAGGTTTACTTATAAACGTATTTCAACTAATAGTTTAGATTAATAAATTGTTATTGGTCAACATGTTATTTTAGTCATTATTAGATGTTGTTTATTTCAAAAGATTACAAGACTTATTTGCATTTTATATTTAAACCTTATCAATTAATATGCTTAATTACTCTTATATAATAAAAATGATTAAATAGTATAATTCTTTTCACTTAATCAAAATATAAACAAATTCATTATATAAATTTATTTACTGGACAAAACCCCACAATTCCATTGAAACTCTAGTTCTCATTAGAACTTTAATATTATTATTAACTCAACCCTTGTAAATATAAATATATATCTAGGTACCCTGTGAAGGACTGCGTTGGAACGTTTAACTATATTTCTTAATAATCATCATTCCTATACTTATTTACCATGTGAGTTTTCCTTGCCCCTTTTTATTTTATTTCACACCATTTTGGGATGAAACATGATACTTATACATCATACACTTATAAACGTTTGAGACTTGTAAAGCACTTAGAATTCATCTTTATATTTTGTCATGGTTATTTGTGTGATGTAAGTGATTATATGAGATACATAGTTTGTTACAATTATTAACTATTGCTAGCCTGACGACATCTTAGATCTTTGGGCCTGACAAGCCTATTTGGTGCTAAAGTCGATGTATTGCCGACTCCTATGAGCCGTATGCTTGTGCACTAGGGAACCAAATACACTTAGCCAATCTTATATACTTGTAATCAAGTCGAGGTTTGATTGTAAAGATATGTGTTCTATAACCTTACTTGCTTATAACCTATGACATGAATTGTTACTTGTAATCTTTTCATATTATGTATGAAAACCTTGGAAACTCATCAACTATTTTTAGTTGATCTTTTAATTTTATCATGTTTCAGGTAACCCTCAAGTTTAAAGTGGTCTTTTGAAGCTTGCAATAAAACTAGGACGTGGACCTAGTTAAATAAATAAAATGTTATGTTATGTTTGATTTATATTTGAACTTATTGCGTATTTGAGACTTATGTTTGTAATTTCTTTTGAAACTCATAATATTAATATTTACATTTAAATATAGTATTATGTGCCTGTGAACAATCTTAATCCTCACATCTCGACGATTCTGCCGTCAAGGTTGGGGTGTGACAGTTAAGATCGTTCACAGCCACATACGCTATTAATAGTCCCAAATATATATATTAATCATAAATTACAATAGTACCATTACAATCATAAGTCTCAAAGAAGTTAAAATAAACATAACAAGTCATTTGTTCCATTTATTTATCTAGGTCCATTCCTAGATGTGTAAGCTTCGAAGAGTAGAAATTAAGCTTGAGTATTTCCTGAAACATGTTAAAAATAAAATGTCAACAATAATGTTGGTGAGATTTTCATAGTTTCAATACATAAGTATATATAAAGGATGACAATTCATGTTGTAAACTAGAGAACAAAGTAACTAGGGATGTAAGATAGAATGCACAATCAAACCTTGACAAAGTTTTACAAGTCTCAAACGTTAAAAATATATACGATTAGCAAAGTATACTTGGATCAACCAAGCAGACTTGTCAGACCCATAGATCTATGACGTCGCCAGGCTAGCAATAGTTAATGATTGTACATATATTCGACATTACATGGTAGCTACAAGGTCCAACTAACCACAACACACAAGTAAATTGCCATAAGTTTACAAGAATCAAACGTGTTTACAGGTGCAATGTTTATAATGTAATATGTTTCACCCAAAAGTGTGAACATAATAAAATGGGTATAGAAATACTCACTTGATCAATAAATATAAAGTTGACCATTAATAAGAATATAACAAGCGTCGTTCCAACATAGATCGTCACAATGCACCTAAGAATATATATGTTTATATAATTTAAGTTAATAATAAGGTTAACGATTTAACGCGAACTAGGGTAATAAAATTTGGGGATTTTATAAAGTTAATAAATTCTTAAAAATACTATTCATGAAATTTATAAAATTTATTTTAAGGAAATTGATCCTTTGTAAATAACTTGTGTATTTAGTTATAAATATATTTGGATGCTATAATTATCATTTAAAACTCTAATCAAGGAAAGCATAAGGTCTAATAATAATTTAATAATTTAAACTATCACATAAATCAATTTTATAAAAATTTATTTAGTTTAACATTTGTAAATAATTTTGATAATAAAATGTTACTAATGTTTTTCAAGGAATAATTTTACACAAAGGGTTCAGATAATTTAAAAATATTAGGAGTTTGAGAAAATTATTTTTATATTTAATATAATTTTTTTATAATTAATTTAAGGCTAAAAAGCCTTTTAAAAAAAATATGAGGGTGCCCGGGTTCGAACCCGGGACCTCAAGCTTGAATTGTGAGCGGGGAACCAGTGAGCCAAGGCATACAACCGTGGTATCACTTGGTTTCCAAATCTTTTAAACTCAAACATCGAATCACCCCCAATTCATACGAACCCTAGAATGCAATCGATCCAAATTGATCACCAATTCGTTTCTGTTAACGTTGATAAACATGGGGCTTTTGTTCCCCATGTAAAATCGAATGTATAGGTAAGTTTAATTACCCGTATGATGATGTATTGAAGATGAACTTAATGAAGAACAGGTCGCGATGAATACAGATCGAGTATGAGTGTTTGATTGTGTTTTGGATGGGATTGAAGGTTCGATATTTATGTTAGAAACTAATGTGCGTTCCAGGTTGGTTGATTAGTCCACTAGTCGATGTTTTCACTTAAATTCAAATCGGTTTTAGCGGGGTGTTTGGGTTTGATTCTAAACTGTGTATATTGGTTTAAATTTTCGAATTTTATGGGTCCACAGGTTCGAATCATTGCGCGTGATCAGTGGGGTGTTTGATTTGGGTCAAAACCGACTAATTTTGGTCATTTTGGCCTCACCGGAGTTCGGCCGGAGTTGGCCGGAGAGGTGACCGGGAAAGACGGGGTGGGGGCTGGGTTTTAAGACAAGTTACACGTTTGGTCCCTGCGGTTAAAGTTTTGTTATTTCATGCACAAAACTTTTATTTAAGTTTTTAAATTGACATAAAAGGCCCCTAGACTTATTTAAATAAACTTTTATAAATTATTTTTATTAATAACAACATTATTATTATTATTATTATTATTATTATTATTATTATTAGTTATTATTATTATTTTTATAATTAAACTATTATTATTATTATTATTAGCTATTATTATTATTTTTATAATTAAACTATTATTATTATTATTATTATTGTTATTATTATTATTTTTATTATTATTTTATTAATAAACTAACTTTAAATTATCTCAAAATTACAAGATGTTACAGTCTCCCCAACTTAAAAGAATTTCGTCCCGAAATTAAAAATAAAACTATATGAACAAATGCGGATACTTCTTCTTCATATGTTCTTCACGCTCCCAAGTGAACTCAGCTCCACACTTATTCTCCCAACGAACCTTGACAATTGGAGTAGTTGTGGTTCTAGTCCTCTTCAGGGTTCGGTCCATAATCTCAACAGGTTTCTCAACAAAGTATAATGACTCGTCGATCTGGATGTCATCCAACGGGACATGCAGACTTTCGTCAGCCAGATACTTCCTCAAATTCGAGACATGGAACACAGGATGAACTCCACTAAGGTCGGAAGGTAATTCCAGTTTGTATGCCACTTTCCCAATTCTTTTCAGAATCTTGAAAGGTTCTACAAATCTTGGAGCCAGTTTACCCTTCTTTCCAAAGCGAACAACACCCTTCCATGGTAAAACCTTAAGAAGAACCATCTCCCCAACTTGGAATTCCAACGGCTTACGTCGCTTATCGGCATAGCTCTTTTGTCGACTTCTTGCCACTTCAAGGTTCCTTCGGATGATAGAGACTTTATCGGTCGTTTCTAGTATAAGTTAAGGACCAGTGATGAAGTTTTCACCAATGTCGGTCCAGCAGATTGGTGAACGACATTTACGACCATAAAGCGCTTCGAACGGTGCCATCTTGATACTCGAGTGATAACTATTGTTATACGAAAACTCCGCAAGTGGTAAATGCATATCCCAATTACCACTAAAGTCAAGAACACATAGTCGTAGCAAATCCTCGAGGGTTTGGATTGTTAGTTCGGTTTGACCATCAGTTTGAGGACGGTAAGCCGTACTTAAATCCAATTGAGTACCTAGGAGTTCCTGCATAGACGACCAGAAGTGCGAAGTGAAACGAATGTCTCGGTCGGATATGATGTGCAATGGCACACCATGACGACTTACAATTTCGTCAATGAACATGCGTGCCAGTCTTGAAACTTTGTATGTGTCTCGTATTGGTATGAAATGTGCCGTCTTCATCTAACGGTCAACAATCACCTAAATACTATCATGACCACAAGGAGTACGAGGTAACTTGGTTATGAAATCCATGGATATATGTTCCCATTTCCACATAGGGATTTCGGGTTGTTCAAGTAAACCACTTGGTCGTTGATGCTTGGCTTTGACTCTTGCACACGTGAGACATTTGGAAATGTAAGTCGCGATATCTTTCTTCATTCCAGGCCACCAATATTGACTACGCAAGTCCATGTACATCTTATCGGAGCCAGGATGAATAGAATATCGGGTTTGATGAGCTTCGTTCATGATGAAGTGACGAAGATTATCACGATTAGGGATCCAAAGTCGATTTAAGAAGTACCACAAACCATTCGGTTTTGTTTCCAGTTGTGACCGAACGTTAGACACCAAATCTTCATCTTTTCCTTCGTTGGTTAATGCTGCTTGTTGAGCCTCGCGAATGCATAAGTCGAGATCACTATCAATCCTTATATTTTGAAGAATGATAGTAGCCTCGTTAACATCCACATGAATCTCGATATCAAACTCCCTTAACGTGTCAAACCATTACCTTGATCTCGAATTTCTTGAAGCGAGACAACCTTGTTGTGGACCTTGCGACTTAGCACGTCGGCTACAACATTCGCCTTTCCAGGATGGTAGCGAATGTCACAGTCGTAGTTGCTGATCAACTCGATCCAACGTCTTTGTCTCATGTTGAGATCCTTTTGGTTGAACACGTGTTGGAGACTCTTATGATCGGTGTAGACTATGCATTGCGTCCCATAAAGATAGTGTCGCTAGATTTTTAAAGCAAAAACCACGGCACCAAGTTCAAGATCATGAGTTGTGTAGTTCACTTTGTGAACCTTCAATTGCCTCGATGCGTATGCTATGAATTTGTCTTGTTGCATGAGAACACAACCAAGACCTTGATTTGAAGCATCGCAATACACGGTAAAGTCATCGTTTCCATCGGGAAGTGTGAGAATAGGAGCGTTACACAACTTGCGTTTTAATGTCTCGAAAGCCTCTTCTTGCTCGGGTCCCCATTCAAAGAGTCGATTCTTTTGGGTTAACGCCGTTAATGGTTTCGCAATCTTCGAAAAATTTGCTATGAACCTTCGGTAGTATCCCGCTAAGCCCAGAAAAGAACGAACTTCGGTTGGGGTTATGGCGGCACACCAATTCTTTACGGCTTCAATTTTTGCAGGATCGACGTGTATTCCTTGACTATTCACCACATGCCCTAAGAATTGAACCTCTTCTAACCAGAATTCACACTTAGAAAACTTGGCGTATAATTGTTCCTTCTTCAAGAGTCTAAGAATTTGTCGCAAGTGCGTCTCGTGATCGATTTTCGTCTTGGAGTAAATAAGAATGTCATCAATGAACACGATCACAAACTTATTCAAATACGGTTTACATACTCGATTCATGAGATCCATGAACACGGCAGGTGCATTGGTTGTAACATCTCGTATTTTTCACATTAACTTCTGTTAATGTTTGATAATGATACAATCACAGGTATTAAATTATAAAGCTTTGATAATTAATAATAATAATGATAATACTAATAATAAACAATGATACTAATAAATAATAATAATAATAATAATAATAATAATAATAATAACATCATAATAATAATAATAATATTACCAATAATAATTTATAAGAATTTTTAAGAAAGTAAACATGTATAAAAATAAAGTGGAATTAAAAGTCTAGTGGGTGGTTTTGTTAATTTTGAAACTTCAAAATAGGTTTTCTGCATAAAATAACAAAGGATTGAAAAACGAGGGACCAATTCTGTAACTCTGGTCGACCACCTTCTTCTCCACCCGATTTCCTTCCCCAAAATTTGGCCACTTTTCACTCCACAAACGAGCACTAAACCTCCACTATAATCAAATTAATTAAAAATGAACAATCATCTACCTATATCTAATCAAATCCCATCCTCAATTTCGTTCGAAAAACAACAAACCACCACCATTCGATCACCTCACTGCCGCGACCTGCAACCCGATTCGAACACCATCTTCACGAGTTCTAAACTCAAAATTAACATAGGGCTTTTCATCCTTGAGGTCATTAGAAGCTACCTGTACATCGAATTTGATTATCATCATCATTTGAGCATCAAACCGGTACTACGTGGTCGCGAGTTGTTCTTTGTCTTGTTCACCATCGGATTCATCCCTAACCAGGTAATTGGAGACATATATATACTCGGTTTTGGGAGGGGAATAAAAGCCCTAACAATGGTTTGATTAAAAACATCATTTGATGCTTTAATTTGGGGACGATGGAACCTAGGGTTCATGTGATTTGGGTGTGGTTTGTAAATTGTGTTTTTAAAATTTGAAAACCAAGTAAAACCGCGGCTGCGGCCTTTGGTTCACTGGTTCCATGCTCACTTCCCCACTTAGAGGTCACGGGTTCGATCCCGGTGACCTCCAACATTTTTTTAAACGTTTTTGCAGCCTTTAAAATATATAAAAAAATCTAAAAATTATAAAAGATTATTTTCATAAACTTCATGTATTTTAAACCATGGAGATATTTTCTGTAAATTTATTTGTTACATAAAACATTATAAATAGCTATTTTTTAATGATAATCATGATAATTACAATTATATATATATATTTTATCTTAAAATTTCACAATTTAATTACAAAGGTAAAACTTTGAGTTATTTTATAAAGTAGACTTTAAATAATAGTTAAAATCGTTAAATTGTTACTTGACTCCATATTATCTTTAATTATAAATTAATCATGATAAAATATATATTTTATAAATTCACAAATTATTTACGAAGAGTTATTTTAGGTTTACTTATAAACGTATTTCAACTAATAGTTTAGGTTAATAAAGTGTTATTGGTCAATATGTTATTTTAGTCATTATTAGATATTGTTTAAAGATTACAAGATTTATTTGCATTTTATATTTAAACCCTATCAATTAATATGCTTAATTACTCTTATATATTATAAATGATTAAATGGTATAACTCTTTCCACTTAATCAAAATATAAACAATTTCATTATTAAATTTATTTACTGGACAAAACCTCACAATTTCATTGAAACTCTAGTTCTCGTTAGAACTTTTATTAATATTAACTCAACGCTTGTAAACATAAATATATATCTAGGTACCTTGTGAAGGACTGCGTTGGAACGTTTAACAATGTTTTCTTAATAATCATCATTCCTATACTTATTTGCCAAGTGAGTTTTCCTTGGCCCTTTTTACTTTATTTCACATCATTTTGGGGTGAAACATGATACTTATACATCATACACTTATAAACGTTTGAGACTTGTAAAGCACTTGCAATTCATCTTTATATTTTTTCATGATTATTTGTGTGATGTAAGTGATTATATGAGATACATAGTTTGTTACAATCATTAACTATTGCTAGCCTGACGACGTCTTAGCTCTTTGGGCCTGACAAACCTATTTGGTGCCAAAGTCGATGTATTGCCGACTCCTAGGAGCCATATGCTTGTGCACTAGTGAACCAAATACACTTAGCCAATCTTATATACTTGTAATCAAGTCGAGGTTTGATTGTAAAGATATGTGTTCTATAACCTTACTAGCTTATAACCTATGACATGAATTGCTACTTGTAATCTTTTCATATTATGTATGAAAACCTTGGAAACTCACCAACTATTTTTAGTTGACCTTTTATTTTTTTCATGTTTCAGGAAAACCCCAGGTTAGAAGAGAACTTTTGAAGCTTGCAATAATCTAGAATTTGGACCTAGTTGTGACAACCGGGGAAAAAAAAAATTCGTTAACTTAATATATATATATATATATATATATATATATATATATATATATATATATGATAATATAAGTACAATAAGGATCACCATTGTTATAAATAATAATAATAATAATAATAATAATAATAATAATACTATTAATAACTATTAAACTTAAAAAAACTATTTAAAACTTAAAAGAAGTTAAGGGGTTATTTTGTAATTCTAGAAACCTGATTTAAAAGGTTTTTACATGAAATAACAAAAACTTGGAAGTATAGGGACCATTTGTGTAATTCTTAAAACCCAACCACCCGCCCAACTATCCCCTCGATTTTCCGGTCGCCGGCCGGCGAAGATCCGGCGCGGCTCCGGCGACCCCCAAACATCCAAATTACTCTTTTTTAACTCGATTAAATCGTCCCGACATCTTCTGGTGAATGATTCGAAGACTATACCCTACCTCAATTTGAATATATGCGAATGAATGGAGTGCGATTTATCAACCTAACCCACTTCGGCCGACCAACTCCATAATCGAGCACTAACCTAAACAATAATCAAAAAAATGAAACACTAGCAGTCGTGTGACTATTTAAAACGTTCCTTCGAGTTCAATTGTACTTGGAAAACATAGAAATCACACCATTGATTAAAACCTCTGTGTCGACATGCAACTTAATGGGGATCCATGCTTAGAGCTTCCAAACACGAAATTAACATAGGGCTTTTGCTCATTAGATCTCTTAGAAGCTTCCTGTATAACCAATTTGATTATAATTGTCGTTGGGATAACAATCGAATTCCACATCAGTCGCGAACCTGCAACTCACTGTTCTTCCTCATTTCAAACTCGAAACAGGTAATTGAAACTACCTATACACTAGATTTCTCATAAGGAATAAAAGCCCTATGGTTTCCATCGCTAACAACATCAAATTGGGCTCCAATTTGATCGAAACAGAATTAGGGTTCTTGGTGGATTGGGGGAAAGGCTTGGGTTGTGTTTAAAAGAAAAGGAAACCAAGAACTCTCGTGGCTGAATTCCTTGGTTCACTGGTTTGGGTGTGGGGAGTGTGTGTGTGGTCGCGGGTTCGAACCCGGCCACCAACATCTATTTTTTAAAGTCTTTACACTTTTTAAAAATACAGAAAAATTCCTAAAAATTATAAAAGTAATTTTTATAAACTCTATTTATTCTAAAGGTTATTAAATTATTTTCTGGAAATTTATTTCTTTAAATACCTTATTTAATTATTTATTAATATGATTATTACAAATGTTATAAATAGTTACTTTTATAAAAATGGATTTTAAATGATGATTTAAATCATCAAGTTATTAATGAAGATTATATTATTTTAATTATGGATTTATTATGATAAGTGAAGGAATTATATTTAATAAATTTCACAAATTATTTACAAATACAAATATTATCATTATAATTATGAACATGCCATTGTTATTATTAATATCAATATTGGTAATATTGTTAATACATGGTGTTGTTTGTATATCAAATCATGCGCGTCTAACCGAACCGACCCGAATCCGACCAAATGTAATTATTCGCGTTGAGCACATTTTAAAAACTTGATTACAATTAATAATAGGTGTTGATCGTGTTTGGTCGTGCATTATTCGTTGAAGCTTCCGTTCATTTTATTACATCAATTCAAGGTGAGTTTACAGCCCTATTTTTACTTTATACTCTTTTGGGAAAGAGAAACATGCTGTTTTCATAAACGTTACATTACATTGGGTTTTTGTAATACTGCATATACTTGATACTATGGTGTTATACTTTGCCCTTCGAACCGTTAATATGCAAATAGCGAGGTGATTGTTAGTAGATCTACTAGGAGTGACATACCCCACCCGGGCTAGTCGCACTAGCATAACGTTCGCAAACGGGTGAACAGTTAGCCTATTAAAGGTTGTGGTGTGTGATCCACAATCGGGCCTACTTTATTATTTGATTACATGTCAGCTCGGTCGCGACTTCATACACATAGTGATCATTATGGACTAGCTACCCATTATATGCTTTAATTACAAAATCCGGGATTTTCATTATACTTGACGGATTACATAATCCGGGAATTTCATCATACTTGACGGATTACATAATCCGGGAATTTCATCATACTTGACGGATTACATAATCCGGGAATTTCATTATACTTGACGGATTACAAAAACCGAGAATTTCATTATACTTGACGGATTACATAATCCGGGAATTTCATTATACTTGACAGATTACATAATCCGGGAATTTCATTATACTTGACGGATTACATAATCCGAGAATTTCATTATACTTGACGGATTACTAAATCCGGGAATTTCATTATACTTATCGGATTAATAAATCCGGGGATTTCATTATACTTATCGGATTAATAAATCCGGGGATTTCATTATACTTATCGGATTAATAAATCCGGGGATTTCATTATACTTATCGGATTACATAATCCGGGGATTTCGTTACTGATACTTATCGGATTACATAATCCGGGGTTTTCGTTACTAATACTTACTGTTTTCTGATAAACCTGTGAACTCACCAGTCTTGTACTGAGATTTTTGCATGTTTTCTCTCAGGACATTGATGTGGCACGTCTAGGAGCACAGCATCCACTGCATGTCATTCCGCGTTCATCTCAAACTGTTTTCAAGATTTAATTAGTATTTACTTTACATAAATTGGATTGGACGCGTGTTTGCGTGTTCCAAAACTATTGTTAAATGTTTTCCTGTTTTCGCTTCCGCACAACTTAAATATATTTGGTCTATTTCATTAAAATTAAACAACTTATATGATTTGTAATTATCGAGTCGTTTGGTGTAACTGATGCTTATCTGAGATCCTGGTTGTGTCACACGCCTGACGGTAAAACCCCGTACGTGGAAAATGAGGGTGTGACACTAGTTAATGGAATAAAGAATTATGCTTTTCATACGTTATGTTTGAACTTATTGCATGTTTGAGACTTATGTTTGTAATTTCTTTTGAAACTATTAACTAATTGATAGGGTTTTTCACATTAACTTATGTTAATGTTTGATAATGATACAATCACAGGTATTAAATTATAAAGCTTTGATAATTAATAATAATAATGATAATACTAATAATAAACAATGATACTAATAAATAATAATAATAATATAATAATAATAATAATAATAATAATAATAATAATAATAATAATAACATCATAATAATAATAATATTACTAATAATAATTTATAAGAATTTTTAAGAAAGTACACATGTATAAAAATAAAGTGGAATTAAAAGTCTAGGGGGTGGTTTTGTTAATTTTGAAACTTCAAAATAGGTTTTCTGCATAAAATAACAAAGGATTGAAAGTTGAGGGACCAATTCTGTAACTCTGGTCGACCACCTTCTTCTCCACCCGATTTCCTTCCCCAAAATTCGCACTTTTCACTCCACAAACGAGCACTAAACCTCCACTATAATCAAATTAATTAAAAATGAACAATCATCTACCTATATCTAATCAAATCCCATCCTCAATTTCGTTCGAAAAACAACAAACCACCACCATTCGATCACCTCACTGCCGCGACCTGCAACCCGATTCGAACACCATCTTCACGAGTTCTAAACTCAAAATTAACGTAGGGCTTTTCATCCTTGAGGTCATTAGAAGCTACCTGTACATCGAATTTGATTATCATCATCATTTGAGCATCAAACCGGTACTACGTGATCGCGAGTTGTTCTTCGTCTTGTTCACCATCAGATTCATCCCCAACCAGGTAATTGGAGACATGTATATACTCGGTTTTGGGAGGGGAATAAAATCCCTAACAATGGTTTGATTAAAAACATCATTTGATGCTTCAATTTGGGGACGATGGAACCTAGGGTTCATGTGATTTGGGTGTGGTTTGTAAATTGTGTTTTTAAAATTTGGAAACCAAGTAAAACCGCGGTTGCGGCCTTTGGTTCACTGGTTCCATGCTCACTTCCCCACTTAGAGGTCACGGGTTCGAACCCGGTGACCTCCAACATTTTTTAAACGTTTTTGCAGCCTTTAAAATATATAAAAAAATTCTAAAATTATAAAAGATTATTTTCATAAACTTCGTGTATTTTAAACCATGGAGATATTTTCTGTAAATTTATTTGTTATATAAAACATTATAAATAGCTATTTTTTAATAATAATCATGATAATTCCAATTATATATATATATATATATATTATCTTAAAATTTCACAATTTAATTATAAAGGTAAAACTTTAAGTTATTTTATAAAGTAGACTTTAAATAATAGTTAAAATCGTTAAATTGTTACTTGACTCCATATTATTTTTAATTATAAATTAATCATGATAAAATATATATTTTATAAATTCACAAATTATTTACAAAGAGTTATTTTAGGTTTACTTATAAACGTATTTCAACTAATAGTTTATGTAATAAAGTGTTATTGGTCAATATGTTATTTTAGTCATTATTAGAAATTGTTTAAAGATTACAAGATTTATTTGCATTTATATTTAAACCCTATCAATTAATATGCTTAATTACTCTTATATATTAAAATGATTAAATGGTATAATTCTTTCCACTTAATCAAAATATAAACAATTTCATTATTTAAATTTATTTACTGGACAAAACCCCACAATTCCATTGAAACTCTAGTTCTCGTTAGAACTTTAATATTAATATTAACTCAACGCTTGTAAACATAAATATATATCTAGGTACCTTGTGAAGGACTGCGTTGGAACGTTTAACAATGTTTTCTTAATAATCATCATTCCTATACTTATTTGCCAAGTGAGTTTTCCTTGCCCCTTTTACTTTATTTCACATCATTTGGGGTGAAACATGATACTTATACATCATACACTTATAAACGTTTGAGACTTGTAAAGCACTTGCAATTCATCTTTATATTTTGTCATGGTTATTTGTGTGATGTAAGTGATTATATGAGATACATAGTTTGTTACAATCATTAACTATTGCTAGCCTGGTGACGTCTTAGATCTTTGGGCCTGACAAGCCTATTTGGTGCTAAAGTCGATGTATTGCCGACTCCTAGGAGCCGTATGCTTGTGCACTAGGGAACCAAATACACTTAGCCAATCTTATATACTTGTAATCAAGTTGAGGTTTGATTGTAAAGATATGTGTTCTATAACCTTACTAGCTTATAACCTATGACATGAATTGCTAGTTGTAATCTTTTCATATTATGTATGAAAACCTTGGAAACTCACCAACTATTTTTAGTTGACCTTTTATTTTTATCATGTTTCAGGGAAACCCCCAGGTTAGAAGAGAACTTTTGAAGCTTGCAATAATCTAGAATTTGGACCTAGTTAATGGAATAAACAATTATGCTTTTGATACGTTATGTTAGAACTTATTGCATGTTTGAGACTTATGTTTGTAATTTCTTTTGAAACTATTAATTTGAATATTTACATTTAATAATAGCGTTATGTGGCTGTGAACAATCGTATTCCTCACACCTCGACGTTTCTGCCGTCAAGGTTGGGGTGTGACATTGGTCAAGCCAAAAGGCATAACCATGAACTCGTAGTGTCCATATCGAGTACGAAAGGAGGTCTTTGGAATGTCATCATCGTGAACACGTAGTTGATGATATCCAGAACGTAGATCGATCTTTGAGAATTGAGTAGCCCCTTGATGTTGGTCGAAGAGATCATCGATTCGAGGGAGAGGGTAACGGTTTTTGATAGTAAGCTTGTTGAGTTCCCGGTAATCGATGCACATACGAAATGAAACATCCTTCTTCTTCACAAACAGTACAGGTGCACCCCACGGTGACGAACTAGGGCGAATAAAACCCTTATTGGTCAACTCTTGCAGTTGACTAGCTAGTTCTTGCATTTCAGACGGTGCAAGACGATAAGGCGATTTAGCCACAGGGTTTGCACCAGGGATTAAGTCAATCTTGAACTCAACTTCTCGCACGGGAGGTAATCCCTTAAGATCCTCGGGAAAAACCTCGGGAAAGTCCCGTACGACAGGAATGTCTTTCAATTCTTTACCCTTGGCCTTCGTATTAACTACATATGCCATGAAAGCCATGTAGTTTTTACTTAAGCATTTACGGGCCTTAATGCAGGACATAAGTTTGAGTCCTTGGGACGATTCATCCCCAAAGACCTTTAAGGTATCACCAGTCGGTAAGAGAATTCAGATGCATTTCTCGAAGCATAAAATTTCTGCATGATGTTTGGCTAACCAATCCATGCCGATAATAACATCAAAGCTTCCCAGTTGCATAGGAATGAGGACGATGGAGAATTCGTGTTCGTTAAGGCTTAAGGTGCAATCACGTATTACGATGTCAATGACAATAGTTTTTCCATCGGCGACTTCGACCGTGAAGGATCTTTCCAGATTGACACGCGGTTTGGAAAGTATAGGTTCGAATTCTAATGACACGAAACTCTTATCCGCACCCGAATCAAATAATACAGATGCATAATGACTATTTACAAGATACATACATGTTTGGTAATAACCTATTATTGGTATGATGAACACAAAGATAGGAATATTTACAAGACAAGAAATGATTTAAGAGGAATTCAACGTCGTACCATTCACCACGTCATTGTTGGCTTGTGCTTGGCTGGCGTTGATGTTGAAGGCCCTTCCAAGAGCAGGTGGCACATTTCCCGCATTGCGAGGACATTGTGGATGAAAGTGACCAGGTACGCCACAGTTATAGCAGGTTCGGTTGGTAAGCATTGTAGTGTTGTTTGGCGCACGAAGACAAGTAGTCACCAAGTGCCCATACTTTCCACACAACGAGCAGACTCGGCATGGAATGTTGCTCGCATGATGATACTTGCACGTGTTACACATGGGGTATGGACCAACATAAGCTCTAGCCATAGGAGCTTGATTTGCAACCACCATTTGTTTTTGAGGTGCATCTGGGGCGGTCACAACATAGTTGCGCGTCGGGGTGAACTTACGCTTCTTGTTTTGGGAGGATGACTCGCTTCGTACCTCTTTTGTTGCCTCAGGTGTCACCTTTGCAGTAGCCTTGGAACCCTTTGCCGACATAGTGCCAGCTCTAATATGATTCTCGGTGAGCTGCGCGGTGATAGTAATTGCCTCTTCCAAGGTTGTGGGCCTACTACCCACAACGGCATCCTGAATCTGAGTCGGCACACCCTTTATGAATTTCTCCACATTACGTGGAACATTATCCACCATGTGTGGCAGTAGTATACTCAACTCGTGATGGCGGGTAGAATACGCCAGATGATTCCCGCCATCCTGTTTTAGGTTCCAGAATTCCTCCTCTAGCTTCTGGATTTCACTTCTTGGGCAAAACTTGGCGATGGCTGTGTTTTTGAATTCCTCCCAACTTAAGGCCAAGATTGCGTCGGGGCCTCGGTTTCTCTTTTCGCTGTTCCACCACGTTAAGGCCCTTTACTGCAGCATACTGGTGGCATACCTCCCCTTGAGTGCTTCGGGGCACTCACAGTTGACGAAGGTGTTCTCCATCCCTTCAAACCATTCTAAGAGACCGGTGGCACCTTCCTTGCCACTGAAACTGGGAGGCTTGCATGAACTAAAGTGCTTGAAGGTGCAAGACTGGTTGTTACGGCCTTGGTTTGCACTATTTTCCCCTTGGCCGTTACTGTTGTTCACGATGTTGGTGATCATAGTATTGCTGAGTTCAGCCATTGTTAGACCAAAAGAACCAATGAGCCAAGATCAGGAAAACCTCTAAGTCCCACATGTCACTGCAACAACTGCTGAAGACTCCCATCAGTTACAGTGTTCTCTTGCTTGAATGTCAGACTCGAGAACATCTGAAGACTCCCATCAGCTATTGTGTTCTCTTGCTTGAATGTCAGACTCGAGAGCATCTTAGCCCCAGCCTCAGCTGTTATGACAAAGTCTGAAGAACAAAGATTGAAGATCAAAGAACTGAAGAACAACAGCTAAAGACTTCAAGTACTAAAAACTTCAAGTACTGAAGACTTCAAGTACTGAAGACTTCAAGTACTGAAGACCAAGTATTGAAGTATCAAAAGCTGAAGAACTAAAGAACTGAAGATCTTCTTCCGAAGCACAAAGTCTGAAGACAAAGACTGAAGACAACAACTGATGATATCTACTGAAGTCATCAGTTGTTATATCTTCCGAAGCTGTTCTATCTTCCGAAGCAAAGTCTGAAGACAAAGACTGAAGACAACAACTGATGATATCTACTGAAGTCATCAGTTGTTACATCTTCCGAAGCTGTTCTATCTTCCGAAGCCAAGTCTGAAGACCAAGTACTGAAGACTCAGAGTTTGTCACAACAACTGAAGAAGTCTTCTTCAGTTGTTGTGGTGGTGTTTCTTTTTCCGAAGTTTATTTTGTTTCAGTAGTTGTACAACAGCTGAAGAGCATGTTCTTCAGCTGTTATAGTGTCAGCAGTTTATTTTTGTCAGTACTTAGGAACTTTTGTAAGAAGATGTCAGTTGTTGACATCTTCAGTAGTTTTATGTTTTTGTCAGTTGTAATTTGAATATTCAGTGATGTCAGAAAAAGGACATCTACCCATCCTTTTGCCGCCTATAAAAGGATGGGTAACCATACTGTTTTAATTGCCGAAACGTGCGACCAATAGAACATTTATTGTTTCGCAGAACTCTTCTCTCTCTATGTTTATGCTTTTAATTTAAATATCTTTTATGTTCTTGCTTTAATTGCTAATTAATGTGCTAAATCCGCTGCAAACATAATCTAATTGATCAACCGAGAGGCTGAGATCCTGTCAGCCATCATAGTCGGGATGACCTTAGCCATTTGCCGGGCAATCATGGCGGCAAGCTTACGGTCGGATCTTCCTCGGTTTCCGTGATGGCGAGACATGCTGGAAAATACGAATTTGGATTAGGAACGGGTATAAGGACAATAAGGATAGACAGTTAAAGTAAGAACCATGAATTATACGGAATGTTTCCAGTCGGTAACGCATCACCATTTGGAAACGTTGACACGTCAAGGTAAATTGACCCATTTGCCTTAGAAACTTGTGTGTGTTGACCATAGTTTATCACTCATCCCAGAAATCCCCAGGTAAGCGTAACTAGTCCCGTAGGATTTATACGAAACGCTTACCTTAGCCCGAAGGCTTTTTGCCAGGAAATCTAGAATACAGGTGTTTATGTGTCACACAACAGTTCGTAGGTTTATGGAATCAAAACCTTGATGAGATTTATATAGATTACACATATCGTCTAAAGATTCAAGTCATAAGCATAAGCATAAGATTCCACACGTCGTCAAGAATAAGGTTAAGAGGTTTCATATTCGGGGAGAGTGAAAGAGTCAAATATAAGTTTTGGGAGACATGTAGCAATGTTTAAGCAATCCTATGCTAAGGCATCAAATTGCACATAAGGAGACATAGCATTATGTAGCATGCAAACCATATAATTTACAAGATAGAAATATAATTCTATAGGGTTCATGCATATGCTATAGTCTAGGTCACCATTTCTAATAACCTAAATCCCTATAGTTATGGGCTCTGATACCAATCAGTCACACCCCAACCTTGACGGCAGAAACGTCTAGGAGTGAGAGTTAAGATCGTTCACAGCCACATAACGCTATTAATAATCCCATATATATATTAATCATAAATTCCAATAGTACCATTACAATCATAAGTCTCAAAGAAGTTAAAATAAACATAACAAGTCATTTGTTCCATTATTTATCTAGGTCCATTCCTAGATGTGTAAGCTTCGAAGAGTAGAAATTAAGCTTGAGTATTTCCTGAAACATGTTAAAAATAAAAGGTCAACAATAATGTTGGTGAGATTTCTATAGTTTCAATACATAAGTATATATAAAAGATGACAATTCATGTTATAAATTAGAGAACAAAGTAACTAGGGATGTAAGACAGAATGCACAATCAAACCTTGTCAGACCCATAGATCTATGACGTCGCCAGGTGTAACAACCCGAGCGTTTGGGTCATATGAACTTCGCATTTCATATATTGTCAAACGAGTAAGTAATGAGTAAATTGTCTATTTAAAGTTTGAAGTTTTTAGATGAAATTTTATGTTATAAGAGACTGTTTGAATATAATAATAATATATTATATTCGAACCTGCTCCGTTTTTTACGAAACTTAGGTTGACTCGTAGAGAAAAATAAGCTCATCACAACGACATATTTGAAATTTTATAATACGCTGTATATTAAAAGTTATAAGAGAAAAACGAATTAAGCAGTTGAATTAATTATAATAATATAATAATACATAATAAAATAATGCTATAAATTGCATACAATGCAATTGAGAATTGCAATTCAATCGATTCAGGCGCATGAACTTTGAAGTTTCAGTATCCCACATCGCTGCTCAAATAAATTTGAGCAGGTTACTATTTCTATAAATAGAAGCCTTAAGGTTGAATTTAGAACATAAGTTTCTTTGGGAACGCTCTAATATAAAGAGAATCCCGAGTTCTCAATACCCCGTTGGGTGTTGCTAGTATTCGTTTTGGTACTCGAGTGAGAGCGCGACTAGAAGCGCGAGTAGGGAGACTCTACATCAAATTGTCGTAGATAGTTTTCAGGTACGCCCTTGTTTAAGGTTATGTTTAATTATTATTATAGTCATTATTATTATTATTATTATTATCATTTTAGGTATTAGTATTAATATAGTTATTATTAATATTATTATTATCATCTTTATAGTTATTATTATTATTATAGTTGTTATTTTTATTGTTATAGTTAGTATTATTATTTTTTGTTATTTTTAGCGTTGTAGTTGTTATATTTATTATTATTAGACATTAAGGTTATCATTAGAGAGGGTATTGGGTAACCCCGAGGGTTGGCTCGGGTATGATAGAAACGCTCGAGTTATGCCAACTAGTAAGGGTTGTACCAAAGGGTTGGCATAGGATAAAAGAAAGTGCCCAAATAAAACCAACAAATAGGAAAGATAACAAATCATTCCTAAAGTTGTTACTAGCTAGAATATAGCTTAAGTAATGTTATTTTGCTTATAGTATAATACCTGATAGCAGTGAACCTGAGAAGACGATATCACTGACTTGATTGATTGAGGTGAGTTCCTCTGAACTATTTTCTAAAACGGGATGTGACGTTCTGATAACTGGTAATAATTGAAGAATTGACTATCAATAGCATCTGTGATATGTGGCAATGCTTGATAGGATGCTTGAGGGCTGCTTGTATGATTCTGCTTTAGCCAGTGGATTTTGTATACATAGCCTGGTTATGTGAATTTATACTATGCTTACTCTGTTCCTATCTGTTTGCCATGGCTGTATCTGCTTGATGCAATAGTCAATGATAACATGTTTTGAATTTTGGAGAATGCCATGTTTATGAACTCACAAGCTTTATGCTGAGTCCCAAATATTTTCTATTTTTATGGACACACATCCTAGGTGCCAAGTGATTGCAGGGATTGAAGATTACGAGCTAGTTTATGAGAAAGTAAAGTCCTAGAATGTTGTTGAATATTTGGATCTTTAGTATAGTTAAACTGATGTAATAGTATTATCTATTATAATATATGTATTATATGCTTTTGATATATAATTAAACTTAGACTTCCGCTGTGTATTCTCTGATTACTATGTGTTCTGTATATCCGATGCGTAACACTCCCCGGGGTATGCCCTGGGAGGCGGGTGTTACAAGTTGGTATCAGAGCCATAGTTTAAGTGAACTTGGTACAAAGATAGTATCTAGACTTAAACTAAGAAAGATGCTTTAAGATAATTTGATTAATTGCATAGGTATTGGGTAATGGGTTTTGGTGAACCATGGAGGATAATGGCTAGAACATTATAATTGTAATAAATAAGCAATGACACCTGGCCACTGTTATTTCTTGTCTATTAACACTATTATGTTCTGGATCATAATTCCTCATGTGAATACTAAATCCCTGCTCCCTCATGTAGGCTTTGACACTGGTGCAAATAGAAGTTTCATTTCAACTGCCTTAGTACCTTATTTGAACTTAGTACCACAAACTCTACAATGTGCATATATTGTAGAAACTGCCAGCGGTGAGCGAGATAAGATAAGTCAAATCTTTAAGGATTGTGTTATCACCTTAGTTAACATTGAATTCTCTGTAAACTTAATGCCGACCATTTTAAGTGAATATGATGTTATTCTTGGGATGGACTGGTTGAATAAGAATTATGCTCGGCTCGACTGTGAACATAAGACGATGACTGTACGTAAGCCAGATGGGGAAAAACTACTAATTTATGGTAGTGATGGAAACCCCAAGGCCAGTATCATCTCAGCAATGAAGGCAGTGAAATGTATTCAGAAAGGATGCATAGCCTTTCTCTTATGCATGGTAGATGCTAAAAAGGAAATACAGATAAATGAAATACCTGTAGTGTGTCAATTCCCAGACGTGTTTCCGGAAGATTTACCAGGACTTCCACCTGATCGTCAGATAGAATTTCATATTGATTTAGTACCTGGTGCTAACCAATCGCGAAGGCTCCTTATCGTCTAGCCCCTTCAGAGATGAAAGAACTTATGAAGCAAATTGACGAACTCTTAGATAAAAGGTTTATTAGACCAAGTTCTTCACCTTAGGGAGCGCCAGTATTGTTCGTC
The DNA here is from genome assembly GCA_024085815.1 of Flaveria linearis. NCBI lineage: Eukaryota > Viridiplantae > Streptophyta > Magnoliopsida > Asterales > Asteraceae > Flaveria > Flaveria linearis. The sequence continues at coordinate 47,591,737 of CM044016.1, forward strand.
AAAAAGAAAGATGGTTCAATGCGTATATGCATTGATTATCGAGAATTAAACAAGTTAACTGTTAAGAACAAATATCCTTTACCAAGAATAGATGATTTATTTGATCAACTTCAAGGAGCCAACTACTTTTCAAAGATTGATCTCCGATCAGGTTATCATCAGTTGAAAGTGCGCGAGGAAGACGTTTCTAAGACCGCATTTAGGACGCGTTATGGGCATTATGAATTTTTTGTTAGTCTTTTGGACTAACCAATGCTCCTGCAGCATTCATGGATCTGATGAATAGAGTTTGCAAGCCATACTTGGATAAGTTTGTCATTGTCTTTATAGACGACATACCTATTTATTCTAAGGACCAAGATGATCACGCTAGGCATCTGAAAATGGTTCTAGAAACCCTTCGACAAGAAAAGCTTTATGCAAAATTCTCTAAATGTGACTTCTGGAAAAGAGAAGTTCAATTCCTTGGTCACGTAATAAATGAGAAGGGAATACAAGTAGATCCAGCTAAGATAGAAGCTGTGATGAAATGGGAATCACCGAAGAATCCCAGTGAGATTAGGAGCTTTTGGGATTAGCAGGATACTATAGAAGGTTTATTCAAGACTTCTCCAAGATTGCTATCCCTTTAACATCTTTGACTCGAAAGAATAAAAAGTTTGACTGGGGACCAAAGCAAGAAGAAGCTTTCAACCTTCTAAAACAAAAGCTTAGTAGTGCTCCTATACTTTCATTACCAGATGGTAATGAAGACTTTGCAATATACTGTGATGCCTCATATAATGGTTTAGGTTGTGTGTTGATGCAACGTGACAAGGTTATAGCCTATGCATCACGACAACTAAAAGTTCATGAAAAGAACTATACTACGCATGACCTTGAATTGGGTGCCATAGTGTTTGCCTTAAAGATTTAGCGACACTACTTGTATGGTACTAAGTGTGTAATCTACTCAGACCATAAGAGCTTACAACACATCTTTAATCAAAAGATGTTAAACATGAGGCAAAGAAGGTGGATGGAACTTCTCAATGACTATGATTGTGAAATCAAATACCATCCAGGAAAGGCTAACGTATGCTCTCAGTCGAAAGGAAAGAGTTAAACCGATTAGGGTAAAAGCATTAAAGATAGATGTCAAGCTTGATTGGAAAGATAAAATCAAAAATGCTCAAACTGAAGCATTGAAAGATGAGAATATTCAGGCTGAAAGAATGATGGGTAACCAGAAATTATTGACTCAAGGAATGGATAGAGTCCTATGATTTGGTCAAAGAATTTGGATCCCAAAATTTGGAGATATTCAGGACAAAGTATTAGATGAAGCCCACAAGTCCAAATACACAATGCATCCTGGAGCAAACAAAATGTATAAGGATATTCGAAATCACTACTGGTGGCCTAATATGAAAAGATCCATAGCCCAGTATGTTGAGAAATGCTTAACATGTCTGCAAGTTAAGATTGAACATCAAAAACCAGCTGGTCAGTTACAACAGTTGGAGTTGCCAGTATGGAAATGGGATAGAGTGACCATGGATTTTGTCACAAAACTTCCAAGAACACAAAAAGGATATAATGCTATATGGGTCGTGGTTGACAGGCTAACCAAATCAGCATATTTTCTACCCATATGTGAGAGCTATCCAATAGAAAAACTAGCCAAGATATATATTGATGAAATAGTAAGTAAGCACGGAGTGCCTTTATCTATTATCTCCTATAGAGATAGTCGATTCACTTCCAGATTCTGGACAACTTTCCAAAAGGAACTTGGAACCAAAATCAGTTTAAGCACTGCATATCATCCTCAGACGGACGGTCAGAGTGAACGAACAATTCAAACTCTAGAAGACATGTTACGTGCTTGCGTGATTGATTTTGGAGGTAGCTGGGATGATCATTTGCCTTTGATTGAATTTTCTTTTAACAACAACTACCATTCCAACATTAAGGATGCACCATTTGAAGCCTTATATAGTAGGAAATGCAGAACTCCCATCTGTTGGACAGAAGTAGGGGATGATCAGTTGACCAAAACTGAAATTATTCTCCAGACAACTGAGAAAAATCCAACAAATCAGACAACGACTAAAGGCTTCTCAGGATAGATAGAAGAGTTATGCTGATAACAGAAGGAGACCTTTAGAGTTTCAAGAAGGAGACTATGTGATGTTAAAAGTCTCACCATGGAAAGGAGTAATGCGATTCGGTAAACGCGGGAAGTTAAGTCCCAGGTACATTGGACCGCTCAAAATCATCGCAAGAATTGGTCCAGTAGCATACAAGCTAGAATTACCTGAAACTTTGAAAGGTATTCACGATACTTTTCATATATCAAACCTAAGGAAGTGTTTGACAGATCTAACTCAAGTGATGCCATTGGAGGACGTGTAAATAGACGATAAATTAAACTTTACTGAAAAACCAATAAAGATTCTTGATTCTCAAGAACGAAAATTAAGAAAGAAAATAATTCCACTAGTATTGGTCCAGTGGCAAGGTCAGAAAGGACTCGAGAAGATTTGTGAATTAGCAGAAGAAATGAAAGTCAAATATCCTCAACTGTTCGAGTAACCTTCGAATTTGAGGACGAAATTCTTTTAAGGGGAGGAGAATGTAACAACCCGAGCGTTTGGGTCATATGAACTCCGCATTTCATATATTGTCAAACGAGTAAGTAATGAGTAAATTGTCTATTTAAAGTTTGAAGTTTTTAGATGAAATTTTATGTTATAAGAGACTATTTGAATATAATAATAATATATTATATTCGAACATGCTCCGTTTTTGATGAAACTTAGGTTGACTCTTAGAGAAAAATAAGCTCGTCACAACGACATATTGAAATTTTATAATACGCTGTATATTAAAAGTTATAAGAGAAAAACGAATTAAGCAGCTGAATTAATTATAATAATATAATAATACATAATAAAATAATGCTATAGATTGTATACAATGCAATTGAGAATTGCAATTCATTCAGGCGCATGAACTTTGAAGTTTCAGTATCCCACATCGCTGCTCAAATAAATTTGAGCAGGTTACTATTTCTATAAATAGAAGCCTTAAGGTTGAATTTAGAACATAAGTTTCTTTGGGAACGCTCTAATATAAAGAGAATCCCTAGTTCTCAATACCCGTTGGGTGTTGCTAGTATTCGTTTTGGTACTTGAGTAGTAGCGCGACTAGGAGCGCGAGTAGGGAGACTCTACATCAAATTGTCGTAGATAGTTTTCAGGTACGCCCTTGTATAAGGTTATGTTTAATATAGTTATTATTATTATTATTATCATTTTAGGTATTAGTATTAATATAGTTATTATTAATATTATTATTATCATCTTTATAGTTATTATATTATTATAGTTGTTATTTTTATTGTTATAGTTAGTATTATTATTGTTTGTTATTTTTAGCGTTGTAGTTGTTATATTTATTATTATTAGACTTAAGGTTATCATTAGGGAGGGTATTGGGTAACCCCGAGGGTTGGCTCGGGTATGATAGAAACGTCCGAGTTATGCCAACTAGTAAGGGTTGTACCAAAGGGTTGGCATAGGATAAAAGAAAGTGCCCAAATAAAACCAACAAATAGGAAAAGATAATGAATCATTCCTAAAGTTGTTACTAGCTAGAATATAGCTTAAGTAATGTTATTTTGCTTATAGGATAATACCTGATAGCAGTGAACCTGAGAAGACGATATCACTGACTTGATTGATTGAGGTGAGTTCCTCTGAACTATTTTCTAAAACGGGATGTGATGTTCTGATCACTGGTAATAATTGAAGAATTGACTATCAATAGCATCTGTGATATGTGGCAATGCTTGATAGGATGCTTGAGGGCTGCTTGTATGATTTTGCTTTAGCAAGTGGATTTTGTATACATAACCTGGTTATGTGAATTTATACTGTGCTTACTCTGTTTCTATCTGTTTGCCATGACTGTATCTGCTTGATGTAATAGTCAATGATAACATGTTTTGAATTTTGGAGAATGCCATGTTTATGAACTCACAAGCTTTATGCTGAGTCCCAAATATTTTCTATTTTTATGGACACACATCCTAGGTGCCAAGTGATTGCAGGGATTGAAGATTACGAGCTAGTTTATGAGAAAGTAAAGTCCTAGAATGTTGTTGAATATTTGGATCTTTAGTATAGTTAAACTGATGTAATAGTATTATCTATTATAATAGATGTATTATATGCTTTTGATATATAATTAAAGTTAGACTTCCGCTGTGTATTCTCTGATTACTATGTGTTCTGTATATCCGATGCGTAACACTCTCCGGGGTATGCCCTGGGAGGCGGGTGTTACACCAGGCTAGCAATAGTTAATGATTGTACGTATATTCGACATTACATGGTAGCTACAAGGTCCAACTAACCACAACACACAAGTAAATTGCCATAAGTTTACAAGAATCAAACGGTTTACAGGTGCAATGTTTATAATATAACATATTTCACCCAAAAGTGTAAACATAATAAAATGGGTATAGAAATACTCACTTGATCAATAAATATAAAGTTGACGATTAATAAGAATATAACAAGCGTCGTTCCAACATAGATCGTCACAATGCACCTAAGAATATATATGTTTATATAATTTAAGTTAATAATAAGGTTAATGATTTAACGCGAACTAGGGTAATAAAATTTGGGGAGTTTATAAAGTTAATAAATTCTTAAAAATACCATTCATGAAATTATAAAACTTATTTTAAGGAAATTGATCTTTTGTAAATAACTTGTGTATTTAGTTATAATATATTTGGATGCTATAATTATCATTTAAAACTCTAATCAAGGAAAGCATAAGGTCTAATAATAATTTAATAATTTAAACTATCACATAAATCAATTTTATAAAAATTTATTTAGTTTAACATTTGTAAATAACTTTGATAATAAAATGTTACTAATGTTTTTCAAGGAATAATTTTACAGAAAGGGTTTAGATAATTTAAAAAAATATTAGGAGTTTGAAAAAATTATTTTTATATTTAATATAATTTTTTTATAATTAATTTAAGGCTAAAAAGCCTTTTAAAAAATATGAGGGTGCCCGGGTTCGAACCCAGGACCTCAAGCTTGAATTGTGAGCGGGGAACCAGTGAGCCAAGGCATACAGCCGCGGTATCACTTGGTTTCCAAATCTTTTAAACTCAAACATCAAATCACCCCCAATTCATACGAACCCTAGAATGCAATCGATCCAAATTGATCACCAATTCATTTCTGTTAACGTTGATAAACATGGGGCTTTTGTTCCCCATGTAAAATCGAATGTATAGGTAAGTTTAATTACCCGTATGATGATGTATTGAAGATGAACTCAATGAAAAACAGGTCGCGATGAATACGGATCGAGTATGAGTGTTTGATTGTGTTTTGGATGGGATTGAATGTCACACCCCAACCTTGACGGCGGAAACGTCGAGGTGTGAGGGTTAAGATTGTTCACAGCCACATAACGCTATGTTAAAGTATAAAATGCCATTAATCAATTGTTTCAAACACCACATACATCAAAGTTTCAAAATAAATCAAACAAAAACAAGAATCCAATTGTCTTTATTAAGCCTAGGTCCATGTTCTAGGTTTAAGCACTTCTTCAATCATCGCTAAGCTTGCACATTACCTGAAACATGTTGAAAATAAGGTCAACTAACTAGTTGGTGAGTTCTCATGGTTTTAAATACAATAAGTATAAAAAAATGTGGCAATTCTAGTCAATGGTCACAAGATAGCAAGTATATAGAACATGCATAGTTACAATCAAGCCTCGACTGAATAATATGAATAAGCATGATTAGTTAAGTGTATTTGGTTCCCTAGTGCACAAGCATACGGCTCCTAGGAGTCGGCAATACATCGACTTTAGCACCAAATAGGCTTGTCAGGCCCAAAGATCTAAGACTTCGCTAGGCTAGCAATAGTTAATGATTGCACACGTATGTCACATCTCATATAATACTTAACATATCCAAACAACCACAACTATGTAAAGAATTGCACGTGTGTAATAAGTATCAAAGCGTGTATGTGTAAGTTTGTATAAGCAACATGTTTCACCCCGAAAGACGTGAAATAATCATAAAGCGGGGCATAAGAACTCACATGTTTGAATAATAGGTGACTCGTAGATGAAATAAGAGTAATCACGAATAAGATTTCCAACACAACGTCACAACGCACCTAAACGAAATAAAGTAGCGCGTTATAATTTGTTTGATGATTAATTGTAGGTCTAATAGGATTTAATAATTATTCGTATTTATTACATGTTAATAATGTGATCGGATAATGGAACGAATGGATTTTTGTATGCGAAATAATTAATGATGGCGCATATGAAAAAAAAAATAAATAAAGAAAAACCTAATCTAATTGTACGTTAAACCGATTTATAAAGATTGTATTACAATAAGTGAATTCAACTATTAAAAATGAACTATATGTAAATATATATATATATATATATAAATATATATATAGGTGTAAGTAACTAAACAATTTAATTGTTTTAAAAATACATATATATAAATATATATACTAAACAATTATAATATCATATTAAGTGATTTAGTTATTAAAAGAACTATATATAAATATATATATATATAGGTATAAGTAATTAAACAATTTAATTATTTAAAATATATATATACATATACAAGTATTATATTTACTCATTTCTTTTGTATTTTTAAAACTAAAATAATGTATTTATAAATACCAAAGTATTTTATAAAAATTAATTAGTCACAAATTAATTAAACAAAAGTAAGAAAATTAATCTGCATTTTATAAAATAATTTTAGAAATTTTCAGAATTTAAAAAGGTTATTTAAATAAAAAGAAATGAAAAGAAAAAGGAAAAAAAAAGAATCAGAAAAAGAAAATGGGGGTTGCCCGGGGTCGAACCGGGACCTCCTGGACTTGCTTGCATGTAACTAACCGGTGAACCAAGGCATACTGCCGCATTAGGTACCGTTTTTAATCTATAAAATCCAACCTTTTAGATTCCCCCCCCCAAAACCCATGAACCCTAATTCAAATTTCATCCAATTGAACTCTAATCCCAAATTGTTAATGATTAAAATCATGGGGCTTTTGATCCCCATGTAAAAACGAGTGTTTGTATGTATTTAATTACCCGTTTGATGATGTGTTGAGATTGAACAGAACGAAGAACAAACCGAGATAGACTCGTATCCAAATGATGATCAAATGCTTAATGAAAATCGAATTAAACTCTAGGACATCTTTGAATGATGATGATGATTCAAAGCCCTCTGTTGATTTTGGTTCAAACCGTTTGTGAAGTGGGTTTCGAGTTTGAGTTAGCTGCGAGTGTTCTTGGGTTGGGGGTTTGTAATCGAGAGGTTTTCGTGTGCAATTGAAGGTTCAGGGAGTTTAGGAGCTCCAAAATGAATCAAAAGCCCATTATAACTAAGCTTGATTTCATGGTTTCGATCTTAACCCGTTTGAATTTAAAACCGCGTTTATGTTTACCAAATTTGTGAGATTCAGGTTGTTATGATGCGTAATTGATGGTTCGATTAATTTGTTAAACCACGTATTATCTTTGGGAATGATTGATTTGATTCAATTTGCGAATTTGGCAAGGTTTGATTCGAATTTTGTTAGAGTTGGTCACGGTTTTTAGCGGGAAACTCGAATTGAGTTGAGTTCGAGTTCGAAACACAGGGCCGAGGGTGTTGGGCCGGTTTGATTTGATCAAAGAGAGGAAATTATGCGGTTTTTGAGATCGCCGGAGCCGTTGGCCGGCGGTGGCCGGACGGTTGCCGGGAAGTCGAGGGAGAAGAGAGAGAAAGCAATTTGATTTTCTCAATTTACACTAATGGTCCCTGAGGTTTCCAATGTTTATCATTTCATGTAAGAAGTCTTATTTAAAGTTTTAAAAATTACACAAATACCCCCTGGACTTATAATACTAATTTGAATAATATATCAAATTTATTATTGTTAATCTTTATAACTTTTGTAAAGCTTTTAAACTTTATAATTTGTTTATTTATTTTCACTTAATAATTTAAATTCATGATTATTAATAAAGATTTATAAGCTTATTAAAATTTTATTTTATAACTTTATAAATCGTAATAAGACTTTCCATTTAGTTATTTATTATAAAATGGTTAATAAACTTTATAACCTTATGAAAAAGAATTATTTACAATTCATAAATTATCATAAGTCGTCTAGATGTTTCATAATATAAATTGCACATTTAATGCATTTGATCCATTAAAATTATTAAAATAATTTAATAATAGTAGTTCAAAAATGGATTCGGGTTTGGGTTTTAAATTTGGAAAATTTGCGGATGTTACAGTCTCCCCTACTTTAAGAAATTTCGTCCCGAAATTTAATCAGGAGAAATAGATTTTAAGGTTATGAGGAGACTTAGATGTCATTTCGTGTTCACAAGTGCACTCTTGAGAATGTTTAAATTCAATAAGTTTGACTATGATTTTAAGTTTGTTAAGTTTCACCGTTCATAATCTTATATGTTCCTTGACAAAGTGTGCAAGTCGTTCCTTTAAATTTTTAATTGATAAATGTTTGTATTCCAAACGGTTCAATACGGTTAAAAAAAAGTTTTGTCATGTGTGAAACACCTTACATTAGATCGATACGGCACTCGGCTCAACGAATATGAGAAATAAGTTCCGGATGTTTTTGGGTGGAATCCGTAAGAGCTTCTCAAGTAAGTAACTTTAACGGGTTTCTAGGTGATCGATTCTTGTTTACTCATGTCAATGAGGGTTCAAAGTGTTATTGGCGTAACGTTGATACAAGTATCGTGTTTGTTAAGACTAAAGATTAACTTTAGTATAAGGAAAATCGTTGTAATGGGTTTTCAGAATAAGTGTGGTTTTGTGTAACACCCGAAACTTTGTAAAAAAAAATAAAATAAGAAAGAAATAAAACTATCTTTCATGGAAAGGAAAATGAGTAATAGTAGAGGGGTTAAAGTGTAAATAGTGCAACAACCCATTATTTTAATATAATGGGTATGGTTGCCCATCTCTTTTTGCACACTCCACCTGCTTCTGTCGAACAAAAGCAGAAAGAAGAGAGAAAGAACGGAAAGCTCTCGGTTTTGTAGAAGGGAAGAAGAAGAGAACGAATTCAAGGTAAGAGTTCGTGGTTTTTACATGTTTATGACGGGTTTTATCTCGGTTATATGTTCTTATGTGTGTGTATGTGTTCGGGTGTGTTTATGGAATTTTATAGGTGTTGAATTTATAGCAAAAAAAAGGGTTTTAAACGAGTCAACACCCGAGAGATTGCAAAGGTGAGTTTCTAGATCCCTTTTTTTTACATGTTTTCAAATGATTTTAGGGCTGGAAAATACGTGTATTTATGTTTTTATAAGGTTGGGTATTATACCCGTATGTTCATATGCATGTGTATGTGGGTCGGGTATGTTTTGGAAAGATGTATGGTTATGAATATGTTAAGTTCATGCTTAGAACCGTATGTGAATGCTTAGAATTAGGTAACATGATGTTTGGGACTGAGAACAGCTCAAAAATATGTGAACAGGTTGCTAATAAGTCCAAATAGTGCTCATGAGTCTGAATTTTGACTTAGAAAAACTAAGTGCAGGGTAATAAGTCCAATAGTACTCATAAGTCAAAACAGTGCACATATGCCCGAAAATAAGTTAAGTATAAGGTGATAAGTCCAATAGTGCTCATAAGTCTAACAGTGCACATATGCCCGTAAATAAGTTAAGTATAAGATGAAAAATCTGAACAGTGGTCGTATGACCAGAGAATTTTTCTAAGTGTAGGGTGAAAAGTCCAGCAGTGCTCATACTCCCAGCAGTGCTCATACGCCCAACAGTGCTCATGCTTCCAACAATGCTCATATGTCCAACACTTAGAATTTTTTTCAGAAATTTTCTGAAAATCTGGATTTCGGGGATTTGACCGAGGTTGACCAAGGGCCATTTAATGATGATGTTTTGTGCACATAATGATGATTAATGATTAACCCTTATTATTACTGATACTATTATCGGTATTTTATTATTGTTAACAATATTATTATTTAAATATTGTTATGTATGGAATGACATGATGAAGAATGTTTAGAACCTTACGAAGAAGCATTATCATTAATAAAGTGAAAGGTTAATGATAAAGAAAAGTGGAACGTAAATGAATGAACGAAAGTCTTGCATGGTCTAAGGGGCACCAGGTGTCGGTCTATGGACTGAGAGCCATAGGGGCACCAGACGTGTGACAACCCGAAAATTTTTCATGATTTAATAAAATTTTTATGTGAATTTATAGTTTATTTTTATATTTTTATTATTATTTAATGATAAATAGTAATAAAAATAATAACAATAATAATAATATTATTATTATTAAAAATAATAATGTTAATAATGAAATAATAATAACAATAAAAATATTATTATTTACAAAATTTATTTAATTAACTAAATAAGTCCAGGGACTAATTCTGTAATTTTAAAAACTGTTTTAAAAGATTTAAAACATAAAATAATAAAAGGTGTAAAGTTGAGGGGCTATTCTGTAATTTATTCAAACCCAACCCCCACCCACCGTCGACCCCTTCCTCCGGCCACCTTCTCCGGCCGTACTCCGGCAACCGCGAACCACCAAAAATACGCGTTTTTAATCCAATTAAATGCTACCAACCCGTTCGAAAACAAGATTCGAACTAAACACCACAACAATCAAACAAATTTGAGTGCGATCGATCCAACCGATCCACGTTTCTTGTCGGCTACTTTACAGTTTCAAATCGCACTAGAAATGCAACCATAATCGAATTCATCGTGTATATAAGATCACATAACCCTTCCCAATCGAATGCACCATTAAATTTCATCTGAAAACACACACACACACAGATCGATCATCATCATCGCCGCGGACCTGCAACCCATTCGAACTCCTACTCAGACACGTTCTAAACACAAATTAACATAGGGCTTTTGCTCATTTGATTCCTTAGAAGCTGCCTGTACAATCAATTTGATTATTATTAACGTTTGGATAGCAATCGATCGAACCCCCTGTCGCGAACCTGCAACCAATCGAATACCCTTCTTCGAACTTCAAAACAGGTAATTAAGAATACCTATATGCTCGATTCCTTATAGGGAATAAAAGCCCTATGGTTTCAATCGATTACAGTATCAAATTGGGGATCAAATTGATCGATTGATGAACTAGGGTTCTTGGATTTGGGGTTATTCAATCAGTTTGTGGTTAAAAGAATTAAAAACAGAATATTACCGCGGCCTTGTGCCTTGGTCTACTGGTTTGTGCGTGTGAATTGCAAACAGAAGGTCAGGGGTTCGAACCCTGCCCCTGACATGTATTTTTTTAGGGCTTTTTGACCTTATAAAAAATATAGAAAAATTCCGAAAAATTTTAAAAATAATTTTTATAAACTTTAATTATTTTAGAAAGTAAATAATTATTTTCTGGAAATTTATTCCTTTAAAACCTTATTCATTTATTTATTTAAATAAATAAAAACATATGTAATAAATTGTAACTTATAAAGAAATAGATTTTTAATAATAATTTAAATCATTGAATTATTAATGAATATCATATTATTTTAAATCATAATAATTGTTTAAAAACCTTACTTATTTATCTGAATAAATATTACAAGTGTTATAAATAGTTACTTTTATAAAAATGGATTGTAAATGATGATTTAAATTATCAAGTTATTAATAAAGATTATATTATCTTAATTATGGATTTATTATGATAAATGAAGGAATTATATTTAATAAATTTCATAAATTATTTACAAATACGAATATTACCATTATAATTATGATCACGCCATTGTTATTATTAATATCAATATTGGTAATATGATTAAGACATGGTGTTGTTTGTATGCCAAATCGTGTACGTCAAACCAAACCGACCCGAATCCGACCAAATATATTTATTCACGTTGAACACATTTCAAAAATTTAATTACAATTAATAATAGGTGTTGATCGTGTTTGATCGTGCATTGCCTTATTCTTTGAAGTTCTTGTTCATTTCATTACATCAAATCAAGGTGAGTTCAAGCCCCACTATTTTACCAAATCTCTTTTGAGTAAGTTCATTTTATTAAAAACTCTTTTGGGGGAGATAGCATACTGGTAATGTTACAAACGTTTTCATTATATGTTTAAGATGTGTATGATATTAAAGATAGTGCTGTTGATCATTATAAAAGTCCTCACACTTTCGAATTGTTAATATTGGATAGCGGGGAAAGTTGGGTAGTACTACTGGGGGTGACGACCCCACCTGTATGACTCGAGGTCAGTCGGGTGCAATTTGTCCTATGAACATTAGTCACGATCTGACATCGTGGCTGGAGGCAAACATAACACAGTCAGCTTCAATGTCGAAATCACTATTTAATATCGTTTGGGAATGGGCTAGCTAGCCATTACAATGCACATGCTTAAATATACGCTATTGTTAAACTGTGATGTTTAACTGCAAACTCTTGAACTGATCAACCATTGGGTTGATACACACTATTGGTAAACTGTTATGTTTATACGCAAATTCTTGAGACACATCAACCATTGGGTTGATGACACTTTTGTTAAACTGTTATGTTTAAACGCAAACTCTTGAACTCACCAACCGTGTGTTGACTTTTAGTATGCTATTCTCAGGTCATTAAATCTGGACTGCTGTTAGGAGCACTACACGGGTCAAGCATGCATCCTAACGCTTGACCAATGATATATTTATGTTTATCTTTATATTTTGGGTTTGTTTAATTTGTTTAAACGCTTCCGCATGTATTACAAAGTTTGAACTTTGGTTTGTTATGTTAAACGTTGCATATAGAGTCGTTCCAAGTAACTATTGACTGTGATCCTGGTTTGTTCACACGCCTCGCGGTAGAACTCCGCACGTGGATTTTGAGGGTGTGACAGATTGGTATCAGAGCCATTGGTTATAGAGAACTAGGTTGCATACACACTAGACTATAACCGCACACAGTTAGTTAGTTACTTGTTCCTAGTCTTCCTAAACTTAACTTACCATCGTAGGTTCAAATCCTTAGACTTTATGTCTAAACTATGAAAATCATATCGAGGTTTTAAAAATTTCACGAACCAAATGAACTTGTGTGACACATAGACACCTGTATTCTGGATTTCCTGGCAAAAAGCCTTCGGGCTAAGGCTAGCATATCGCATATATCTCATTGCGAGACCTGGTATGCTTACCTGGGGATTTCTGGGATGAGTGATAAACTATGGTCAATACACAAGTCCATAAGGTAAATGGGATACCTTTTACTGAACATGGAACAATACCGAGTCCGGCGACTCACAAGCAATGTCTATACACTACAGCACGACATAGCTGAATGATTCTATTCTATTTCCTTTAAACGATTCGGACTACGTAGCGTTTCTTTATTTTGGAACCTATGTGGAAAGAGTTGTTTCGCCACCCAAACAACAAACTCAATCTGTTATAAATGTTGTGGTGATGATGAATTCATTATTTCCTTATTGTTTACTATACTTCAATGGGATAAAAAGGATTGATTCATTACTTATTATTATATTTGTGAATATAAAGTGAATAATGGACGCCCAAAGACGTGGACGTGGTCGTGGACGAGGACGCGTGCGTGGACGTGGTGCCGGTGACCAAGGTGCCGGTAACCAAGGCGCTGGTACTATCAATATGACCCCTGCGGAATTGGCTGCTCTAATCAACGTACAAGTTCAGGCAGCGGTAGCTGCTACCCAAGTAAGACAGCCAGCAGGACCACCAACGTGTACCTACAAGTCCTTCATGGACTGTAAGCCTCACACCTACAGTGGAACCGAGGGAGCTGTAGGGTTAGTGAGATGGTTTGAGAAGACGGAGTCCGTATTCTCAAAATGTAACTGTCTGCCTGCTGACCAGGTGAAATACGCTACGGGGACGTTGGATGGTGCTGCATTGTCTTGGTGGAATGCGCAAGTGCAAATGCTAGGGCAAGCCATGGCAGATCAACTTCCGTGGAACGAGTTCAAAGATATGATGATTGAGGAATACTGTCCACGAAGCGAAGTACAAAAACTTGAAGTGGAATTCTGGCAGCTGAAGATGCAAGGATCAGAAATTGAGACTTATACCACAAGAACTCATGAGCTGGCCACTCTATGTCCAGGAATGGTAAACGAGATGCACAAGAGAGTGGAACACTACATCCGAGGATTGGTGCCAGAGATTAGGAGTATGGTTACTTCCTTAAACCCGGCTACTATCCAGCAAGCTATCCGCCTAGCCCACAAACTGACTGATGAAGCTGTGGAGGAAGGACGATTACCAAAACGGGGCGCTGCGGCGAGCGTGTCTGACAACAAGAGAAAGTGGGATACCTCTAACAACACCAACAACAACAATAGAACATCATCGTCCGGTGGTCAATATCAGCAACAAACACCACAACAACAACACAGGAGGTTCGACAACAATCGTAACTTCAACCAGTCAGCCTCGAACAATCAAGGATCGAGCAGTTATGGTGGTAAACAGCCGAGGTGCCCACGGTGCAACTATCATCATGTTGGAAGATGTGACAATTACAAGTGTCAGCGGTGTGGTAAAATGGGACACTTGGCTAAGGATTGTCGTGGTGAGTTGGTTAGGAAGCCACAGCAAACTCAGGAGACTCGAAAGGGTTGCTTTGAGTGTGGGAAAGAAGGGCACTACAGGAACAACTGCCCGCAGCTGAGGAAGAACGGTAATGGCACTGGCCAAAACAACAACAATCAAGGCAACAACAACAACAACAATGGTAACGGTGGTAACAATAATGGAGCCAAAGGAGAGCCTTCGTCATTGGCTCAGGTGAGGCTCTAAATGATCCTACAACTATTACTGGTAGATATTCTGTCAATGGATGTTTTGCTACGATACTGTTTGATACTGGGGCCGATAGGAGTTTCATATCCTTAAAGTTCTGTAATTTTCTAAGTAATATTCCTTCTGCCTTAGAATCCAAATATACCGTAGAATTGGCCGACGGTAAACAAATCCATGTAACACACATTCTTAGAGATTGTAAGATAGAACTCGCTGGTCATACTTTCGCTATAGATCTTATGCCTGTTACACTAGGAAGTTTCGACGTTGTGGTAGGCATGGATTGGCTCTCTAATAAGCAAGCGGAAGTCATATGCCATGAGAAGATCATACGAATCCCTGTTGGTGATGAAATTCTTACAGTCCGAGGCGATAGGAGTGGTGCAGTAATGGGTATTATCTCTTACATGAAGGCGCAAAAGTTGTTACGAAAAGGGCGTGTGGCTATTCTGGCACTCGTCACCGACCAGCAGTCCGAGGAAAAGAAAATAGAAGACATTCCCGTGGTAAGAGATTTTCCAGAGGTGTTTCCAGAGGATCTCCCTGGACTACCACCTCATCGCCAAGTGGAATTTCAAATTGAACTGACTCCCGGTGCAACCCCGATTGCTAGAGCACCTTATCGATTAGCACCAAACGAATTACAGGAGTTGTCATCACAACTTCAGGAGCTTTTAGATAAGGGCTTTATCCGACCTAGCTCATCACCTTGGGGAGCCCCTGTTCTCTTTGTTAAGAAGAAGGATGGTACTTTCCGAATGTGCATCGATTATAGAGAACTAAACAAAGTCACAGTCAAGAACCGATATCCTCTACCTCGTATCGATGACTTGTTTGATCAGCTTCAGGGATCAAGCTATTATTCGAAGATCGATTTGAGGTCTGGTTATCATCAACTCCGAGTCCGTGAGGAGGACATCTCCAAAACCGCATTCCGTACTCGTTATGGTCATTACGAATTCTTGGTCATGCCTTTTGGGTTGACTAATGCACCTGCGGTATTCATGGACCTCATGAATCGCGTGTGCAAACCCTATCTCGATCAGTTTGTTATTGTGTTTATTGATG
The DNA here is from genome assembly GCA_024085815.1 of Flaveria linearis. NCBI lineage: Eukaryota > Viridiplantae > Streptophyta > Magnoliopsida > Asterales > Asteraceae > Flaveria > Flaveria linearis. Next base: position 47,607,752 of record CM044016.1, read on the forward strand.
ACATACTGATATACTCTAAGACCAAGGAGGACCATGAAGAGCATCTACGATTGATCTTGGAATTGTTGAAGAATGAGCAACTGTACGCCAAATTCTCTAAGTGTGACTTTTGGATACGTGAAGTGCAATTCCTAGGTCATGTTGTTAATGAGAAGGGAATACATGTTGATCCTGCCAAGATTGTGGCGATAAAGAATTGGGCTACACCGAAGACACCGACTGAGATAAGGCAATTCCTGGGGTTAGCAGGATATTACCGACGATTCATAGAGGGATTCTCTAAGATTGCACAACCTCTCACCGCTTTGACCCACAAAGGAACGACATACAAATGGGGTGAAAGTCAAGAGGCGGCTTTTCAGCTATTGAAACAGAAACTCTGTAGTGCACCGATATTGGCACTACCAGAGGGGACAGATGATTTCGTGGTGTATTGTGACGCATCCATTCAAGGATTGGGTTGTGTCCTGATGCAACGCGACAAGGTGATAGCTTACGCCTCGAGACAACTGAAGGTTCACGAGAAGAACTATACCACCCATGATCTGGAATTAGGTGCAGTGATTTTTGCCTTGAAGATTTGGAGACATTACTTGTACGGTACCAGATGCACCATTTACACCGATCACAAGAGTCTCCAGCACATCTTTGAACAGAAAGAGCTGAACATGAGACAACGTCGTTGGGTTGAATTGTTGAACGACTACGACTGTGCGATCAAATATCATCCTAGCAAGGCTAATGTAGTAGCAGATGCCTTGAGTCGGAAGGAGACACCCAAGCCAAGACGAGTTCGAGCATTACAACTCACCATTCGCACCGGATTACCCGATCAAATACGTAATGCTCAACTTAAGGCATTAAAAGACGAAAACTTGAAGGCTGAATCGCTACGAGGCATGGAAAAGCAACTGGAAACCAAATCTGACGGAATCCGCTACTTCATGGATCGAATATGGGTTCCTTTGTGTGGAGACCTACGCGAACTAGTAATGGACAAAGCTCACAAGTCACGGTACTCCATTCATCCGGGCTCAGACAAGATGTATCACGATCTAAAAGTCCTTTACTGGTGGCCGAACATGAAAGCTGACATTGCCTCATACGTAAGCAGATGCTTAACCTGTTCTAAAGTTAAGGTGGAGTATCAGCGACCATCTGGTTTACTCCAACAGCCAGAAATACCAGTGTGGAAGTGGGAACAGATATCCATGGACTTTATCACAAAACTACCTCGAACTCCCAGCGGGTGCGATACCATTTGGGTAATTGTAGATCGTCTGACAAAATCCGCACATTTCTTACCGATTCGGGAGACTGACCGCATGGAAAAGTTGACTCGTATCTACCTAAGGGAAATAGTCTCCCGGCACGGGGTGCCAATTTCCATTATCTCTGATCGTGATGCTCGATTTACCTCACACTTCTGGCAATCTTTACAACGAGCATTGGGGACGCGGTTGGATATGAGCACCGCGTATCATCCACAAACGGACGGTCAGAGTGAGCGTACCATACAGACTTTGGAGGATATGCTACGTGCTTGTGTGGTTGACTTTGGGAACAACTGGGAAGTTCACCTGCCTTTGGTGGAATTTTCCTATAATAACAGCTATCACACTAGCATAAAGGCAGCACCTTTCGAGGCTTTGTATGGGAGAAAGTGTCGATCACCAGTTTGCTGGGCTGAAGTTGGTGATAGTCAACTAACGGGTCCAGAACTAATTCATGAAACCACTGAGAAGATCGTGCAGATACGGAATCGTATGGCAGCAGCGCAAGATAGACAGAAAAGTTATGCTGACAAAAGACGGAAACCTCTAGAGTTCCAAATTGGTGACAAAGTGTTATTAAAAGTCTCACCGTGGAAAGGCGTAGTTCGGTTTGGCAAGCGAGGAAAGCTGAATCCGAGGTATGTTGGACCATTTGAGATACTGTAAAGAATAGGTCCAGTAGCCTATCGACTAGCCTTACCTGATTCACTGAGTGGAGTCCATAATGTGTTTCACGTTTCAAACCTAAGGAAGTGTTTAGCCGATGAATCACTTGTTGTGCCTTTAGAGGAACTACAAGTAGATGAGAAACTCAGGTTTGTCGAGGAACCAATCGAAATCATGGATAGGGAAGTTAAACGACTTAAGCATAGCAAGATTCCGATTGTCAAATTTCGGTGGAACTCCCGGCGTGGTCCTGAGTTCACTTGGGAACGAGAGGACGAAATGATGCGCAAGTATCCCAACCTGTTCAAAAATGTTGCGAGTACATCTTAATTTTCGGGACGAAAATTCCTCTAACAGGGGGATGATGTGACAACCCGAAAATTTTTCATGATTTAATAAATTTTTATGTGAATTTATAGTTTATTTTTATATTTTATTATTATTTAATGATAAATAGTAATAAAAATAATAACAATAATAATAATATTATTATTATTATTAAAAATAATAATGTTAATAATGAAAATAATAATAACAATAAAATATTATTATTTACAAAATTTATTTAATTAACTAAATAAGTCCAGGGACTAATTCTGTAATTTTAAAAACTGTTTTAAAGATTTAAAACATAAAATAATAAAAGGTGTAAAGTTGAGGGGCTATTCTGTAATTTATTCAAACCCAACCCCCACCCACCGTCGACCCCTTCCTCCGGCCACCTTCTCCGGCCGTACTCCGGCAACCGCGAACCACCAAAAATACGCGTTTTTAATCCAATTAAATGCTACCAACCCGTTCGAAAACAAGATTTGAACTAAACACCACAACAATCAAACAAATTTGAGTGCGATCGATCCAACCGATCCACGTTTTCTTGTCGGCTACTTTACAGTTTCAAATCGCACTAGAAATGCAACCATAATCGAATTCATCGTGTATATAAGATCACATAACCCTTCCCAATCGAATGCACCATTAAATTTCATCTGAAAACACACACACACACAGATCGATCATCATCATCGCCGCGGACCTGCAACCCATTCGAACTCCTACTCAGACACGTTCTAACACAAATTAACATAGGGCTTTTGCTCATTTGATTCCTTAGAAGCTGCCTGTACAATCAATTTGATTATTATTAACGTTTGGATAGCAATCGATCGAACCCCCTGTCGCGAACCTGCAACCAATCGAATACCCTTCTTCGAACTTCAAAACAGGTAATTAAGAATACCTATATGCTCGATTCCTTATAGGGAATAAAAGCCCTATGGTTTCAATCGATTACAGTATCAAATTGGGGATCAAATTGATCGATTGATGAACTAGGGTTCTTGGATTTGGGGTTATTCAATCAGTTTGTGGTTAAAAGAATTAAAAACAGAATATTACCGCGGCCTTGTGCCTTGGTCTACTGGTTTGTGCGTGTGAATTGCAAACAGAAGGTCAGGGGTTCGAACCCTGCCCCTGACATGTATTTTTTAGGGCTTTTTGACCTTATAAAAAAATATAGAAAAATTCCGAAAAATTTTAAAAATAATTTTTATAAACTTTAATTATTTTAGAAAGTAAATAATTATTTTCTGGAAATTTATTCCTTTAAAACCTTATTCATTTATTTATTTAAATAAATAAAAACATATGTAATAAATTGTAACTTATAAAGAAATAGATTTTTAATAATAATTTAAATCATTGAATTATTAATGAATATCATATTATTTTAAATCATAATAATTGTTTAAAAACCTTACTTATTTATCTGAATAAATATTACAAGTGTTATAAATAGTTACTTTTATAAAAATGGATTGTAAATGATGATTTAAATTATCAAGTTATTAATAAAGATTATATTATCTTAATTATGGATTTATTATGATAAATGAAGGAATTATATTTAATAAATTTCATAAATTATTTACAAATACGAATATTACCATTATAATTATGATCACGCCATTGTTATTATTAATATCAATATTGGTAATATGATTAAGACATGGTGTTGTTTGTATGCCAAATCGTGTACGTCAAACCAAACCGACCCGAATCCGACCAAATATATTTATTCACGTTGAACACATTTCAAAAATTTAATTACAATTAATAATAGGTGTTGATCGTGTTTGATCGTGCATTGCCTTATTCTTTGAAGTTCTTGTTCATTTCATTACATCAAATCAAGGTGAGTTCAAGCCCACTATTTTACCAAATCTCTTTTGAGTAAGTTCATTTTATTAAAAACTCTTTTGGGGGAGATAGCATACTGGTAATGTTACAAACGTTTTCATTATATGTTTAAGATGTGTATGATATTAAGATAGTGCTGTTGATCATTATAAAAGTCCTCACACTTTCGAATTGTTAATATTGGATAGCGGGGAAAGTTGGGTAGTACTACTGGGGTGACGACCCCACCTGTATGACTCGAGGTCAGTCGGGTGCAATTTGTCCTATGAACATTAGTCACGATCTGACATCGTGGCTGGAGGCAAACATAACACAGTCAGCTTCAATGTCGAAATCACTATTTAATATCGTTTGGGAATGGGCTAGCTAGCCATTACAATGCACATGCTTAAATATACGCTATTGTTAAACTGTGATGTTTAACTGCAAACTCTTGAACTGATCAACCATTGGGTTGATACACACTATTGGTAAACTGTTATGTTTATACGCAAATTCTTGAGACACATCAACCATTGGGTTGATGACACTTTTGTTAAACTGTTATGTTTAAACGCAAACTCTTGAACTCACCAACCGTGTGTTGACTTTTAGTATGCTATTCTCAGGTCATTAAATCTGGACTGCTGTTAGGAGCACTACACGGGTCAAGCATGCATCCTAACGCTTGACCAATGATATATTTATGTTTATCTTTATATTTTGGGTTTGTTTAATTTGTTTAAACGCTTCCGCATGTATTACAAAGTTTGAACTTTGGTTTGTTATGTTAAACATTGCATATAGAGTCGTTCCAAGTAACTATTGACTGTGATCCTGGTTTGTTCACACGCCTCGCGGTAGAACTCCGCACGTGGATTTTGAGGGTGTGACAAGACGGATATGATATGCTTTGTCGGCTCATAGGTTGGAACCATGAGGGAAGAGAAGAGAGGTGACCCTTAGAGATTTGCATGCTTGACGAATGAAAGTTAAAGAACGAATGATGAAGATAATAATGAAAATTACCTACGTGTACGTACGATGTGTGATCACATATGCATAACGAACGTTTCGGAATGAGAAGTAAAGTATTTTAATTACAAAACTAGAACTCACTCAGCAACGCTGACTTTTATGTATTTTCCAGTTGGCAGGTAACAGGTTGCTGAGGATGGCACACGGGGATGGCTACTTGGCGGGCAAGACTGACACCCATTTATGTTTTGACAACACTGTTGTTTTGTAATTCATGCAACTAATTATTTTGTGACTTATGAACTAGAATGTATTGCTTAGCAACAGTGTTTAAAATGAATGAATGGATTTTTGTTAAAATTAAATTCCGCTGCTTTAATTTATTAACATGTATGTTTTATGCTGTGAATAACCAACTGCGAGGTGCCCGGGAACGGGGCCTTACAAGTTGGTATCAGAGCTAAAGTTTAAGTGAATTGGGTAAATATTTTCAAAATAAACCTAAACTTAGACTGAAAATAGGACAGAAAGTGGGATGTCAGCCCGAGTAGATACGTGCCATCAGGTATTTCTTTCCTTAAAGTTAACCGGTATTATGTGCGTGTGTTATTTGATTTATGTGTACTGTTAGATTCAGATGCTAATGTAGTCAGGACAGGTAATGCTAGGGGTATGAAGAGTAAAGTAAGTGGCTACTGGCCACTGTAATTAGAAACTTACTAAACTTGACATAAACTGAGCTATTTCCTTGAATGATCGTGTTGGTATTTGAACCTTTCAGTGGGTGTCAAAAGATGGCTAGCGGTAGATCTTCTAAGGTTTTGCCAGGTGGGGGTCGTGGTGAACGTGGTACTGAACTGCGTGTCACGAGAAGCATGGCTAGGGCGGCTGAAATGGCACTAGAAGAGCCTGAGGCCCCTTACCTGGAGGGCAGCGATGATGGCACTAGTTTGAGGATCGCCATGAAAGAGGCTGTTGTGGAGGGAGTCCAACAGGCCTTACAGGAAATTCTGCCGTTCATGGTGACCGAGGTAATTAGGGCAGTGAAGGAGACGACTGCTATTGAAGACAGCATGAAGAATAGTGATGACAAGAACTGGCATGGAAAGCGGGTTGGACGTGACAATACCACCCTCAACAAAAAGGTTGCGAGGACGGAGGACCGGCGTACAGCTTCGTCAGGTGCTATGACGAGGAAGTGTGGTAAGTGCGCCAAAGAACACCTTGGCGAATGTAGAGGGGGGACCTATGTCTGTTTCAAATGCGGGAAGCGTGGTCATGTGGCCAGAGAGTGTAGGGTGGTACGGTGCTACAACTGTAGTGGAAGGGGTCACATAAGCAGGGATTGCATGAAGCCAAGGGCAGAGGGCGCAGGGTCTTCACGACAATGCCAAAGCAGGCTGGGACAGGCCCCGATATAGTGACAGGTATGTGTCTAGTAAATCACACTCTATCTTCCGTGTTGTTTGATTTCAGAGCTAGAAAGAGTTTTGTTTCTATTGTTTTCTATGCTAAGTTGCTAACTAGGAGTAGAAGTATTGGTAAGCTCTTTGGTATAGAAACCGCCATAGGTAAGTCTTTTAGGATTTTCAAAACGATTGGAGACTGCACCATCGAATTAGAAGGTCATAAGATTTGCTGCCAAATTACATGTGATGTCCCTAGGTAGAGTTGATGTAATACTAGGGATGGATTGGTTAGCAACCTTTGAAGCGAGTATAGTGTGTCGTAAGAAAATGATTAGACTGACGGCGCCTGACGGAAGTCCGGTGACAATATATGGCGATCGGGTTACTACGATTCCGAAGGTGATTTCGATGGCGGTGGCGGGAAAGTGCATGAGGCGTGGATGTAGTGCTTATTTGGCCTACGTAAAAGATGTGGACACATCAACACCCCAATTGTTCGATGTACCGATTGGCTCCGACGGAGATGAAGGAGTTGATGGAGCAGCTGCAAGAGTTGCTTGACAAGGGCTTTATTAGACCGAGTATCTCTCCTTGGGGTGCTCCGGTCTTATTTGTTAAGAAGAAGGACGGTAGCATGAGAATGTGTATAGACTACCGTGAATTGAACAAGTTGACAATAAAGAATCGGTATCCGTTACCGAGAATCGATGACTTGTTCGACCAGCTCCAGGGTGCCAGTTGGTTTTCGAGGATAGACCTTCGATCTGGCTACCACCAGTTGAAGGTGAAGGAGCAGGACATTCCTAAAACAGCTTTTCGTACGCGTTATGGACACTACGAGTTTCTCGTTATGTCATTTGGTCTAACTAACGCGCCAGCTGCTTTTATGGATTTGATGAACCGAGTGTGTCGGCCAATGTTAGATAAATCAGTGATTGTGTTCATCGATGATATCTTGATTTATTTGAGGAGCGAAGAAGAGCATGCCGATCACATTCGGGAAGTGTTGGAGACTTTGAGAAGGGAGAAACTGTATGCTAAGTTCTCCAAATATGCTTTCTGGATACGCGAGGTGCAATTTCTGGGTCACGTGGTAAATGCAGAGGGAATCATGGTGGACCCAGCAAAGGTTGAGGCTGTGATGAAATGGAAATCACCAAAGACGCCATCCGAGATTCGTAGCTTCTTGGGATTGGCGGGCTATTACAGGAGATTTATTCAGGACTTCTCCAAGATAGCCTCACCTTTGACAAAATTGACCCGTAAGGACGTGAAATTCGTGTGGGGTCGAGAGCAGGAGACTGCCTTTGAGGAGTTGAAGACAAGACTAACACAAACTCCTGTTTTGACATTGCCCGAGGGGAATGAAGACTTAGTGGTCTATTCATATGCATCTTATTCCGGGCTAGGTTGCGTGTTGATGCAACGTAGAAGGGTGATAGCCTATGCATCTCGACAACTGAAGACCCACAAAGTCAACTATCCCACACACGATCTAGAATTAGCCGCGGTGGTTCTTGCGTTGAAGATTTGGCGGCATTACCTATACGGGACGAAGTGCACCATCTTCACGGACCACAAAAGCTTGAAGTACTTCTTCGAGCAGAAGGACCTAAACATGAGGCAGAGGCGGTGGTTGGAGCTGATAAAGGATTATGATTGTGAGATCCATTACCACCCGGGCAAGGCCAACGTGGTGGCCGATGCCCTTAGCCGAAAAGAAAGGCCTGAGCCGATCCGGGTAAAGGCATATCAGCTAATTATGACCTCAGATGTAATGACTCAGGTTAAGGAGTTTCAAGACGAGGCTTTGAAAGAAGATCGTCTTAACTCCGAAAGGATGAGAGGTCTAGTGACGGAGTTGGGTGAGAACACTCTAGGTGTTAAGACCCGATTTGGGCGAATGTGGATTCCTCGATACGGGGATCTACGTGAAAAGATCATGGATGAGGCCCATAAGACCCGATACTCCATTCACCCTGGTGCTACCAAAATGTACCACGATATGAAGAAAGACTATTGGTGGCCGGGTATGAAACGCGACGTAGTGGAGTACGTAAGTAAGTGCTTGACTTGCTTACAAGTGAAGGCGGAACACCAGAAGCCCTACGGGAAGATCCAACCGTTGGATATACCCGAGTGGAAGTGGGAGCACATCACCATGGACTTCATCACGAAGTTACCACGTACCCCTAAAGGGTATGATGCTATATGGGTGATAGTTGACCGCTTGACAAAGAGTGCCCACTTCCCACCGATCCGCGAAACGTACTCATCTGAAAGATTGGCGGATCTGTTTATCAAGGAAATTGTAGCTTGTCATGGTGTACCGGTGTCTATTGTGTCTGATCGTGACACCCGGTTTACCTCCAAGTTTTGGAAGAGATTTCATGATGCAATAGGGACGAGGCTACACATTAGTACAGCATATCACCCTCAGACAGACGGTCAGTCTGAGAGGACGATCCAAACACTCGAAGACATGCTTCGGGCGTGCGTGATCGATTTTGGAGGAAGTTGGGATGATCACTTGCCGTTAGCAGAATTCTCATACAACAATAGCTATCATGCCAGTATTGGCATGCCACCCTACGAGATGCTATACGGTAGGAGATGTAGGACGCTCGTATGTTGGGGAGACATTGGGCAGAAGGAACTGGGAGGTGTCGAGGTAGTTGAAGCAACGACTGAGAAATTGGAAAGGATCAAAGCCTTCATGAGGGCGGCGAAAGATAGGCAAAAGTCGTATGCTGACAAGAGGCGAAGGCCAATAGAGTTCAAGGTTGGAGACCGAGTCATGTTGAAGGTCTCACCCTGGAAAGGGATTATCCGATTCAGGAAACGAGGTAAGCTAAGCCCAAGATACATAGGACCTTTCCGGATTGTCGCACGAGTAGGAGAGGTAGCCTATCGACTTGAACTGCCAGATGAGTTAAGTGGAATTCATCCCACGTTCCATGTATCTCATCTAAGAAAGTGCCTAGCTGATGAAGATATGATTGTCCCACTGGAGGACATTGAAGTTGATGAGAGGCTCAACTACGTGGAGCAACCAGTGGCAATCATTGATCGTAAAGAAAAGAAGTTAAGAAATAATTGTGCGGGTACAGTGGAAGCACAGGAAGGGATCAGAATCTACGTGGGAGACGGAAGAGGAAATGAGGCAGCATTATCCTCATCTGTTTGAGGAATAACAGGTTTCGAGGACGAAACCTATATAAGGGGGTGGACTTGTAACACCCGAAACTTTGTAAAAAAAAAATAAAATAAGAAAGAAATAAAACTATCTTTCATGGAAAGGAAAATGAGTAATAGTAGAGGGGGTTAAAGTGTAAATAGTGCAATAACCCATTATTTTAATATATAATGGGTATGGTTGCCCATCTCTTTTTGCACACTCCACCTGCTTCTGTCGAACAAAAGCAAAAAGAAGAGAGAAAGAACGGAAAGCTCTCGGTTTTGTAGAAGGGAAGAAGAAGAGAACGAATTCAAGGTAAGAGTTCGTGGTTTTTACATGTTTATGACGGGTTTTATCTCGGTTATATGTTCTTATGTGTGTGTATGTGTGTTCGGGTGTGTTTATGAAATTTTATAGGTGTTGAATTTATAGCAAAAAAAAAGGGTTTTGAACGAGTCAACACCCGAGAGATTGCAAAGGTGAGTTTCTAGATCCCTTTTTTTTACATGTTTTCAAATGATTTTGGGGCTGGAAAATACGTGTATTTATGTTTTTATAAGGTTGGGTATTATACCCGTATGTTCATATGCATGTGTATGTGGGTCGGGTATGTTTTGGAAAGATGTATGGTTATGAATATGTTAAGTTCATGCTTAGAACCGTATGTGAATGCTTAGAATTAGGTAACATGATGTTTGGGACTGAGAACAGCTCAAAAATATGTGAACAGGTTGCTAATAAGTCCAAATAGTGCTCATGAGTCTGAATTTTGACTTAGAAAAACTAAGTGCAGGGTAATAAGTCCAATAGTACTCATAAGTCAAAACAGTGCACATATGCCCGAAAATAAGTTAAGTATAAGGTGATAAGTCCAATAGTGCTCATAAGTCTAACAGTGCACATATGCCCGTAAATAAGTTAAGTATAAGATGAAAAATCTGAACAGTGGTCGTATGACCAGAGAATTTTTCTAAGTGTAGGGTGAAAAGTCCAGCAGTGCTCATACTCCCAGCAGTGCTCATACGCCCAACAATGCTCATGCTTCCAACAGTGCTCATATGTCCAACACTTAGAATTTTTTTCAGAAATTTTCTGAAAATCTGGATTTCGGGGATTTGACCGAGGTTGACCAAGGGCCATTTAATGATGATGTTTTGTGCACATAATGATGATTAATGATTAACCCTTATTATTACTGATACTATTATCGGTATTTTATTATTGTTAACAATATTATTATTTAAATATTGTTATGTATGGAATGACATGATGAAGAATGTTTAGAACCTTACGAAGAAGTATTATCATTAATAAAGTGAAAGGTTAATGATAAAGAAAAGTGGAACGTAAATGAATGAACGAAAGTCTTGCATGGTCTAAGGGGCACGAGAAGGAATTGACGGTTAAGAAGTCTTGGAAATGGTGCTTGGTTCTAGTAACTAGGCCTATTACGAGCCTTATGGTAGATTATGGACAGTGAGCCATAGTTGCCTTAAGATCAACGGGGCAGTGTCTTTGTGACCTGTCACGGGATAGTTGTTACAGCAGGAGTGGTGACGATCACTCACGGGGTTAACGTGACCCCGCATGAGACGTTGTCGGTCTATGGACAGAGAGCCATAGGGGCAACGAGGTTGTCGGTCTATGGACAGAGAGCCATAGGGGCAACCAGGTGTCGGTCTATGGACTGAGAGCCATAGGGGCACCAGGTGTCGGTCTATGGACTGAGAGCCATAGGGGCACCAGATGGATACGATATGCTTTGTCGGCTCATGGGTTGGAACCATGAGGGCAGAGAAGAGAGGTGACCCTTAGAGATTTGCATGCTTGACGAATGAAAGTTAAAGAAGGAATGATGAAGATAATAATGAAAATTACCTACGTGTACGTACGATGTGTGATCACATATGCATAACGAACGTTTCGGAATGAGAAGTAAAGTATTTTAATTACAAAACTAGAACTCACTCAGCAACGCTGACTTTTATGTATTTTCCAGTTGGCAGGTAACAGGTTGCTGAGGATGGCACACGGGGATGGCTACTTGGCGGGCAAGACTGACACCCATTTATGTTTTGACAACACTGTTGTTTTGTAATTCATGCAACTAATTATTTTGTGACTTATGAACTAGAATGTATTGCTTAGCAACAGTGTTTAAAATGAATGAATGGATTTTTGTTAAAATTAAATTCCGCTGCTTTAATTTATTAACATGTATGTTTTATGCTGTGAATGACCAACTGCGAGGTGCCCGGGAACGGGGCCTTACATTTTGAGGGAAAGACATTATTACTAGAGGTTGTTATGAGGAGTTCAAAGATGGTCCAAGAAATGCCACAATAATAGGAATTGCATTTATCAACGACGATAGCGTTCACGATTGGATTAAAATTTAAATAATTCAGAATATTGCTGATAAAGAGAAACACAAGTAGCTTTCCGAGTACGGCTTGCACACGCGGCTCATCAAACTCATAATCACAGCTGAGAAACATTCGTGTGGCTAGGAAGCCATGAACACAAATTAGTAATGTCTTTATTTGGCAGGAAGGTTGTTTAGGAAACTATTATTACGCAATCAGGTTTTAATGATAACTCAAAATAAAGTTGATAGTTAGGGAATAAATGGTTCCATATAGCTAGATCAAATCAAAAGATGAGAATAACGGGAAAGAAATTGATTTAAGAATTTAAATGCGTCAAGCTTGGAATCAAAATCAACATAAAATGATCGGGTCTCCTTTCAAGTTCAGAGATCATGCTTTGGCTTGATAGGTCGAATCACCAATATTGATTCACCCTTCAAGTTACTACACGCTTCTTGTCACTTGATTACAACCATGGTAAGTTAAATATCAAGAAATGAGAATAGTCATCAAAGTGTGGTTTTCACTCCTAACTTGATGGTGTATTCCCAAGGTATGACCACTAACTTACCAATCAAAAAGTTTGATCCCAACTCATTGTTAAGGATCCGCAGAAATGAGACGAGGTAACTCACCATTAAGGTAAAGGAAATCACTCATATCTTAACGATGAAGTTTTACAAAAACAAAATATAACAAGATAAAACTTCTTTATCAAAATCCAGAATTCACTCCTACTTTGATGAGGTCGTTTCATTTGAGAAAATACAATAAAAATTAAATTATCATCAAGGTATGGGATTCACGCCTATCTTGATGATTGAATTTCATATAACAAGAAAGAAATCGAAGATTGACATTTGTCACTAAAGTACGGGTTTTCAATCCTATTTTGGTGAGATCATGTCACTTGTGAAATGCCATTCCAAAGAAAATACTTGAAGTCAATCCTCAAGATAAGGTAACCACCCTAATCCAGAGGATGAAATTTCATAAAATACACAATTGGAAACCATTTATCGTAACGAATAGAGAATCATCAAAGTAAGGGAATCACCCCTTCTTTGATGAGTTAGAATTGTTTAGGAGGTACGAGTGTCCTTAGTCATAGATTGACTTACAAACTCTCACATCTCCCACAGTGCAGACGGTTCAAAGTTTGACTTAACGACGAAAGGAGAAGGATATCACTTAGAATTTCAGAAAGTTTCAAGTTATATCAATGTAACAAAAGGAAAATCATGCTTACAAAATTTAAGGTCAATGTTCGAGGTAACAGGATTTGTTATGATGGTGTTCAAATCTTGAATAATTTAAATCAGGGAGACAAAATCAAGAACAAGAATGATTCAACACCATGATAAGATGTGAACATTCGATTCACAATCGAAAGGAAAATTCAAGGACTTCTCAAGATATGAGGTCAACCATAGCCTTAGTGAAGACACGCGTACTTATAAGTGATCAATCATCACAAGGATTTCGAGTCAAGTAAACGGATTCAATGATTGAATCAGATCACCATTTACACTTTGCCTAGACAAAGTATCCCGAGATGTAGGAATTTCATCTACAGCATTGCATGTTCTTAGTTATGGGACACCTCCTTAAGAGGATTTGAGAACCATAAGTAACGGTTTAAAGTTTTAAAGACCATACGGTTTAGATTCCCAATATCTTTGGGTATATTAAAATACATGTTCACGTTGGTCAAGGTATGAAGATAGTTACATGAAATGCTGAATTCAATACCGTTACACGTTACACGTTGAGCGTTTAAACGTAAGAGTTGAAATGTAGGATGAGTTCAATATTAAAAGGAACATTATGTAGGTTAAGAATGAGAAGATATTTAAACTTTGGTGATAAACCAGTTCATGGATTCAAGGATTTTTAAGATACAAAAAGATAGTTCCATTTGGTAACGCATTACCATTTGGAATCGTTGACACCTCAAGATGAATTGACCCATTCGCCTCAGAAACTTGTGTATGTTGGTCATAGTTTATCACTCATCCCGGAAATCCCCAGGTAAGCATGACTGGTCACGTAGGATTTATGCGAAATGCTTACCTTAGCCCGAGGGCCTTTTGCCAGAAAATCCAGAATACAGGTGTCTATGTACCACACTAGTTCTTTGGTTTATGAAATAAAAAATCTTGATGGGAGATACAAGATTAGACATAAAGTCTAAAGAATTCCTATCAATAGATTCTACTCGGAGACGAGAATAAGTTTAAGAAATAGTAACTGCCGGGGAGAATCAACGTTTAAGATAAGTCTAGGGGAGACGGGTAACAATATGTAATCATGTAGAAAGGCACCTATGCTAAGGCATCACATTGCACATAATAAGGCATAGCGTTAGGCAGCATACAAACAATAAGTATGTATTCATAAGAATACTATTCTATAAGGATCATGCATAAACTATAGCCTAGGTCACCATTTCTAATAACCTAAATCCCTATAGAACCTGGCTCTGATACCAATCTGTCACACCCCAACCTTGACGGCGGAAACGTCGAGGTGTGAGGGTTAAGATTGTTCACAGCCACATAACGCTATGTTAAAGTATAAAATGCCATTAATCAATTGTTTCAAACACCACATACATCAAAGTTTCAAAATAAATCAAACAAAAACAAGAATCCAATTGTCTTTATTAAGCCTAGGTCCATGTTCTAGGTTTAAGCACTTCTTCAATCATCGCTAAGCTTGCACATTACCTGAAACATGTTGAAAATAAGGTCAACTAACTAGTTGGTGAGTTCTCATGGTTTTAAATACAATAAGTATAAAAAAATGTGGCAATTCTAGTCAATGGTCACAAGATAGCAAGTATATAGAACATGCATAGTTACAATCAAGCCTCGACTGAATAATATGAATAAGCATGATTAGCTAAGTGTATTTGGTTCCCTAGTGCACAAGCATACGGCTCCTAGGAGTCGGCAATACATCGACTTTAGCACCAAATAGGCTTGTCAGGCCCAAAGATCTAAGACTTCGCTAGGCTAGCAATAGTTAATGATTGCACACGTATGTCACATCTCATATAATACTTAACATATCCAAACAACCACAACTATGTAAAGAATTGCACGTGTGTAATAAGTATCAAAGCGTGTATGTGTAAGTTTGTATAAGCAACATGTTTCACCCCGAAAGACGTGAAATAATCATAAAGCGGGGCATAAGAACTCACATGTTTGAATAATAGGTGACTCGTAGATGAAATAAGAGTAATCACGAATAAGATTTCCAACACAACGTCACAACGCACCTAAACGAAATAAAGTAGCGCGTTATAATTTGTTTGATGATTAATTGTAGGTCTAATAGGATTTAATAATTATTCGTATTTATTACATGTTAATAATGTGATCGGATTAATGGAACGAATGGATTTTTGTATGCGAAATAATTAATTGATGGCGCGTATGAAAAAAAAAATAAATAAAGAAAAACCTAATCTAATTGTACGTTAAACCGATTTATAAAGATTGTATTACAATAAGTGAATTCAACTATTAAAAATGAACTATATGTAAATATATATATATATAGGTGCAAGTAACTAAACAATTTAATTGTTTTAAAAATACATATATAAATATATATACTAAACAATTATAATATCATATTAAGTGATTTAGTTATTAAAAGAACTATATATAAATATATATATATATAGGTATAAGTAATTAAACAATTTAATTATTTAAAAATATATATACATATACAAGTATTATATTTGCTCATTTCTTTTGTGTTTTTAAAACTAAAATAATGTATTTATAAATACCAAAGTATTTTATAAAAATTAATTTAGTCACAAATTAATTAAACAAAAGTAAGAAAATTAATCTGCATTTTATAAAATAATTTTAGAAATTTTCAGAATTTAAAAGGTTATTTAAATAAAAAGAAATGAAAAGAAAAAGGAAAAAAAAGAATCAGAAAAAGAAAATGGGGGTTGCCCGGGGTCGAACCCGGGACCTCCTGGACTTGCTTGCATGTAACTAACCGGTGAACCAAGGCATACTGCCGTATTAGGTACCCGTTTTTAATCTATAAAATCCAACCTTTTAGATTCCCCCCCCCCCAACCCATGAACCCTAATTCAAATTTCATAACTCTAATCCCAAATTGTTAATGATTAAAATCATGGGGCTTTTGATCCCCATGTAAAAACGAGTGTTTGTATGTATTTAATTACCCGTTTGATGATGTGTTGAGATCAAACAGAACGAAGAACAAACCGAGATAGACTCGTATCCAAATGATGATCAAATGCTTAATGAAAATCGAATTAAACTCTAGGACATCTTCGAATGATGATGATGATTCAAAGCCCTCTGTTGATTTTGGTTCAAACCGTTTGTGAAGTGGGTTTCGAGTTCGAGTTAGCTGCGAGTGTTCTTGGGTTGGGGGTTTGTAATCGAGAGGTTTTCGTGTGCAATTGAAGGTTCAGGGAGTTTAGGAGCTCCAAAATGAATCAAAAGCCCATTATTTCTAAGCTTGATTTCATGGTTTCGATCTTAACCCGTTTGAATTTAAAACCGCGTTTATGTTTACCAAATTTGTGAGATTCAGGTTGTTATGATGCGTAATTGATGGTTCGATTAATTTGTTAAACCGCGTATTATCTTTGGGAATGATTGATTTGATTCAATTTGCGAATTTGGCAAGGTTTGATTCGAATTTTGTTAGAGTTGGTCACGGTTTCTAGCGAGAAACTCGAATTGAGTTGAGTTCGAGTTCGAAACACAGGGCCGAGGGTGTTGGGCCGGTTTGATTTGATCAAAGAGAGGAAATTATGCGGTTTTTGAGATCGCCGGAGCCGTTGGCCGGCGGTGGCCGGACGGTTGCCGGGAAGTCGAGGGAGAAGAGAGAGAAAGCAATTTGATTTTCTCAATTTACACTAATGGTCCCTGAGGTTTCCAATGTTTATCATTTCATGTAAGAAGTATTTTTAAAGTTTAAAAAATTACACAAATACCCCCTGGACTTATAATACTAATTTGAATAATATATCAAATTTATTATTTGTTAATCTTTATAACTTTTGTAAAGCTTTTAAACTTTATAATTTGTTTATTTATTTTCACTTAATAATTTAAATTCATGATTATTAATAAAGATTTATAAGTTTATTAAAATTTTATTTTATAACTTTATAAATCGTAATAAGACTTTCCATTTAGTTATTTATTATAAAATGGTTAATAAACTTTATAACCTTATGAAAAAGAATTATTTACAATTCATAAATTATCATAAGTCGTCTAGATGTTTCATAATATAAATTGCACATTTAATGCATTTGATCCATTAAAATTATTAAAATAATTTAATAATAGTAGTTCAAAAATGGATTCGGGTTTGGGTTTTAAATTTGGAAATTTTGCGGATGTTACATTGAAGGTTCGATATTTATGTTAGAAACAAATGTGCGTTCCAGGTTGGTTGATTAGTCCACTAGTCGATGTTTCCACTCAAATTCGAATCGGTTTTAGCGGGGTGTTTGGGTTTGATTCTAAACCGCGTATATGGGTTTAAATTTTCGAATTTTATGGGTCCACAGGTTCGAATCATTGCGCGTGATCAGTGGGGGTGGTTGATTTGGGTCAAAACCGACTAATCTTGGTCGTTTTGGCCTCGCCGGAGTTCGGCCGGAGTTGGCCGGAGAGGTGACCGGGAAAGACGGGGTGGGGACTGGGTTTTAAGACAAGTTACACGTTTGGTCCCTGCGGTTAAAGTTTTGTTATTTCATGCACAAAACTTTTATTTAAGTTTTTAAATTGACATAAAAGGCCCCTAGACTTATTTAAATAAACTTTTATAAATTATTTTTTATTAATAACAACATTATTATTATTATTATTATTAGTTATTATTATTATTTTTATAATTAAACTATTATTATTATTATTAGCTATTATTTTTATTTTTATAATTAAACTATTATTATTATTATTATTATTATTATTATTATTTTTATTATTATATTATTATTATTATTATTATTTTATTAATAAAACTAACTTTAAATTATCTCAAAATTACAAGATGTTACAACAATGTAGATAACAAGTTTATATAATATATAAAAACAATAAAAAAATTACACAAAATGATCTAAAACGCAAAACCCAATGATAAATATATATAACAAATGATATAAAATATATGACCCAATGTGTATATATTTGACACAATAAACGTATAAGACATAATTAGCTAATGTATTTAACACAATGACCAAAATACCCTCCTTGCTAAAACAATAAAAGGACACGTGTCAAACATATAATACTTTTTATTTTTAAATTAAACATATTTTTTTAGTATTACCCTACCCTAATATTACAATCATTTTAGTTAATTTACATATCAAATAGTACATGAGTTAAAAAGATTCTTTGTGTTTCTTTACGGTTATAATTCTCAATTAAATGTCTTTAATATTATGTATATAACATATGTTTTAACTCATTTATTTTTAATAATTTGACTTTTTTAATAACTTCTGTTCTTTAAATTAAAAAAAAATTGATTCGTGGTTGTGTTTAATTTTTTCTTAGTGCTTCGGTATAAATTTTGTTTAAAACAAGGTTGTATATAAAATAATGCATTTTTGGGTTATCGTAAGTTATATCAATTAACGTAACATGCTGGTACCGTAAATGAAACTGTTAATAATTAAAGAATATCAGCACCATTGTATAACTGTGTTTTGTTTATGTTTCAATCTTCAAAACTGAATCATCACACATCATCCATTTCTTTATCTACTTAACCATCATGGTGCGTAACTGCCATAGGGCGTAACAAAGTTCGCAAACGTGTCAGACAAGTTTAATTTCTAGTTTCAACATTGAAAACCAAATTTAATATGCTATAATAATAGAAACAGACTTTATTAAAACCCAAGAAATTTGTAAAGCAACAAAATTAAAGCCTCTTGAGTTATTAAACAAGTAAAACGTCTAATACAGTTTACAAATCGACTGTTTTAAAACTTTATCTATTTATCAGTTCACAGAGATATAATAACTAACATACGTGATTTCAGAAGTTAAGTTGACAATTTGAGATAGTGGAGGACATATAATTATATAAACGTATATATTAGTCTTGATCCGGTCAAAATCCCCAAATCACACGTTGACTTTTAAAATTCAATCAAGAACACCACCGCCACCATCTTCGTAGATCTCGTTACAACGATTGCAACTGGTGATATCTTCATCTTTGTTTTCAATTTCCTTAAAAACATGTTGATCTTCATACTTCAATTTCTCTACGATTGCCCTGTGATTAGCGGTTTATAAATCTAGGGTTTTGACTTTTGAAGTGTTGAATTCTTCTTAGGGATCTGAAGTTCGATGAAACAGTATAGTTGGGGTTTCTGTACATACTTTCTGATCTGCAATTTTGATCGATTTTGGTGCGAGTGATTGATTCAATTTGTGTTTGAATATGGGTACGATTAGTAATACAGTTTACTATTGCTGTGTATATAATGGTGGAAGCATTTTGTATGCATATAACAATGGAGGTGATCGTGAGATTGAAAAGTTAGCAGCTTTATGCCTGCAAAAAGCCCCTTCTCATCACAAATGGTATTTTCAGACCATGATGAACAAAACTTTTGGATTTCTGATGGAAGATGGGTATGTTTATTTTGCTATCTTTGATGAGAATCTTGAAAACTCTAAAAAGCTGGAGTTTTTGGAGCGCGTTAGAGACGCGTTTAAGAAAGTTGCTAAAAGGGGTCGAAGCGAATCATGTCAAACCCGAATTCTGTTGTTTTGCAAGAACAGTTGTTGCCAGTTGTACGACGATTGATCAGCTCTTTAGAGCATCTCCATGAGAGTGTGATCCCTTCACCTTATAATGATACGAGCAATGATAATAACGGTCATGTAGGGGCTTCGACAAAAGCCCCTTTGTTGGGGAAATCAAGCAAAGAAAAGAGAAAGATGAGGGATCATGTGATTACAGTAAGAGAAAGTGGGGCGGTCGAGGAACATAGGAAGTCTGCAGATAAACAGGGGACCAAGGTGGATGCTTTAAGTCTAGATGTTAATAATCAAGGTGGGTCTGTGACGGGTGTTTCATCGACGAAAGAAGTGAGTTCTGTGAGTAGATCAAGGACTCAAGCCATAAGAAACATGTGGTGTCGTCAAGTTCGTATTGTTCTTGCAATTGATGTTGCTGTCTGTTTGGTACTGTTTGTTGTTTGGATGGTGGTTTGTCGCGGTACTGAGTGTGTCCGTTGATGTCATTTATGGAAGCTGCACATGATTCAAATATTTCAAGGTATTGGCTCTGATTATTGTTCATAACATCATTCTTGTTTAAATACTTTTGTACATGTTTCGTAAAGATCTATTTAATGTACATTACATTCTTTCACTGATATTTTTAGCTAATGGATGGAAGTTTTGTGATTGATCTTTAATCCATGGTTATTATTGGTTAGCTTTAGTTACATGATATAGTAAAACATTATTTCCCTCGTCTCACACTTCGTGGACTCTATCAATAGCTTTTGCTAATTAGTTAATTTGCTTTTTAAACCGATGTCTCAACACCAACATCAGTGTTTCTACCTTAACTTTCTGATTTTGTTGTTTGAGGGAAACATGCTAATTCGACATCATCAATGGTTTATGTTTTGAAAAAAAAGGGACAATTTCCTTTGAAGTTTTGTTGCTGAGTGTTTATTGCTGAAATATTATATAGAAGTTTTGTTGTTATGTATGCTAATATTATTGATGAGTTTTGTTATGGTATATACTATATAATATGGAGGTTTACATAGAGTTTTTTAAGTCTTATGTAGGAACTATAGGAAGGATTTGTAAGATAACTAGTCTCCCTTTTCATTTTTATACACAAACAGGAAATTTGATAACATAAATATGTTCTCTCTTCCAAAACCAATCAGTATAAGTGTATAACAATATTTCCATTATTATCTTTTCTGTCTCCATCAATGTGTATGACTTCTTAAGTTCTTGCATACATTCTCCCCATGACCATAATCATCACCGGATGACACTCATTTTCTCTAGATAATGATAATTTAGCGTTGATTTGTTGTTTCAAATTTGTGATTAATGATGATTTTCGGTGGTGAACTATTGTCTTGAACGTTGATCCACCGTAATCAATATAAAATAACATCAATTTGTTGGACAAATAATACTTTATATATCTTTAAGAAAAGTAACAATAATTGCTCAAATCATTTTGATGTTGTTTTATTTGAACTATGGTCTTTAAAGCTAACTAGGATGATACATCCTCGCGCGTTGCGCGAGTGCTATAAATCAAATACAAAAACGTGGTAGTTTCAACTTTTGGCTCAGATTCGCGTTCTCGTTGTGACTGCAAACCAAACATGTTTGCCACGCCAATACGTGGCTATGATGATCTCACAAAAAATATGTTGTTGTTCTGGCGTGGCGACCACGTGTAAATGGTTTGCAGCCTGTGACGATGACCGGGTCTGAGCCAAACCAATGTAGAAACAACATTTGAGAGCAACAGAGACACGGAAAGAGGGTTAAATCAACAGCTACCTGGTGTATTGTTAGGCTCAGAGTTCGTAAAGCAATGAGTCAACCATGGCTGCAGGGCGGGTTGTAAGAATAAGCAGTCGACCTCAATCTGCGACACCCAAAAGGCAATCACCACATTTGAACCAAAATCTAATAACCCATCATAATTTGAAAGAGAAGTAGAGAAGAGGCAGATTGACTTCAATAATATGATCATAATTTAATTATTATAATATATCATAATTTAATTATTATAAGTAAAAATTAATATGAGTGGGGACAATAGACGTTAACAAATGCATTGAAGGGCACACGTTCAGAGGCAAAAATATTATTTTCGTAGTTTTAACAGATTCAAGCATTCTTCTTTGATTCTTTGATAACTAATGCAATTCTATTAATAATAGACACATACCATTGAAGAGTCAAATTAATAATCCAGGCCTAACCCCCTACCAATAGCAACTATGAAATCCTAACAATACATCAAAACCAAATTTGATGGTTGTTGACAGGAGGATCGATAAGCAAGTTATGCTATATTAATCATTAGCAACATAAGGCTTGCAAAATCTATGATTGTACTTGGCAACTAATCAAACAAGCAAAGCTTTTTAAATATTTTTTTAGTTATGTACCATTAATTCATGCTTGTCTTTCTGTAGCAGGTTGGAAGGTTCTCCATTGTTGTTGTGGTGGCTTTTATCATTCAAGCTATGTCTACAATTCTGCACTTGTTGGGTTAAGATAAACATTGGTCACGTTGGTTGATTGAAGCTGGCGTTTTCCTGTTGTTAAAAGCGTATATTTCAATTGTTAGTTATTAGTTGGTGTAGGGTATGTTCTTTAGTCCTTACCTATAAAATCTCTCACTCATATTGCTGTGAAGGAAAGTATTACAGGATATGTGGATGCTTCTATTGCAGCCCTAAATATGTTGGAAGATAGTTGTTATTTCATCCCAAAGCGTAACATCGACCTCTTCATTGCTGTTGGAATAAGGTGCAAATATTACATCATTATTGATCTTCATAGGAAGTGTTTTAGTTGAAGTGGGTATCGTACCTGACGTCCTTTATAAGCAGCGTAACGAATGGCTCCCCTGCCTTTGTGCTTTTGTCTTCTATTTTTTGCAAAATACCAATGTAATATGTGTAAAGGAAATTAAATGTTAGACGTACCTATCTCACCCTTCTCCATGTCATAAAATTTTTGACTAAAATGTCACCGTGGGCCAAAATAAGTTAAAGATCACCTAATTAAAAACCACCTGATTAGAGTCATTTAACCCAAGCCTTGATATAACATATTTCCATAAGATTATGTTCACGTAAAGTATTTCTAAGCATGGAACAGAAATTACATTCGAGATTAAAAGATAAAGATTTGTTAAACAACCTGGTTATAGTCAAAGACAATATCAAACAGATGCTAAAATCGGTGAGCAAACGATAAGCAAAATTAGGCAAAAATCAAAGCAGAAATGTATCTGCACAGCACCGTTGCATTAAACCCAACTAACAACAACAAAATCAAACGAAAGCGAAACAAAAAACTAAATGATAACCTTACACCAAGATTTTTCACAATGCATTATTACAAAACCTAATACAATAGCATGTTGTCTTAAACAAACACTGTCGACACCTGGATAAAGATATGAAAAAAAAACCCTCACACATAATATAGAGATGTTAAAAACCCCAAATCAATAACATATAAGAAACATGCAGTCCCCTAACGTATTATTAACAAACCCAAATGAAAACAACACAGCAAGAATAAGCAGTCGACCTCAATCTGCGACACCCAAAAGGCAATCACCATATTTGAACCAAAATCTAATAACCCATCACAATTTGAAAGAGAAGTAGAGAACATACGAAGAGGCGGATTGATCTCACCAAATCTCATGACACAAACAACTCACCAAGTGTCAAGAAATGGCAGCAAGAGAAGCTTCAAGAAGAGCCGCCGTTAAGGGACATAACCGAAACCCTAGAAAAGGCCACCGCAATTGATTCCGGCGAGAAAGAACCATTCAAGCTCCCATCGATCACATCATTTCCCCAAATTGGCCCCGGATCGTTGTCACCCACCTGCAATTTCTTCAATTGAATCAAAAGGGTGTATGAAACTGTTGATTAAACTTAAAATAGATAAACGGTGACATACCTTCGAGAAGTTCGCCGGAGAATCAAGAAAATCTTCAACGTGCCAACCGGGAAGCATGTCAATCAAATACTCCGATATGCTACTGGTGGTTGATTGTTGATTGCAGTTATTAGTGGGTTTAACATGATTCGTCACCGGAGACGGAGCTGGCTCTCGTTGTTTCTCCGGCAAGGTCGTCGGAGAAGACGAAGAAGAATATACGGAGCTCGTCGGAGAGAGCTTAACGCCGGTGAGAAGAAACACATATCAATTTACCTGCCATAAACATCCATTATACAAGAGACCTGTCTTAAAAGTTAAAAAAGATCTAAAACACAAAAGACATGAAGTGGAAACAGTTTATACAAACCTCAGGCTGAAAAAGTGGCCCAGCAGGAACTATAACAGGTGTTACTTGTTCAATTGTCACAGACGGGTCTCCTAGAGCATTAGCTGCACAACCAATGTTTGTGTTTAAAAGTACAACGTATGAACACAAATAAAATATAAACTTTTATGTGAAAGAGAATGTATAGTTTTAAACCTGAAGAGTATCTTGAAGAGGAATAATATAATGGCACTAATAAACTTGCCTACAGCATTCTGCGTGTTGTAGGGAACCCCCTTGTAACATCTCCCAGATCTTTAAACGTTTTTTCACCAACTCTACAAGTATAGACGGAAAAGTAATTGCTTGAGCAAGATAACAAATTATTTTAGAAAACAATTTAAAAACAGGTAGCAGCAGCAGCTTTCAATACTTGCAAGCTAATGAAATGCGATACAAATGGCAACGTAAGTTAGCACGGCTTAAACTTTAAAGGATGCAAGTTTATAGCGATTGTTGCCACTTGAAAGATCATAACCTAATAATCAAGCACTTTGAAGGAATAACTTTTGAACTTTGAAGGCATAATAAGCGACTTAATTTCAAACCCCAACACCAGTTAGCTGTTGAATTAGGGGAATTCAGGGATTTCCATGCACCCTTGCGTTAGGTTTTCTCTCAAAAACAATCCCCAGACCAATCAATTACATAAGTTAGAATCACAATCAGAAACAATTCCCCAAAACCAAAAGATCAATGCATAGCAAGAAATAATATTCCAACAGCAAGTGTAAGTAATTAAGGAGAACGTATAATCGTAATTACGTGCTGGTGAAAATGCGATGAGGAGGTGAAACAGAGGCATCGTCTAGATGTGTGCCGGAGGAAGCACAAACTGAAGAAATTCTGTGGAAACAGAGTTTCCACCGCCACCGACACCTCCACCAAAACCTAGAAAACCCACTTGAAACACAACAAACCCCTTTTCTCTCCATATATACACACTTCGGAGGTGGCAAAGTGAAATTCCGGTGAAAACCGTCATGATGCAAGCGGTGGTGGTGTAGGCGGTGTAGGCGGTGTAGGCGGTAGGGGTGTTCAAAAATATCCGAATCCGAAACCGAATCCGAAATATCCGGAAATCCGAAATTCGGATATCCGAAAATTCGGATATCCGAAAATTCGGATATCCGAACTTCGGATATCCGAAATTTCGGATTCGGATTCAGATAGTGATTTTGAGAATTTTCGGATATTTCGGATATCCGAAATATCCGAAATATCCATATAAAAATTTAAAAATATTAAATATTAATTAAATATTTTAGATATTTTCGGATATTTTGGATATTTTAACAAAAAATTTGGATATATAAATAAATTTCAATAAAAATTTATTATATTTTTATAAAATTTATTAAAAAATATAATTTTTTTTTGAGTTTCGGATATCCGAACGGATATCCGAATCCGAATCCGAAATTTCGGATATCCGAATTTCGGATATCCGAAATTTCGGATTCGGATTCGGATAGTGAAATCCACTATCCGAAATTTTCGGATATCCGAAATTCGGATATCCGAATTTCGGATATCCGAAAATGAACACCCCTAGTAGGCGGTGGTAGCGGTGGCAACAGCCGCTTTGTGGTCGATTGAGGGATGAGAACACGGTGAAGGCTGGTGGGGTTTTTACTTATAGTACTATTCATCGATGAATAGTACTATTCATCAGAAGTTGGTTCTTTCATATTATGTAATGTTGAGTTTTAAAGTGCTAAATTAAAAATTAAACAATTAAAAGAGAATGATTTTGGATATGTGCATATATTTTTGTAATGTGTCTAACCTTCAAAATATTTAAATACATTCAAATGTACCGATAAGTTGTTGACGATACATGAAATTACTTATGCTGTCAGTAAGATTTTTTAAAAGGGGTACAATAAAGGAACACCATGTCAGGTATTATGCGAACACACTTTTAATTTCTTTCACGGCCCGTGAAGGCCCTTAGGAGGCATATTGGTTTGCAAAATATCAAATCAGCCAATTTATAAAATGTTACGGTCGTATTGGTCATTACGGCTCACAAGACTTTAACTTCCGGGGTCGTAACCAGACTTATGACCGTAAGTAAAATTTCCTATTTTTTAATTTTTTTGCTTTAAATTCATTTTTAATAAAACTTTTTTAATATTTTAAAATTTATTAGGCTATAGTACTTTTTAGTTTAATTTTTTTACTTTTGTATATACCTTTAAAAAGTAAATCCAAATTCTTTCTTTTTATTTTTTTGCTTTTATATAATACTTATTTACAAATTTTATAAATTAGTTTATATAAATATATTATGAATACATATATTGGTTATTGGGATAATCATTTTCTTCTTTATCTCTATTTATACACACACATGAAGAGAGAGAGAGAGAGAAAAGGAGAAACAATGATATTCTAATAATACAAATAAGTAATTTATAATTTACTTACAAACACTTAATATGATATAAAGATTACACTCACAAATTTATAGAGAACGGAATGTGAATGCTCCAACTAAAACTTTTATTTATATAACTTATAAATAAATATTTTATAAAAGTGAAAAATAAACCTAAAAATATTACTAATTAATAAATCATAATTGAATGAAAAATATTAAAGAAATAAAAAAATAAAAAATTTCAGAATCTCACTTACGGTCATAAGGCTCATTACGACCTTGTCATTACGAGCCATAATGGACAATAAGGGGTGTAAAAATCATGAATTGACGGATTTGATATTTACAGACCAATACGGCCCGTGAAGGTTCTTATGAGCCATATCTAGAGCGTCCAAATATAAATCTGGGTGTATCTATAACTTGCCCCTTTTTAAAATTTTCAAAAGCTTAGTTACTGATTGACACCGATTGCCAGCCAAGCTTATTTAGAGGTGTGTTAAGGTTATTATTACCATAGGTCGACCATCCCTCGCTCCTATACGACTATTTATCATGCTTACGCTAATGATGATTGGATATGTTATCCGGATTATCTTCGATTTACCACCTATTATGTGATTCTTCACTCCAACATCATCAGCTAGAGTTTTATACGCAACACTAAGTAGCATACTATAGCTCGGTCTAGTTTTGACGTCAAGTATCGAGACCGAGCTTTAGTGGATTATGCTAGTGATGCATGAACTATAGTCATGCCAGGGTTTGCACACCGACTCTTTGATGTGACAACATCAATGCTTGTGTCTAATAGTTAACTATGACCTTCATCAAACACCAGTAACAAAGCATGGGTATATTAAGGTGTTGCTTGACGAGTTTAAAATGTAAGCAATTGATCATATGTGCCATTGATCAACCGTATACGTAAGTTATATTACCATTTTTATATAATATACTAAACTTACACTTCAATGTAATACCACAAAAGAATTATTCATTCCTTCCGTCATGTTACTATCTAGACATACATTTGTCTACATGATCATGATATGTAATATATTAAAGGATAACGTAATTAAATGCACATCCCATATAATTCCAACAAGTAAAATTAACGGTTATGTGTTGACTATAGTTCTAACTATTTAATCTTTTAATCCTTTTCAATTGTGTGATTTGCACAATGATGACGACAACGATGATGACCATGATGATGGCGCGATGAACGCCCTCTTGCACAGCGTCGAGTTTGTAACAAATGCGATAGAGTCGTCATGGCATGAGATTGTCGTGACATGATGCGGTCGGTGGTCGGGTTTTCCGACAAGACAATCGCGTATCCATCGTCGTAGGAACCCATCCCTTCCGCCATAAGCTGCCACACTAAACCACCACTGACCGTGCCTCCACTTCTTGCCTCTGTGTAAATGTTTCTATAAACAGCTTTCATGTATGAATCCCTTTTGTTGATGTTGTAATCTTGATCTTTACTCGACTCCCCGAATTCGGCTATCACAAGTGGCTTCTTTAGAACAGCTCTTGAATCTTTGAAATGACTTGACATCCATCTTCGCAGAAACACCATCTGAACATGTTCACTCTTTCCTGGTAACCTGTAAATAAGTTAGAAATAAAGTAAAATAGTGTGTCATTTCTTTCCGGAACCAGTATTACATTCGAAACTATAAGAACCACATAATACATCTGTAAAAGTGTTTTATGCAGTTGTCGCACTTTTTAATATAAACTGATTATAAAAAACGTGTTTTGTGGTGAATGTGCCCTCTTTTCAATACATATAGGGCATCTTTTTATCTTTTAAAGCAAGAACGTATAACTTACGAACTTACCATTGATCAGGATATGCATGTATCGTGGCAAAATCGATCTCCCTAACAAGATTGCTCCTGACGAAATCGGTTCCAACTTGATAACCGGGGTTTACTCGTTTTTTTCTTGGTGTTGTGTCTCCGTAAAAGCCTTCCATCCCGATCTCGAGCAAATGATGCCGATCCAGTGTTTTAACAAACAAAGCCATTTCTTGAACCCAAGCCTAAAGATAATCAAGCATAAGTTCATATTCATAATATTTTAACTTTCTCACAGTCATTGGATCATTAAAATTACTAAAATTACTTACATTAACTGTTCGTCCTGAGTAATCATCTTGGCATCGGGGCTCGTTCATGAGCTCCCACGCCATGATTGTCGCGTCATGACAATACGCGATATTGGTGATTGTATTGACTCTTGTTATGACTCTCTGCATTCATAAATATATACACAAGTTACTTCAAAAAAGTTATAATAAATTGGGTACATCAAACATACAATATTTATTTTGTACTTACTTTAACATGGTTTTTGTAATACCCTTTGACTATAGGGTTAGTGTAGAAATCATCATCACTACTGATCTGAACACCTGAGTTTCTAGCCCACTCAACATATTGTGATTTACCTCCAAAATCCTTATAATTGTTAACAAAACTTAATATTAACCGAATATTGTATTTTCTTGCTTCCGCCACTGCAAAATCCAACGCTTGAAATACGCGTTCATCGTATACTCCTGGTGAAATTTGTAACGATTTATCACCACCCCCATCGGCGAAAGCCCAAGTGCGACAAACAGAAAGACCCGCATTCGCAGCGTCTTGTAGGACTTGGGTCACTTTGTACCTTTCGCTCGGGTCAGTGGCTACATTCATCATCCAATATGCATTGAAACCATTGAAAAGAAAAGGTGAACCGTTGATAACAAAGTTTGATCCGTCGGTTCGAACAAAGGCATTACGTTTACTCCTGTGAAACGTAGCTTCACAGACGCGATGAAGAAGAAATATGTATAGAAAAATAGCGCGCCATGAAAGATGAGTGTGTTTGATGTATGTAGCCATTGTAGGTGGAAGATTTGAATGTAAGATTATGGAGATGATGGTGCATATGTAGTGTGTTTTAGATAATGAAGTTTGCTAAGTATGGAAGTGAAAGAAATTAGAAGAAATAGAAAGAAAGAGTATGCAAGATGATTAAAGCAAAGTAAATTTGTCTCATCGGTAATTCAAATGGTAAAGTCGTATACATCAATCAAAGGTTGTGAGTTCAAACCAAAATACATATGTTGTGATTTCAATAATAAAATAGGTAAACTAGAGAGCTGAGTGTTAACTAATAATAATACTAGGAAGTAAAATTAATAACAGAATACACATAAAACTCCTATGAATTGGGTCAATTCCACCGGTTACAATTTGAAATTAACAAATTAATTTAAATATTTCCGTTTAAGAAAAAAGTAACTATAGAAAAGCTAAATAAAATCGAAATTAACAATTTGATCAATCTACTAGACAATGTCATAAAGTGAACAAGTGACCGAGCTCTCGTTCGTGTGGGTTAGACTTTTGTTTTTAACAGTATTTTTTTACATCTAAATATCAGTTAATTCTTTACTTGTAAGGATTAAAACCTATACGTATTATATTTATAGCAAACAGTCATTATTTTCATTGGACTAGAAGATCATGGGCACGTTGCAAGTTAGATAACTAGATGAAACATGTTAATTTTATTATGTTTAAAATGGATAGAATTAAATCCATTTTTTTTACCAGCAAAGAATTGGTGTTGCTTTTTTAACCGTGAGAATTCATAATCATAAACTCATAACATCCTATCAATTTCATGCTAACAAATACAATTAGATATATTACAACTTACATTAGACATGCGGTCTATAAAAAGATTAAAGATAGAACTCGAAATAAATTCTTGTCGGTTTTGACTCTTAATAAATACGACTACAAATACAACAAATCCTTGGTTAAATTCGATAATGTATCTGAATTTAAATATGCATTCTCCAAATATTCAAATCTATGTTAGAGTATGTGAACACGAAATTGAGTCACACCTTAACTAATTCGTTTATTTAGAATGACTAGTTAGATCACTGACGGACGACTGGCCACCCGATCATCTACATTAACATTTAAATATTAACAACTTAAAAATTAATTAAACTTTAAAAATATAAATAATCAAGTTATTATAAACTTGGACTATTTAGACCTAACTTAAAATTTCAACTTTCATAACCTTAGCCATTATCTCGACTACACAAATTCATTTTCATCTTAACAAATCACAATTTCGGGGAATATTGTTAACCGTGTTAAAGATATCGTGCCATGTCATATCACTAAACATATGATATTTATCGTGTCAAACAGGTTTTGTCATGAAACACATTTATTAACATGATATTTATCGTGTCAAACAGGTTTTGTCATGAAACATATTACAACCACGTTAATCATGTAGTGTCTCGTCGTGCTGCTTCGAGTCCTGTTTAACATGTTATGCCGGCCGTAGTTCACTTCAATCCTAAAACTCAAAACTTTCATGATTGACCCTATTCTAACACTTGGATTTAATCTATTAAACAAACATTATATACTTTATAATTCCCTTCCAACTACTTTGATTCTCATATTTGTAAAAAACACCTTACATATTAAAAGCTCCAATACACACACACACATATCCCTACACTTTGCAAGAACAAGAACCCATGCCCTTCATTTGTGGTTCTTCCCATTGCCAAGAACAAGATAATCATGATCTACTTTGGCCACTTTCCTCCACATCTACAAGAAAACCAACAAGACGACGACACATTTTCAGTAGCCGAAGCCACAAAACCCCCACAAACCCGTACGCTGATAGTGGGCTCGACAAGTTTGAGGCACTTTTGGCTGATCTGGACATGAAAAGACACAAGATTTTGGAAGAAATAGGTTCCGAAGATGTGTCAATGGTTAAGTTCATTTACAAAAGCCCCGGTGAAATCAAACCTATTGTCATCAAGTTACAAGATGATCAAAGAAAACACCATAACACAAGTTCCTTAAGTACTTCACAACATTTGGATTATCAAGAGGATGTTTCTTTTATCAAGAGGAATAATGGTGGTAATGAAGCCAAACAAGAGAACATGATAGCAATGGTTGATGATGATCATACCAAAAAGATTAAGTCCAATACATGTAAAGGAAAGATGGTGATTGGTGGAAGCATAATTATTATTTTCCTTTGTTTGTGATCTTAATCTTGGTGTTATTGATGTTTTTTCATCGATCTTTCGTGATATTATGTACCACTATCGGTTGGTATGTGGTTCCTATTGTTAACGAGACCTTACATTATTCGAAGCAGTCGAATAATGTCATAAAGAAAGAGTTAGTGAAGAGTTCAAGACGGATGACAAGGAATAAACACCACAATAGAAGCTTCTGATCCAAAGTTCCATAGCTTGATGTATCTAAGTATTGAAAATATCGCAATGTAAATGGCGACATTATTTATGGGGCATGTTGGAATAAAAGACTTATCTTGTCATTATCTACTTCTTTACGTTAGTCTTAATTTAACTTAGGGTTAGGTGTATTAAATAGCAAATATTTCTTTTTAACGTTTATTGTTATTATTATTATTATTCACTAACAAGTACACAAAGCATCTACTGTATATTTGTTTTACTTTTAATTAAAATCATCTTATCTGCATTTTGCAGTATTTAAAATAGTATAAATAATAGAAAAATATATTGTCATTATATCTTTTGAAATGAAAAAAAAAATAACATTAAAATTCATAGTTGTTCTCTATTACTTTTCACCTTTTAAAACCATCAATTATATATTTGATCAAAACATTCTCAAGGAACTTCTTTCGATGAAACAAATGCAATCATCATTAATATATTCATAACATATCCGATAAACGATTTCATCTTAACACGCTTTATTGAAGAAAAATCACTTAATATTGTCGTATCGACAAGTAAAATTATTTCATCTTAACACGCTTTATTTAAAATGATAGACCAAGGAATATGTTCTACCATCTTTTTTACAATATCAGATCTATCATTGACGTTGGCAAAATTTGTATCTTTCATCATATTAGTAATGTAGTTGTTGATTTCATACATAAGTATGTATTTATCTTTGAAATCTAAATTATGTGAATACATCTCGAGAAACCTTAGTATATCAAATTCACAAAAATTATTATATGGACTCAAAGCATCTATTCAAGTAAACAATTAACTAGCTACTTTGTTAAAAATGGTGCCAACAACTTACATATCCATACAGGTGAATAATTAACTAGTTACTTCATTAAAAATGATGCCAAACTAATAAATTTACATATCTATGACCACTCACATCATATTTTTTATTTTCATCATTATAATTACATTAAAAATTACTACTTCTTCTCTTTCCTTTCAATTAAATAATATATTTTTATATTTTTTTCATCATATTTTCTCTGTTCTCACTTACAACCACTTTTAAAAGTATTAAAAAATTATAAGTGTTGAACAGTGAATCTTTAAATTTATAAAAGAACAGTAACATTTTTCTCTCCTCCACTCACAACCACTTAAATCATTCCATATAATTTAAGAACTCTCACCATTGTGTTGCAATAAGTAAACTCATAATAATGATGATTTAGTAAATACTGATGTTAGTCTTTTTTCTTTAACTTTTTGAATTAATGTTTTCGTGTCATCCATTTCACAAAAAGAGTATGCATAGTCAAATGCTCTAGTGGAATACTAAAGTGATCTAGAAATCAAGTCAAATACATCGTGTCTCAAATAGTCAAATGAACTAGTAGAATAATAAATTGCCCTTAAATAAGTCTTTAGAGGTCTTTAGGAGACGTCTGGTATGATGAAATTAGATGAAATTAGATGAAATACTATTTCATGGAGTGTTTAATTAGCCCGGTGAAATATTGAAATTTGATTTAATTTCATTCAAATCCTTTAGTTAACGGCCACCATATTATAAAGAGCGGTTGGTTGGAAGGAATGGAATGAAATGGAATGGAATTGAAAAACTATTATAATTTTCAAGTAAAATTATGTTTGAGTGGGTAATAAATGTAGAACCCAAGGGAATGTTTTACCTCAAATTCCCTTGGTTGTGGGATTTCAAACTCCCTCTCTAGGTGGAAGGATTTTGAAATCCCACAACCAAGGGAATTTGAGGTGAAACATTCTTCTGGGTTTTACATTTCATTACTCGTTCAAACATAATTTTACTTGAAAATTATACTACTTTCTCAATTTCATTCCATTCCATTCCATTTCATTCCTTCTAAGCAAACGCTCGCTAAAGGATTTTGATGGAATCTTTTAAAAGTAGCTAAATAACTATAAATAACAACGCTAACTAACGTTATCGTCAAATCTGTCGACCGTCACCAATCGGCTAGACCCTCATCCGCCAAAGTCGATCATCAAACATCATCGACCAAAGCGCCGCTCGTTGAGGTCGATGCCACCGGCAAACACGGTGCCAATGTGGCCGATCGGACAAACCGCCACCGAACGATTGTTGTCCACCAGCTGCGGCTAACCACTACTGGCAGACGCATCGCCCGCTCCACTGCCACTAGCCAAAGCGTTGTTCTCATGCCGCCTTCCACCCCATCGGCCTGCCTTTCGCCTGATGCCGCTGTCCACCGACATGTTGCCCGCCTTGTTGCCGTAAACCGTGACCGAGCGATGGGTTTGATTCTTTTATTTTATATTCTAGTATTTTTGTCTTTTTTTGTATTTTTACATTCTAATTCTATAATAAACTTACTAATCAAACACATTTTAGATTTTTATAGAATCATTTAAATTTCGATTCAAATTTCATTTCCAGTTCTATAACTAGATCAATTCATTATCGACGAATTTCATAACCAAACACCCTCTTAATAATCAAGTGCCAATCCTCAAATAGTCTAGTGAACTAGAAAAGAATAAAGTCTCAAAAACCCAAATAACAATGGACGACAACTTATTATCAAGAAATCAAGTCATAATAGAAATGATAAAAGAGTCTTCAGATTCACACATCATGTATGAATCTGGAATAAAAGGTAAATTATAGTTTGTAATAAATAAACTAAAATTTACAGAGTTTATAGTCATGTAAACGATAACTTATCTTTATAGTTTATTGAGGTGTGATGTATACAATATTAAACCCATAATGAAATTATAAGTTATTTAGAATTCTTGAGTACAATTAATAGAATATTTTCTTACATTTATGTCCCTATACTTTGTTGATTTCTGGTGATAATAAACAATCTGAAATTTGCTGAACATAAAATTGGGTAACAACAATCTTAGAACAAATATTACTCTCTTACTTTCCTTTTCTTGCACACCGTGATGAAGAACAAGAGCAGAGAACCAAAATCAGAGGCTAATACCTGGGTAGAATCTCAGAAACGTGATTAATCACTTTCAGATTAAACCAATTGCTCGCAACTATCAATTGTTCAATCGGATTCAGACTGAGAATTTTGAGAATCAATATTTCTGTTTTTTTTTCGAGAGAGACCGTGCGACCGGGAGAGATTTCTCCCACAAGAACCGAGAATAAATCGAAGTCAAGAAACTGTCCAACCAACAATTTACTCTCGATCGACCCATCCTCATAGATCCGACCGGACGATTTTCTTCCTCCGACCAGCAGATGATAACAAGGTCCGACTGGAACTTGGGTTTTTCCCTTGTTCCTTCAATTTTGTTCTTTTCTATTCTTTCTTCCTTCCCCGATCTGATATGAAGTTTATTTGGACCCTTTTGCTTTGTTTATTGGGCTCATAGCATCCCTTGATTCTATGACAGTGTTTACAGACACCAAGTTATTAGGTTCTATAACATAGAACCTATAGGCCTTTGAGTTTTCAGCATATCCTATAACTATGCAGTCTATTCCTTTCTCACCTAAGTTCTTTCGTTTAGGTTTAGTAAGGCGAACTACGGCGCTACAGCCCCAAACTTTTAAATAGTTTAAATTAGGAGACTTCCTTTTCCATAACTCATAAGGAGTTATTTTGTTTCTTTTATTAGGAGTTCTATTCAATAAATAGCAAGCAGTTAGCATTGCTTCTCCCCAGAATCCATCACTCAGACCAGAATATGATAACAAGGAATTAACCATTTCTTTTAATGACCTATTTTTCCTTTCAGCAACACTATTCTGTTGTGGTGTATAAGGGGCTTTTGTTTGATGTATTATTCCAGTGAATTAAAAGAACACTGGATCATAATACTCCCCTCCCCGGTCAGTTCGAAGAGTTTTAATTAGATTACCATGAAACAATTCAACTTCTTGTTTATAGACCTTAAATTTATCAAGTGCTTCATCTTTAGTATTAACCAGATATACATAACAGTATCGTGTTGCATCATCTATGTAAGTGACTACATACTTTTTATTACCAAGAGAAGGTGTGCTATGAAAGTCACATAAATCAGAATGAATAAGTTCTAATACCTTAGATTCCCTCTTAATATCCTTAAATGGTTTTCTAGTAATCTTGGATAATTTACAAGTGTGGCAATTGTTATCATGCATGTCAAAAGCAGGTATCAAACTCATTTTTGACATATCTTTTATTCTAAAGAAATTAACATGACCTAGTCTAGCATGCCATAATTTAGAAATATAATCTACTTTACTAGATGAAGAGGAAATAACACATGCCGATTCATTAGCAAATAGAACATGAATATTAAGTTTAAACATGCCGTTGGATAAATACCCAAATCCAACAAAGGTTTCATGTTTAGATAAGATAAACTAATCTAACTCGATGCCCTGTTTATAACCATAACTGTTCAACATAATTCCAGACAAGAGATTCTTTCGAATCCCTGGTACATACAATACATTATACAGTACTAATTGTTTTCCAGAAGTAAATACAAGTTTGACATTTCCAATTCCTTTGATAGGCTCAGTTGCCACGTTTCCATTCTCAGCACGGATCCATCTTCAACTGTTTTAAGATCCTCGATCCACCTAAGATCCTTGCACGCGTGACTTGTAGCACCCGAGTCTACCCACCACGTAGTTTCATCATCCTGGACATAGAATGATTCAGAAATCAAGGAAACATAATTCTTAATAGAATTAAAAACTGAGACAGGACACAAACCTGGTTTTCCATTTGGGTCTTTTGACCCGTTAGGATCGACTATATTAGCCTTTCTTCCACCTGACATTTTCACCCGACAGTCTTTCTTGAAATGTCCTGGTTTCCACATCTCCAACAAGCAGGTTTTGCCTTCTTATTAGAATGTTTGTTATCACTGCTAAACTTGCGTTTATTACCCGTTGACTTGTTGAACCTTTTAAATTTTCCATCATCTTCAACATTATTAACCGAGGATGATGCTGGGTTTTTACCCTTAGTTTTATCCAATTCTTGAGCCCGGAATGATTCTTCAATGCGGATATGACTACCCAATTGAACCAAAGTCATATCCTCCTTTTGATGTTTTAGAGTATGTTTAAAATCCTTCCACAAAGGTGAAAACTTGTCGATTATACTCGACACAGAGATTGACTGATCCATATGCATATCATGTTGTGCATATTGACCTAATATATGAAGCAGTTCATTATATTGTTCCATTACTGGCCTAGAATCTGTCAATTTGTAATTATTGAAATTACTTACTAGGAATTTCTTGCTTGACGCATCCTCGGCCATGTATTTTGTTTCGAGTGAATCCCAGAGGTCTTTGGCAGATTCTGCATTCTGATAT
The DNA here is from genome assembly GCA_024085815.1 of Flaveria linearis. Lineage (NCBI taxonomy): Eukaryota > Viridiplantae > Streptophyta > Magnoliopsida > Asterales > Asteraceae > Flaveria > Flaveria linearis. The sequence goes on from CM044016.1 coordinate 47,644,958, forward strand.
GCATAGAATAGTGACTCATTCATCCCATTGAGTATGTGACCTCTGTAGATGTAATCAAACATCATCGACCAACGCGCCGCCCGTGGAGGTCGATGCCACCGGCAAACACGGTGCCAATGTGGCCGATCGACAGACCGCCACTGAACGATTGTTGTCCACCAGCTGCGGCTAACCACTACTGGCAGACGCATCGCCCGCTCCACTGTCACTAGCCAAAGCGTTACTCGCATGCCGCCTTCCACCTATCGGCCTGCGTTTCGCCTGATGCCGCTGTCCACCGACATGTCGCCCGCCTTGTTGCCGTAAACCGTGACCGAGCGATGGGTTTGATTTTTATTTTATATTCTAGTATTTTTGTCTTTTTTGTATTTTACATTCTAATTCTATAATAAACTTACTAATCAAACACGTTTTACATTTTTATAGAATCATTTAAATTTCGATTCAAATTTCATTTCCAGTTCTATAACTAGATCAATCCATTACCGACGAATTTCATAAACCAAACACCCTCTTAATAATCAAGTGCCAATCCTCAAATAGTCTAGTGAACTAGAAAAGAATAAAGTCTCAAAAACCCAAATAACAATGGATGACAACTTATTATCAAGAAATCAAGACATAATAGAAATGATAAAAGAGTCTTCAGATTCACACATCATGTATGAATCTAGAATAAAAGGTAAATTATAGTTTGTAATAAATAAACTAAAATTTACAGAGTTTATAGTCATGTAAACGATAACTTATCTTTATAGTTTACTGAGGTGTGATGTATACAATATTAAACCCATAATGGAATTATAAGTTATTTAGAATTCTTGAGTACAATTAATAGAATATTTTCTTTACATTTATGTCCCTACACTTTGTTGATTTCTGGTGATAATAACAATCTGAAATTTGCTAAACATAAATTTGGGTAACAACAATCTTAGAACAAATATTACTCTCTTACTTTCGTTTTCTTGCACACCGTGATGAAGAACAAGAGCAGAGAACCAAAATCAGAGGCTAATACCTGGATAGAATCTCAGAAACGTGATTAATCACTTTTAGACTAAACCAATTGATCGCAACTATCAATTGTTCAATCGGATTCAGACTGAGAATTTTGAGAATCAATATTTCTGTTTTTTTTTCGAGAGAGACCATGCGACCGGGAGAGATTTCTCCCACAAGAACTGAGAATAAATCGAAGTCAAGAAACTGTCCAACCGACAATTAACTGTCGATCGACCCATCCTCATAGATCTGACCGGACGATTTTCTTCCTCCGACCAGCAGATGATACCAAGGTCCGACTGGAACTTGGGTTTTTCCCTTGTTCCTTCGATTCTGTTCTTTTCTATTGTTTCTTCCCCGATCTGATATGAAGTTTATTTGGACCCTTTTGCTTTGTTTATTGGGCTCATGAATGGTCTTACACAAGTAATTGTTATGTAGGCCCAATTTAATAAAACATCTCTAAACCCAATTTAACAAAATCAATATATAGATATATATAAATAGTTACTCGTATTAATATAAAACGAGTCCGCACTCCCGCGTCACCTAACTCGTTTAATTACTATTACGATTTATCATATCAGTAAGTTAATCCAATAAGACTAAAATTATTGATAACACTAAAATTATCAATATTCTTCCTCCATTTTAGTGATATCCATGATTAACTTAAATTTTTCTCTCATAACACAAACTTATGCATAAATGAAAATATCCTGTGGATTGAATTTCCATCTTAGTATATTACATTCAAATATTAGGATATTAGGGTGTCACAATGGATTGAACCTTTGCTATCCATATAAATAACTGAATTTAGTATACACATAAGTTTACAAATTTAGATTCTCACTTAACATAATATTTTACTAGCCTGTGTCCTAATCCTTCAAAGAATACCTCAAAGCCAAGTCCAAGCTTCTTGAAGCGGCTAAACTTCATATTCTTATAGGTAGTTTCTTTTAATCTTGCACCTGCAAATGCAATATGTTAAAGAACTATTAAGAAGATAAACTTCATCCTACTTTATCTTGTAGTCAGAACACAAACCTTGGGATGATGTATTGATGTGTTCCAATTTCCATATGACAAGCTTTCCACATTGAATTCAGCATCTAATATTGTATTAGATGGGAATTGGGTGTCTTGACATAAGAAAATTAAATGGACTTTAAACCATCCCTATGGCTGATCTTTTCACGAGATCTCTCCCTAATCCTTTTGTTAGGTGATCAGCCAAATTGAATTCAGATTTTATAAATTCAACAGATATCAAACCATTCATGATTAAATCTCTAATCATGCTATGTCTAACACCTAAGTGTCTAGACTTCCCATTGTACAATTGACTATATGCTTTAGCCAAAGTAGCTGCACTATCACACCTGATAGAGATAGATGATATTGGTTTTGACCATAACAGTATCTCAAATGTCAAATTTCTTAGCCATTCAGCTTCCTTACCAGCCGCGGCTAAAGCAACAAATTCATATTCCATAGTCGAATTAGTTATGCAAGTTTGTTTCTTTGATGCCCAGGAAATGGCACCACCACCAAGTAGGAATACCCACCCACTTGTCAAAGAATGATTTCCACATTTGTTATCCAACTTGCATCAGAATATCCTTCTAAAGCTGAAGGAAAACCTGAATAACATAAACCATGATTTGTGGTTCCTTTCAAGTATTTAAACAACCTATTCACAGCTTGCCAATGATGTGTGCTTGGATTACTAGTAAATCTACTTAGTTTTCCTACGGCATATGCTATGTCAGGCCTTGTGCTTATCATAGCATACATCAAACATCCAATTGCTTTGGAATATTCCAACTATGAAATCGAATCACCTCTATTAGGCATAAGCTTTATATTAGGATCTATAGGAGTACTGACTGGCAAACAATCAAAGTAATTGAATTTCTTCAATACCTTTTCAATATAATGAGATTGAGTTATTGATACCCCATTGTTGTTTCGTTTTATCCGTATACCTAGGATAACTTCTGCCTCCCCCAGATCTTTCATATCAAAATTAGAAGACAGTAATTTCTTAGTCTTATCTACCTGATCTTGGTCAGTACCAAAGATCAACATATCATCAACATATAGGCAAATTATTACCCCTTTCTAGAGGAATTAAATTTACTATATACACACTTATCTGCTTGGTTTAAGAGAAAACCATTAGATAAGATAACCTCATCAAATTTTGATGCCATTGTTTGGACCATACAGTGATTTAATTAGTTTACATACTTTATGTTCTTATCCTGGTAAAACAAAGCCCTCAGGTTGTTTCATGTATACTTCTTCATCTAGTTCACCGTTTAGAAAGGTTGTTTTCACATACATCTGATGAATCATAGGTTTATGAATTGAAGCTAAAGCAAGTAATAATCTTATAGTGGAAATTCTAGCAACTGGAGCATATGTATCAAAGAAGTCAATTCCTTCCTTTTGTCTAAAACCTTGGATAACCAATCTGGCCTTAAACTTGTCTATGCTACCATCAACTTTCATTTTTCTTTTAAATATCCACTTACAACCTAGAGGTTTACACCCAGGCGGTAAGTCAGTCAATTTCCACGTATTATTATGCATAATAGAATCCAACTCATCTTGAATTGCCTCTTTCCAGAAAGCAACATCTCGAGATGCCATTACTTTATTATATGTCTTTGGATCCTCTTCGATATTAAAACAATATTGATATTGATAGCTGATATCACCTCTGGATCCTTCAATCAAGTAGATATGAAAATCAGAACCAAAGGATTTAGCCTTTCTTGTTCTTGTACTTTCCTTGGTTCAGAAGGACTAGTTACACTGTCAGCATTAGACAATGCTTTAACCGAATCAACAGCCCTATTCTTGACAGAATCAAGAATCCTTGTTTGAGAATTGTGGATGTTGTCCTTACGCTTAGGCATAGAAGTGAATCTATCTTCATCAAAGATAGCATCCTTGATTCTATGACAGTGTTTACAGACACCATGTTATTAGGTTCTATAACATAGAACCTATAGGCCTTTGAGTTTTCAGCATATCCTATAACTATGCAGTCTATTCCTTTCTCACCTAAGTTCTTTCGTTTAGGTTAGTAAGGCGAACTACTGCGCTACAGCCCCAAACTTTTAAATAGTTTAAATTAGGAGACTTCCTTTTCCATAACTTATAAGGAGTTATTTTGTTTCTTTTATTAGGAGTTCTATTCAATAAATAGCAAGCAGTTAGCATTGCTTCTCCCCAGAATCCATCACTCAGACCAGAATATGATAACAAGGAATTAACCATTTTTTAATATCCTATTTTTCCTTTCAGCAACACCATTCTGTTGTGGTGTATAAGGGGCTTTTGTTTGATGTATTATTCCAGTGAATTGAAAGAACACTGGATCATAATACTCCCCTCCCCGGTCAGTTTGAAGAGTTTTAATTAGATTACCATGAAACAATTCAACTTCTTTTTTATAGACCTTAAATTAATCAAGTGCTTCATCTTTAGTATTAACCAGATATACATAACAGTATCGTGTTGCATCATCTATGTAAGTGACTACATACTTTTTATTACCAAGAGAAGGTGTGCTATGAAAGTCACATAAATCAGAATGAATAAGTTCTAATACCTTAGATTCCCTCTTAATATCCTTAAATGGTTTTCTAGTAATCTTGGTTAATTTACAATGTGGCAATTGTTATCATGCATGTCAAAAGCAGGTATCAAACTCATTTTTGACATATCTTTCATTCTAAAGAAATTAACATGACCTAGTCTAGCATGCCATAATTTAGAAATATAATCTACTTTACTAGATGAAGAGGAAATAACACATGCCGATTCATTAGCAAATAGAACATGAATATTAAGTTTAAATATGCCATTGGATAAATACCCAAATCCAACAAAGGTTCCATGTTTAGATAAGATAAAATTATCTAACTCGATAACCTGTTTATAACCATAACTGTTCAACATAATTCCAGACAAGAGATTCTTTCGAATCCCTGGTACATACAATACATTATACAGTACTAATTGTTTTCCAGAAGTAAATACAAGTTTGACATTTCCAATTCCTTTGATAGGCTCAGTTGCCACGTTTCCCATTCTAAGCACGGATCCATCTTCAACTGTTTTAAGATCCTCGATCCACCTAAGATCCTTGCACGCGTGACTTGTAGCACCCGAGTCTACCCACCACGTAGTTTCATCATCCTGGACATAGAATGATTCAGAAATCAAGGAAACATAATTCTTAACAGAATTAAAACTGAGACAGGACACAAACCTGGTTTTCCATTTGGGTCTTTTGACCCGCTAGGATCGACTATATTAGCCTTTCTTCCACCTGACATTTTCACCCGACAGTCTTTCTTGAAATGTCCTGGTTTTCCACATCTCCAACAAGCAGGTTTGCCTTCTTGTTAGGATGTTTGTTATCACTGCTAAACTTGCGTTTATTACCCGTTGACTTGTTGAACCTTTTAAATTTTCCATCATCTTCAACATTATTAACCATGGACGATGCTGGGTTTTTACCCTTAGTTTTATCCAATTCTTGAGCCCGAAATGATTCTTCAATACGGATATGACTACCCAATTGAACCAAAGTCAAGTCCTTCTTTTGATGTTTTAGAGTATGTTTAAAATCCTTCCACAAAGGTGGAAACTTGTCGATTATACTCGACACAGAGATTGACTGATCCATATGCATATCATGTTGTGCATATTGACCCAATATATGAAGCAGTTCATTATATTGTTCCATTACTGGCCTAGAATTTGTCAATTTTTAATTATTGAAATTACTTACAAGGAATTTCTTGCTTGACGCATCCTCGGCCATGTATTTTGCTTCGAGTGAATCCCAGAGGTCTTTGGCAGATTCTGCATTCTGATATACATCGAATAGTGAATCATTCATCCCATTGAGTATGTGACCTCTGCAGATGTAATCAAACATCATCGACCAACGCGCCGCCCGTTGAGGTCGATGCCACCGACAAACACGGTGCCAATGTGGCCGATCGGACAGACCACCACTGAACAATTGTTGTCCACCAGCTGCGGCTAACCACTACTGGCAGACGCATCATGTATGAATCTGGAATAAAAGTCTCAAAAACCCAAATAACAATGGATGACAACTTATTATCAAGAAATCAAGTCATAATAGAAATGATAAAGAGTCTTCAGATTCACATATCATGTATGAATCTGGAATAAAAGGTAAATTATAGTTTGTAATAAATAAACTAAAATTTACAGAGTTTATAGTCATGTAAACGATAACTTATCTTTATAGTTTATTGAGGTGTGATGTATACAATATTAAACCCATAATGGAATTATAAGTTATTTAGAAATCTTGAGTACAATTAATAGAATATTTTCTTTACATTTATGTCCCTACACTTTGTTGATTTCTGGTGATAATAAACAATCTAAAATTTGCTAAACATAAATTTGGGTAACAACAATCTTAGAACAATATTACTCTCTTACTTTCCTTTTCTTGCACACCGTGATGAAGAACAAGAGCAGAGAACCAAAATCAGAGGCTAATACCTGGATGGAATCTCAGAAACGTGATTAATCAATTTTAGACTAAACCAATTGATCGCAACCATCAATTGTTCAATCGGATTCAGACTGAGAATTTTGAGGATCAATATTTCTGTTTTTTTTTCGAGAGAGACCATGCGACCGGGAGAGATTTCTCCCACAAGAACCGAGAATAAATCGAAGTCAAGAAACTGTCCAACCGACAATTAACTGTCGATCGACCCATCCTCATAGATCCGACCGGACGATTTTCTTCCTCCAACCAGCAGATGATACCAAGGTCCGACTGGAACTTGGGTTTTTCCCTTGTTCCTTCAATTCTGTTCTTTTCTATTGTTTCTTCTTTCCCCGATCTGATATGAAGTTTATTTGGACCCTTTTGCTTTGTTTATTGGGCTCATGAATTGGCTTACATAACTAATTGTTATGTAGGCCCAATTTAATAAAACATCTCTAAACCCAATTTAACAAAATGAATATATATATATATAAATAATTGATCGTATTAATATAAAACGAGTCCGCACTCCAGCGTCACCTAACTCGTTTAATTACTATTACGATTTATCATATCAGTTAGTTAATCCAATAAGACTAAAATTATTGATAACACTAAAATTATCAACACACTTGGAGGCTTTACTTGAAAATTTACACTTTTCATCTTCATTCTAGATTTTTTTTACATTGAGCTTATCGTTTCATTACATTATCATTCATTACATTATCATACTTTTTAATCTCTATCCCTTTTTGACATTGCTAAACATGAAAATAAAATTGACTGAAAAGTGACTTGGTTTTAGTTATCTTTTTTACCTATTACAATCGAGACCAACGTTAAAATTCTTACAAAAACACATAACAGTCTTTGGATGTATAGCTTAATTGGTTAACAGTGAAGTGCTTTCGTTCCCTTGAAAAAATTGTGTACCATATAACATGAGATATTCAAGCACATTTGGATACCAACATAATGAGGATTTTGCTTCTTTTTTGAAAAAGAAAATAACATGTGGTTTAGTTGCACTTCACAATTAGGGAGAATGGTACAAACAACATACTCCAAAAACTTCCACCTAACACCAAATCAATCCCAACCTAATCCACTCTACCTTCAGCAATCAAATCACTAACGTCAAGTTAACATAATTACTATAACGCTAATCTATTATTTACCATAATTTAAAATGCAAATATATATAAGGGAGACATTAGTTAAGAGGACATCTAAAAACGTAAAATAGATGAAATGTTTATTTAAAATGATTGCTATTATTATAATTAGTATTTATACTTTTATTATTATCATCATCATTACTACTGCTATTATTGTTACGATTTTTCAGGTTCGGATCGTACTACTGCCTTACACGAGCTAAAGTAAATTCAAATCCAGTAACTAGTTTCACAATAATCACGTAACAACCATCAATATAAAGCACAAACTTATATTGTTTTGAGCATGCTAGCTTCATGTTTTAGTTAGATTTAACAGTCATGTTTTATTTATAGGGCACATTTTATGTGACAAAACATAGTACTATGGTAAATAAACATTTTAATTTCATAATATGCACGTCTATTAATGCATCACAAAAGAATAAAAATTACTAGTTTTTATAAGAATGATAACTTATCATCACTGAGTACTAAAAAACTTAAAAAAGTCAATCAGATAGAACTAATAAAACATGAATTACCTTGTTTAACAGATTAGATATGACGTGATTAACACAAGTATCAAACATAAAAACAACTTGTATAACTACTTTATCTCAAGCCCGCAATTTCTTTTAAGATGTTTCACATACCAAGAGTGAGAAATTCTGGATTCTAGCCTTCTTATTTTAATTACTTTTAAAATATAAAAAGTACATAGTATATTTTTTATTAAATAAGTTTAATCGTATAATAAACATGATTGGACTTAGAGGTTGTTTGGCAGCATCCGAATCAACCTCTTAATGGTTCAGATGTCTGAATCGATCAATATTTAATGGTTCAGACTGTTTGTTTCGCAAGCAAATATCTTAATAGTTCAGCACTTAGTCATTCAAAAATTACCAAACAGTCTCGTACTAGCCCTATGATAAAGTTGTTAAGTTCCGCAAATTCTAAGTACCGAAATTGTACTTGTATAAAAGATTAAAGCACTAGAAAGCAACTACAAGTGTTTGATCAGGTAGACCCATATTTATACAACCGACCCAAACTAACACGACGAAAGAGTAACGCATCTTTTGTAGGTGAAAGTGACGATGGGATGCTTCGGTTGCTTCGACGGAGGGTTAGCGAAACAAGAGAGATTAGAGGAAGAACGTAGGGCTTCTCAAGAAGCCCGAGCTAAAGCTGCTGAAGCCGCAGAGAAAAGGTATCTCCGATTAATTTCATTTCAATCGGTTAATTTGTTATTCAGATACTCTGATCAGTCTTCGTTTCAACGGAATCTGATGTTTTGCCTAGGTTTTTTGATATGATTGATTGCAGTTTCGTTGATTGTTGTTGATTCTGGTGTCTAGGGTTTTTTTTTTATATAACTGTTGTTTGATTCTCAATTGATGCTAGCGGAGGAAGTTATGTAGCTGTAGGAAGGATAATTTAACAGTTTTCAGTTTACAGTTTTCGTATCTAGATGAAGGAGTCACAATGATATTTGATTATGATTAGCATGTTAAGCCGTTGATTTTGATTGTTTCTAGTTCTAAGGCGTTTTTACTGTCGTTTGATTAACAATTGATGCTAGAAGAGAAGTTATGTAGCTGTAGTAAGGATGGTCTAACAGTTTTCAGTTTTCATATCTAGTTGAAGTAATTCGAATGAAATTGTTTATGATTATCATGTTAAGTCGTTGATTTTTGATTGTTTTTAGTTGTTTGGCTATTATTGCTGTCATTTGATTTACAATTGGTGCTAGCAGAGGAAGTTCTCTAGCTGTAGGAATCATACTTTAACAATTTTTGTTATCATACCTAGCTGCAGGAAGCACGATTGAAATCGCTTATGATTAGCAGTGTTAAGTCATTGATTTTTGTGGTTTGTAGTTCCAAGGCAATTTTAGTGTAGTTTGATGAATAATTGGTGCTAGCAGGTAGCAGAGGAAGTTCTTTAGCTGTAGGAATCACAATTGAAATCAGTTATGATTAGAAATTTTAAGTCATTGAATTGTATTGTTTCTAGAACTTGGGCTTTCTTTTACTGTGGTTTATTCGCAACTGATGCTAGCTGACGAAGCTATCTAGCTGTACAAATCATGATATAAGTATATAACAATGTTCGTTCTTTTATCTAGCTGTAGGAATCACAATTGAAACCAATTATAATTAGAAATATGAAGTTGGTGTAGTCAACTGTGAAGATTAGCATATCAAACTGTTCAAATAGGATCTATGAGCTGCAAACATTCATTTGCTTTTATATGCTTGCACTTTTTGGTCCATGCAGATTCGCGTGTCATAAGTTTTATAGTTGGTCTTATTTTGTTATTTTTAGGTTTCAGTTTTTGTTTCCATCCATTCCACCAAGGGACCAACTGAGGCATGAGTTTGTGATGGTGGTAATGAAAGTGAGATAGGATGCTAGCACATGGTAGGTACATCATGTCATGCTAGCACATGGTAGGTACATCATGTCTTTTTGTAACCTACCGATAGAAATAAAAAATCTCGGTGCTGAATCACCAAACAGGGAATCGGCTATTTCATGTAGACATACTGTTAAAACCATTAAAGGCTTTTTGTATGAAAAGAAAATACATACATGTTAGCTATTAAGGTCAATTGTCTTAATATCCAGATTTAGTTTTACATGATCATTCTTCCTCATGAGGCTACAAGACTGAAGTCCATTTTTTTTAGACATCTGACTTTTTAGTTTCAGATATGTTGATTTTGTTGCTTTTTGATTTGGAAAAAAACTTGGATCAAATTTCCAAAGTTAATATTCTGCACTTTTTCTCTGGGGCAGATAGAGTATCTGTATGAACTATGAAAGCTGCAACGTAGCCCGTTTAATTTCAAATGTCAAAATGCTTACTTGCAAATTTGCAATTATTGCATGATTGAATTTACAGGCAAGAACAATTTGCACAATCGGCTGCAGGTAGAGCGGCACGAGCTCAAATGCAAGCAGCTGCAAAACAGGCTTCACATACTAACAAAGGCGAACCAACTCTTAAGGTATAATTATTTTTGCTGTTTTTTCAAGTAGTTTTTTTTTCCTGTATCTGTAACATAGATGCGGTTTTTTCTAGTTGTTTCTGTCTGCATTGTCATCTTTTTAACTCTTGGAATCTGATTAACCTTATTTTACACGTGCAGTGGCAGATGGGATGACATCTAGCCTTCGTAAGCGACATCAATCGTTAAGTACATTTGTAAGTAGCATTCGACTATATGTGTTGTAACAAGATACCATTGCATTTTTTTTAACAAAAACATTAATTATCGTTAATAATTGACAGCTAAAACTTGTCATTTTCCCAACTGGACAAATGCAGTATTTGTAGTATCATCATCATAATCATCATCAAGAAATGGAAAGAAAACAATTATCGAAGAGCAGCTGTTTGTTGTGAAAGTTGTCCCTCAAATAATTATATGCTTCTGTACAAAGTTTGTTTCTGGCACTTCCTACGTTGGACTTTCATCTATTTAATTATGTACAGTTTAATAAAACCTCAGAGGTGCAATTGTTTTTCTTTTTGTACTCCCATTCCTAGAAGACATTGTTTCTGTTTCTTTGCTCAAGGCAACCTAACAATTAGGGGACTTCACAGTCACAGTTTTATTGCGTAACCAAACCATAACCGAAAGTTTTGGTTATTGGGGATTCCTATGATCAGTTTGGTTAGTATAGGTTTTCGGTTAAATATAGGAAATGGTATGGTTATGGTGCAGTTAACCATGGGGCTTTGCGGGATTTGAATTTACAAAAATCTAGTTAGTGCTATACAAAGCTCTGAGCTGGTGTTGATGAAATGGTAGTTGGGATGTAATCTGGTTCATGGACCAGTGTTGCAAATATTGGCACCTAGCACCGATTATTGTCAATTTATTGGTAATCGGACACTCGTTGATTTGATTTGAGCAAATGGGTTCATTAATCAATCAATGGTTAAATGCGGTCAAAATTGGATCCAAGGCAGTCCGAATTTGGCAAAAAATCAACGGGCTTTTCAGCAGTTCTGGTAAGATACCGGCCGCCCCTGGATTAGTCTCGACTAATGAGGTCTACAAAACTACTATGCATAGTGAAATTGAGAAGACCATAAGTGCGTTGTGTGGGGATTGATATTCAAATAATAAACTTGGAAGTTGCCAATATGTAAATAGATAAACCAGAAATATATATTGTATACTCAGTTTTAAAAAAGCATTAGACCCTCTAAGAGAGCTTCACATACTCCACATGTTAGCACTATCTACAACCATATAAGCTTTATGTATAACCGCATTACCACATGTTGTACATCTCTTATCTATTTTACATGTCAACCCTTATCAAGTGACTTAATTATCTCTTCATCCTTTAGTCGTTTTTACGTATCTGACTCCTTCAAATCTACACACTAAAACTGTACCGTATAAACTTCCAAATAAAAAGCAATTGAACACATATAAGTCTAATTAGATGGAAATTATCATACATTTCTGGGTTGTCATTAAACTCAATGATTGGGGTTCTCTTTAGAAAAAAAGGGAATCATTAGTAGGTACGATATCATGAAATAAAGTTTGTATTTGGCATAATATCGGTACATTATTGATTAGGTATGTCGATTTAATGTTTATATATGTGATTAGGAGAAGCGTATGTATTTAAAAGATAAAGATCATAAAATTGTTAAAAAAAACAATAGGCATATTGTTATATTGAATTACTTAATTTGTTATATTGGCTTGCCTGCAAACGCATGAAAGGAACAAGTAATCATTTAAAAAGTTATTTTTATTATAAGATGGCTACTTGTTTTATAATTATGCCATTTTATAGTACTTGTTATATATGACACTTGTTTTATTATAACATTTTACAGTTTACTTTGTTATAAGCTACAACTTATATATCAAATGACGTATGTAATCTAGAAGTCATTTAAAAACTGGTTTGTACTTGCAAGAAAGAAGGTTAAACATTTTTTTTTGTTGAGACACTACTAGTACATGAACTATGATGATATTTATTAATGATTAATAATTTTGAATGACAAGTAGCTCCCAACTTTTTAACACGTTTTATTGTTTCTGTACTTTCTTAATATATGTTATTTTTAAAATTCTCTTAATGTTCAACATATATGACTAAAAAAATTTCAATCATAAATTAGACATTGTGAAATTCACTATTTGTTAAAAAAACAAGGATGTCAAAATTAAAGTGTTTTAAAAGTAAAAAAAATTGAAATGTCGTCTAATGAATACAAATGTATGTGTTGCAACGTATCAGTAAATTAAACTTGATTACAATTTAGTAAAAGTATACATACAAAATATAATTATTCACATTTAATGTAATAGTAGATAATTTAGCTTGAAAGATAGTATATTGATGTGAATATAGGAGTTAATCATCACAAACACAAAGACTCATGCTATCTTCAATAGTATCTCCGCACTGGTACTTTATTTTTAAGAAACAAGTATAAGTATACATTAAAATGTAGTTTATAGGATTTCTAACAAACACGAACCTTATGCAACTGATGCTTATTTTTATCAGCAATTCAAGCTTTAATTATTTTAATTCAATGATATTAACGTGCAGGTCATAGAAATAAGCCTTACAGGACCACATGTGGCTTAGAGCGAGTAGTTGGGGGAAACTTGTGTTTGTTTAAGTGGGGCCTACTAAAGAGACGCCCTGGGGGATAAAGAGACGCCCTTCTTACGGGCCGTATTGACTGTCGGGCAGTCAAATCAGTCATTCAAAAACGTAACGGCCCGTGAAGGAGTTCATGGTCTAAATTTTTCACGGCCCGTTAAGCTTTTCACGGCCCGTTAGACCTTTCACTTACGGGCCGTGAACTGCTTTACGGGCCCTATTTTCACCTTTAATAATTTGACGAGATATATTATTCCTCGTTTTTCATGTAATTTTGTATTTATTACGTTATTTGATATGACGTAATATTCCTCGATAGTCGTGTAATTTTGTATTTATTACGTTATTTGATATGACGTAATATTCCTCGATATTCGTGTTAATTATGTGATGGGATGCAATATTCCATGTGAACTACTATATAAACGTTAGTTTATAAATTCATTTCATAATTCAAATTTCTACGATAAGTTTGAAATAATATTTAACGTTACGATGTCTTTCTGGGATAGTAACTATTTATTCGGTTCGAAATCTAACTATTACCCTGAGGATGGTTACGGTTATTACGATGAGGTTGCTTCAAACTATTTAGGATAGTTCGCGTCCAATTACGGCGGGAATGACGGCGGCGATGACGGGGGTGATAACGGTGGCGATAGCAACGGTGATAATGACGGTTCTGGTTCCGGTAAAAGAGGTTTATACGACACAAATCAGGTTATAAGATATATCATATTTAATTTTACTTTCATTTAGTAATAACTAACTAAAAATATAAAATTGATTAAGTTTTCTCATCTCGTGAAGAATTAGTTGATTGGGCAAGTAACGTGGGGCGAAAAAATGGGTTTGTTATTGTCACCAAACGTTCAAAAAGAAATTCGAATGGTGTGGTGGTTAAAATTTGGTTGAAATGTGATCGGGGTGGTGTATATAAGGGAGCATCCACTCTAAGAAAAAGTGGCACCAAAAAAACAAACTGTCAATTTGAATTGCAGGGTAAGTACGAGATGAAGAGAGATGGGTGGATTATAGTTGTTATGGACGATACTCATAACCATGAACCTGCTGAACACCTGGAAGGACATGCATACGCAATGAGGCTCACCGAAAATGAGCTTTCTACTGTAAAGAATCTGACCGAGCAAAATATTGACCCTCGAAACATTCTAGGCACGTTGAGGGAACAAAATCCCAATAACGTGTCTGTGTTACGAACCATATATAACGATCGGGCAAAAATTAAAAAGTCTACCAGAATTGGTGAAAACCAATGCAGGTTTTTTTTTTCTATACTACAACAACATCAATATATTTACACCCCTCACATAGATGAACCGACAAATACCGTTGACGGGGTTTTTTTATACATCCCACATCTCACACATTATGGCGTGCGTAGCCACACGTGTTGATGATTGATACAACTTACAAAACTAACTTGTATAAAATGCCATTTGTTCAAATGGTTGGTGTGACATCCACCCTGAAATCTTTTTCTGTTGCTCACGCATTCATTGATTATGAGCGTGAAGCCAACTTCAGATGGGTGTTAGAGCAACTAAAAGCAACGCTGGAAGAAAAGTGTATGGAGCCCCGTGTTATACTAACCGACCGAGACCTCGCTCTGATGAAAGCGTCAGAAGAAGTTTTTCCGAGTACTGTTCGATTACTTTACAGATGGCATATTTCGGAAAATATTGCTAAACATTGCAAGACAAGTTTTTCAAATGAAGAGTGGGGTGCTTTTGAGCATGTGTGGTCGGTACTTATTAACTCTGCAACGACAGACATATACGCTTATAATTACGACCACCTTTATCGCAGATTGGTGTCCAAACATTCAAGTAAGTTTTCTAGTGTTATTCTTAAAAATATATGTATATTTACATAAAAATAAGTATATTTTTTAAATAGAAGTGCTGATGTACCTCAAAAATAACTGGTTGGACCCCTACAAAGAGAGATTTGTGTCGGCGTGGATAAATAAAAGTTATAACTTCGGTCAGCACATAACGAACCGAGTTGAGAGCCAACATTCGTTATTGAAAAGTTACCTGAAAGCAACCAATAGCATCCTGGATAGATTTATTCCTTTTATTAATAATATCTTAGTTACCCAGGAAATTGCTATAAAAAAGTTTTACCAAAAGCAAAATCATGCTTATGGTGCAGCATAATCATAAAGTGCTTAAATTGTTGCGAGGTAACGTTTCTTTTGCAGCTTTGGATATGTTAGTTGGTGAGATTAACAGGATAAATCATCTACCAAAGAATCATGTGGCTGTCAACTTTTTACCAGCTGTGGTCTTCCGTGTGCTTGTAAATTAAACAATTACTTTCAAACAGGTGAATGTTCTTTTACATTTTTTATTTTTTCATGAAAACTTTTATTATATTTAATCTAATATATTATTTTATAGGTCAATGTATCCCGCTCGATGCCATTGATGTTTTTTGGAGGAAGCTAGATTTTTCACCCGCGTATATTGTAGGGGAGGTTCAAGTAGATGTACATAAAGAGATGGAGATGGTGACAAAACATTTACTTGTCCAACCCAAAAATGTGAAAAAATCTTTCATTAATATTTTCAAATCTTTCATTAATCCTTTAAAAACTAATAAAAAACTTTCTAAAGTACAAACACATACACGGGGTCGTCCTAAAAAGATAAGCAAAAAGAAACAATATTAGACCCCCCAGACATAGTTCATATGTTCAACCTAGAGAAAATTTTGAAGGTCCGCCAACATATTCAAGTTCGGTGGTGAAGTCAAAACAAGGGTCTTTGCAGCGCAGTCAATCCATGTCTTCGAAATCAAGAGCCAAAGATGGATTATCTCAACAGAGTTCCAAGTTTTCATATATCTCGGGCGACGAAGATAAAAACAATTTTTTCCGGTTTAATCGCTGGATTCCATCATTCTTTTTCCCGTATATTTCAGGTGCGGATGATGTTTGGTTTTCGTGCTATAGTACTCGCACTGGGATATGGTGAAAATCACTGGCGTTTTATTCATACGGAACTTATAGCTGAGTTGGATGAAAACAGACATAGGTACGCTGCGATGTTTCCTGATATAAATGAAATAAGGGAATCATTAAACTGAAACGGCTTAGGTGCAGCTCCCCACAAAAATTGGATGACAGTGCCACCTGCTACAATCCTTATTGCTAACAGGTTTCGAGTGGTTATAATTTTTATATCTATCGGCAACTCCGCTACTTTTTTCCCGTTCTGGTTATCTCCTCGTGATATCAGTGAACATCATATGATTTCAATTACTTATGTTCAAGATAACCATTTCATTAGAATTCGATTAGTGGGTGACTATCCAATGCCTGTTCCGAGCAAATATTGGTATTTGTACAAAACAGAAAACACTAATGATTGGGAGGTTATATACGGAAGTCAATTTCAAAAATATCTCGAACTAAGGCCCGTAGACCCGGTTGAACGTATAGATTTAGTATAATTTACACATTTATCAATATTGTTGTTGAATTGTAAACATGTAATCAATTATTTATTTAATCAATATTGTTGTTGAATTGTAAACATGTAATCAATTCTTTTGGTGTATACGTGTGCGAGTGAGTCTGTATTAGCAGAATACATTTCGTTTTCCAAAGTGAAGTATAAGTTCTACAAAGAAGGAGAACTATAAACATGTAATCAAACATTTAAACGTCATCCAAAATAAGTCATAATATATCAACATAATTTATCAAGTTTTTTACATGAAAGCTAAATATCTATGCCGCATCACCACCACCACCAGCATCCTCCTCATCACCACCAGCAGCCTCCTCGTCATCACCCCCAGGTCGTCTGACAAACGGAGGCAACTCCGGCCGAGGGGGGATGTCAATACCCTGACTACTAGCCCAAATGTTGTACACATCCGCCATCCATACAAGCAAGGCGAGGGACTGGCGCGCCAAATGGAGTGACTCAGCCATGAACTCCCCCGTCGGCGGAATCTGTCGAATGATCGTCCTAGGAACAGGCGGTACTGGCGGTGGGGCGTGTGCCTGTGGTTGCGGCTGCTGCGGCGGCGGCGGCAGCTCCTCCTCACCACCAACCCCCGTCATAGGCTGCCAGATGGTCCGACCACTATTAGTGGACCATCGGAGGTCGTCGCCAAATTTGGCGGCAATCCCCATGGCCATGACGGTCTGCCGACCAAAAATCCTAGGCGGCGTGTCCGTCGTCTGCTTCGCAATTAGGGCATCCGTAAACAACCCTAATCGCGAGGCAATGACGGTGATGTAAGAGCCACATACAATGGGGCTATCTATCTGCAAAACAAACAAATTATAATATAATAATAGATCAAATAATAGATAATACTTATTTATTAAGAATTAATATAAATATTTTTTTATCTTGCCCTGAATGACACTGAAGAAATAGGCGGCCATGCAGTGAGCAAGATTCACCAGTCTAGGTGAAAGCAAAGCCCTCAGAAAAATAAATCAAGGAGCGACACCTGCTCCATACTCTGGTCTCTGCCGGCAATGGTGCCTGTAATGGTGCCGGCAATGCACCGGTGTAGGTACCGATGCAACGGATCTCTAATGGAGCTCGCCCTAATAGCGCCCTCCCATGGCTGGTCAGAAATCATCGGCCACCATCCGACTAGAGGATCCGCCTCTGACTGGACCTCGTCAGAATAAAAACGAGCATCCTGCGTCTCCTACTGGGTGTAAAACCCAAGAGTCACCGACCACTGAGCGAAGGTGAACTCAAACCTAGTGCTCCCCAGCCTAAATCAAACAGCTAGGTGCTCCCGGGGGTCCTCATCCTCTGTCGCGGGAGTGAACAAAAACGTAGACAAAAACTCCAACGTAAGCTCCCTGTAGCCCCTCCTAGATCCTAAATCAAACATACGCCTCCAGGGCGTCTCTCCCTCGAGCCCAACGATGTCCTGGGCACGTGCTATATCTCCAACCTCCTCTAGCACGTCCCAGTCGAGGGTGCGGGTCCCCTTCAGGGGCCGTCCAATCAGCTTCCACAGCCTAAGCCATGGCTGTGTCTCTCGAGGAAAACGAAGATCAGTATGTAGGTCCAGGAAGTCACCCTGACCCTCAGGCTCGGTCTCTGGACGTGAACGTTTGCGCGGCGGCATAATCTGCAAAAAAAAATTGAACATCATAAGAACACATAAAAAGGTTACGGCCCGTGAAGGGAGGTTACGGCCCGTGACCCTCTGAATGTTCGAAGGGTTACGGCCCGTGAACAGCAGTCACGGCCCGTGACCCTTTGAAAATTCAAACGGTTACGGCCCGTGACGGCATTTCACGGCCCGTAACCCCCAAAAGTTTTCAGAAAATTTTCGTTTTTAAATTAAATTTTAACGTATTTAAACGATAAATATACAAAAATAAAATACGAATTTCAATACGTACCGCAGTAAGGAGTCGGCGGTATGAAAGTGATTAAAATCCGGAGGTCGTGACAGAGTGTATCGTATGTGTGTTTAAGGGGCGTAAATGAAGAAATGGGCCGTGAGGCCGCATAAATAATCCACTTTCACAGTCGTGAAGGGCCTCACGGCCCGTTAACGATTACTTAAACGGGCCGTGAGAGGCCTCACGGTCGTGAGGCTGGGTTTTTTTAAAAAACAACCGTTGAAGGAGCTCACGGCCCGTGAACTCCTTCACGACCCGTTAACTTTTTAAATACGGGTCGTGAGACCCTTCACGGCTGTTAACCTTTACAATGATATTTTTTCTTCATACGGATCCAGCCCATAGAACAGACAGCTCTTAATAAGCCCAAACTCGTCATACAGATATTATGACAACAGCCGTTAACCTTTACAATGATATTTCTCTTCATACGGATCCAGCCCATAGAACAGACAGCTCTTAATAAGCCCAAACTCGTCATACAGATATTATGACAACAGCTCAAGAACGATATTGTGTGATAATAACGGTTTATCATTTTAATAAAGTGTACTAATAAACGTTTATGTTCTAATAAAATATTTCATTACTTTTCTACATTATACGTCTAGAATACAGTTCGTCTGCCATAAATCTTCGAAATCTAAAGCAAGCATCCTGTAAGCTAACCTCTTGCCACTCTAAAGATCTATTTTGAACCAACCTACGCAATAACATACAAATTGCAACTCCCGAATCTCGACCAATATGACCGGCATTAGGAGGCCACACGGTTTCATCGGATATAACCAGTTCTTCGATTTCTTCTTGTCCGGAGTGCTGCCAATATTATATACGTGACAGAAAATGTAAAAAGTACGATTCGAATTGTACGAAAATCGTTCAGGCATTACGATGAATGCACCATGAATCATCACACGTATTTGGTCGGCATTCGTATGGAGAATATATACGAACTTGTAGTGAGTCCATAGAAATCTTAAAAAGATACCAATTTTCTTCGTCATCAGTCATTGGTACGTAAACCTACAAAACAATTTAATTCACGGTTATAAATTCATGATTTTTATTATAAAACATGAAAACAGTATTACCGTATCAACTTTCCATAACGCGGGATATAGACAGTCACTCCCGTCGCCATATTCGTTACTCTTAACGGACCCCGAGTATATTAAGTTGTAACACCCTCAAAATTCATAACAATATAATACAATAAGGAGGGTGCTACTAGTTGGGTTGTTATAATAACTCAGAGACTACAAACGCAGCGGAATTTTACATATATTAAAAACTATATACATCATTAACAATATTTACAAGATCATTATCCGACATTTCAAAACTTAGTTAACTTCAAGTACTTCATTCCCAAAAACCCAACATTTGTGGCCAGTATCATACATCATAACCGGAAGCTAACTCTGTGGGGGATCATCACGAGCACCTCTATTACTACCTGGCATGCATTAGAAAACAAACACAAAATCAGATAAACTGGTGAGTTCTAACATACACCACATTTCAATAGTAACAATTCATCAATTGTTATCACACCAAATGATCCACACACACATTCATCAATCCATTTATTTATCCTAGTATTGATATGCATATCGAATACCCACACGGTATTTATGGACATCTTTAATCAATTTTAATTTGGTGGGTGAAACCTCCACCTCGCGCGTTGACGGGTCAAACCTCCGTCTAGAATTTGGTGGGTGAAACCTCCACCTCGCGCGTTGACGGGTCAAACCTCCGTCTAGAATTTGGTGGGTGAAACCTCCACCTCGCGCGTTGACGGGTCAAACCTCCGTCTAGAATTTGGTGGGTGAAACCTCCACCTCGCGCGTTGACGGGTCAAACCTCCGTCTATAAATGGCGTTGACGGGTCAAACCTCCGTCTATAGTTTGGTGGGTCAAACCGCCACCTCGCCATTAACCACAATTTACCACATTCAACTCATATTCACATCTTTATTTATTTATATGCATGCCAGTGCCCGATTTTGTCAAACAACATTTATCAAACGACATTAACACATAAAAAAGGCAATTAGAACTCACCTTAATGTTTCCAACAAGTGGTTATCAATCCAAGTATGCTAGGGCAGCTAAAACTTCTCTTTCTCAAAGCAAATCTAAAACAATAATCCTAACTTAGCCAAATTTTCCCTAGCTGACCACTTCACACGACTAAGGCTATGCGACTGGACTCATTCGTGCGACTGAACATGCGACTGAGCTTAGTCGTACGAATGGACCATGCGACAGAGGTGCGAATGAGCTATAACAGGGTTTATGCGAATGACTTCCATTCGTGCGATTGGTGCATGCGATTGAACTTCAGTCGTACGATTGAACAATGCGATTGACTCAGTCGCACGAATGGGTCATGCGACTGGGCTCATTCGCCTGAAACGGATCAGCAGCTGTGTTCTTACCATATTTGATCCAAAAACTCAAGTTTTTAACCGTTCAGATTATGCCATATTCACAACAGAACATATACACCTCATTTACAACCGTTTCGGGTCTTTATTTCATCAATCTTCACAAAAACTAAGATTCGAACCTTCACTTTTCAGTTTAACAGAAAAATTAAACGGAAACCCAGATTTAAAATATGTTTTTGGATCAATTTCAACCACATACACAGCTTAACATATTCAAGAATCGATCCGTAACAAGCAAAACTTACCAAAACGGAGCTAATTTACTCAATCTAGCAAGAACATGGGTGTTGGGGTTCGACAGGAGCAAGGGGTGAAAGTACAGCAGATAATGTCTGCTGTTAACACTCTTAACCGCCCTATTTATCCTACATGAAAATTTTTAGCCGACATACTCAATCGCACGATTGGACCATCCGCACGGCTCAATCGTACGACTGAGCCCATACGCCCTTCATTCGTGCGATTGGGCCCCATTCGTACGCATGGCATGCGACTGAACACTAATCCTAATAAATAAATAATTATCAAACTTTTTGGATGTTACAAGTCTACCCACCTTATTTAGGGTTTCGTCCTCGAAACCTGACTAAAACAATTGGGGGTAGTTCTGTCTCATCTCTTCTTCTGTTTCCCAGGTTGACTTAGATCCTTGGCGATATGCCCACTGCACCCGGACTAAGCTAATGCTTTTATTTCTATGTTTCTTTTCCTTACGATCTATAATGGCCATAGGCTGTTCAACATAATTGAGCTTCTCATCAACCTCAATATCATCTAATGGTACATATTGAGTTTCATTAGCTAAACACTTCCGTAACTGAGAGACGTGGAAGGTTGGATGAATAGCACTTAATTCTTCAGGCAATTCGCGTTGCCCCATGTCTCCCCAATAAAGTGGAGTTCTGCACTTTCTTCCGTACAACATCTCAAACGGGGACATTTGAAGAGTAGCTTGATAACTGTTGTTGTAAGCGAATTCAGCTAAAGGAAGATGACTATCCCAGCTACCTCCAAAATCTATAATACATGCCCGTAGCATATCCTCCAATGTCTGAATAGTTCTTTCACTTTGGCCATCTGTTTAGGGATGATAGGCTGTACTAAAGTAAAGTCTAGTTCCCATAGCTTCGTGAAATTTTCTCCAATACCTGGAGGTAAATCTGGCATCTCTATCAGATGTGATACTTTCGGAACTCCATGCAATCTAACTATTTCTTTAGTAATGATATCAGCTAGCCTTTCTACCAAATAGATTTCCCGTATTGGTAGAAATAAAGCACTCTTGGTTAGCTGATCTACCACTACCCAAATAGTATCATAACCTTTTGGTGTACGGGGCAATTTCGTTATAAAATCCATAGTCAGATCGTCCCATTTCCAAACTGGAATAGCTAATGGCTGCAACAATCCATAAGGTTTCTGATGTTCAACTTTTACTTGGGCACAAGTTAGACATTTATTTACATACTGCATTACATTAAATTTCATCCCTGGCCACCAATAATCTTGCTTCAAATCTTGGTACATCTTAGTCATGCCTGGGTGAATGGAATACCTAGATTTGTGAGCTTCATCAAGTACCATATCACGTAAAGCCAACGGAACCCACATTCGACCAAACCTGATCTTAACACCATGGCTATTTTCTTCTAAATATCTCTCTTGACCGACCATTCTTTCTCTCTTAATGTTTCCTTCTTTTAATGCTTCCAGTTGGGCTTCTTTCAGCTGTTGCATAAAATCAGGAGTGATTACAAGTTTATACGCCTTAACCTTAATCGGTTCGTATTTCTCATTTCTGCTCAATGCATCAGCAACCACATTTGCTTTCCCGGGGTGATATAAAATTTCGCAATCATAATCTTTGATTAACTCCAACCATCGCCTTTGTCTCATATTCAAATCTTTTTGTTCAAAGAAGTACTTCAGACTCTTATGATCAGTAAAGATGGTACATCTCACTCCATATAAGTAATGTCGCCATATCTTAAGAGCAAAAACTACAGCTGCTAATTCTAAATCGTGGGTTGGGTAATTGACTTCATGGGTCTTCAACTGTCTCGAAGCATAAGCAATAACTCTCCCACGTTGCATTAATACACACCCCAATCCTTGATATGATGCATCAGAATATATTACTAAATCATCTACACCTTCTGGTATTGCTAATACTGGGGCTTGTGTCAATCGATTCTTCAATTCCTGAAAAGCAGCTTCCTGTTCCTTATTCCATTCATACTTAACATCCTTTCGAGTTAACTTTGTCAATGGGGAAGCAATTTTAGCAAAATCTTGAATAAATCTTCTATAGTATCCTGCCAGTCCTAAGAAACTATGAATTTCTGAAGGACTTTTAGGAATTCCCCAGTTCAACACAGCTTCAATCTTTGCAGGGTCCACCAATATTCCATCCGCATTCACTACGTGACCCAAAAATTGCACTTCTCTTACCCAAAATTCACATTTCGAGAATTTTGCATACAATTTATTCTTCCTCAAGGTTTCCAATACTTCTCGAATGTGACAAGCATGATCTCCTTCGTTCTTAGAATAGATCAAAATATCATCTATAAACACAATTACCGATTTATCCAGCATCGGTCAACATACTCTGTTCATCAAATCCATGAAGGCAGCAGGAGCATTCGTTAACCCAAACGACATCACCAAAAATTCATAATGCCCATATCGTGTACGAAAAGCTATCTTTGGTATGTCCTCTTCTTTTACCTTCAACTGATGATACCCGGATCTAAGATCTATCTTTGAGAACCAATTAGCACCTTGGAGTTGATCAAATAAATCGTCTATACGGGGTAATGGGTATTTATTCTTGACAGTTAGTTTGTTTAGTTCTCTGTAATCTATGCACATTCTCAAACTGCCATCTTTCTTCTTTACAAACAAAACAGGAGCACCCCACGGCGAAGAGCTTGGTCGGATAAAACCCTTGTCTAATAATTCCTGTAATTGCTTTAAGAGTTCCTTTAACTCAGCCGGTGCAAGTCTATAAGGGGTCTTAGCGACAGGTTTTGCCTCAGGTATTAAATCAATTCTAAACTCAATTTCTCGATCAGGAGGTATACCCGGTAGATCCTCTGGAAATACATCGGGGAAATTACAAACTGTTGGAACATCTTCCAATTTCTTCGTCTCCTTGGCAGTATCAATTACATATGCCAAGAATGACTCGCAACCCCTATTCAATAATTTCTCAGCCTTAATCATAGATATGACTTTCACCACATTATCATGATCATCGCCAAAAACGGTCACCAGATTACCATCTGGTGCTCGCAACACAATCATCTTCCTCTTGCATATTGTCTGAGCCTCAAACATGGATAACCAATCCATTCCCAATACTACATCAAAACCTCCTAATTTCATCATATGTAACCTAGCAGGAAATTTTACACCTTCTAGTTCGACAGAACAATCATCTATTACCTCACTAACAATTATAAATTTATTAGAGGCGGTTTCTACTGAAAAGGCAACATCTAGCTTTGATGGTTTAACTTTTATTAGGGCATGGAATTTTATTGATATGAAACTTCTATTAGCCCCTGAATCAAATAAAACTCTAGCAGGTACATCATTAACAAGAAACGTACCCGACACAATATCTGGTAATGTCTTAGCCTTCCTCCGTAGTCATCGTAAATGCTCTCCCCGCTGTACCGCTACTACCACTCACGCTGCCTTTACTCGGTCCTCCTACTGTACGAATAGGAACCGGCCCAGGTCTAAGTTTTGGTCATTCAGATTTCATGTGTCCCATCTCCCCGCATCCATAACACCGAAGTTCTGGACATCTAGAAGCAAAATGTCCAGGTTTCCCGCATTTATGACATGCCGGGTGATTCAATCTACATTCCCCTCTATGAAACTTCCCACATCTATTACACCGGGGAGGGGGACCTACAAAACCCCTAGCATTAAATTTTCTCTTCTGCGGCCCACTCTGTCCATACATAGCCTTGAACTCAGTGAAGCTTCCTGATGACTCACCACTTCCTCTTTCACCACAAGTTTCTCAGACTCAGCGACTTCCTCATACATATCCGCAACCAAATTCACCGTGGCTTGATAATTAGAAGGAGAATTAGACTTTACCAGCATTCTCACCTTAGGGGGTAATCCCTGGATATATCTAGTAGTCCTCTTTGTCTCAGGAGTTACTAAATGAGGTACCAAGCGTGCCATTTCTTCAAATCTGGAAGTATACTCTTTGTGACTTAAAGCGCCTGCTTGAAACTGTAAAAACTTAATTTCAATTCTGTCCATCTCGCCTTTTGGACAGAACTTTTCGATCACCAATGCTTTAAAAGTTTCCCACGTCATCTGGTTTACCGCGGCCTCACCCATGGCCTGTTCTACTGTGTCCCACCAATATAGAGCTTCTGCTTGAAAAGAATGCACTGCAAAGCCCACCTTCTGGTCTTCTTTACACCTACTAAGTTTAAACGATGCTTCCATCTCTCGTAGCCATTTATAAGTTACTACTACATCTTTTTGGCCTTCAAACTTAGTCGGATCATATTCCTTAAAATGTTTATACGACACTGGTTTCTCCACTACCGGCTCAATAACAATAGGTGGAGGAGTTGGTTGGGGCGACGATTCACCACCTCTCCTAAGGTCGCTCAACATTTCAGGTAAGGTAGTACGCAACACTCGGGCGACCCCATCACCTATAGCTACCTTAAGTTCATCACCTGAGATCCTAGCTTCAGATCTAGAATTTGCATTACTAGTTTCCTCCATCTACGATCAGAAATAAACCATAATCAAATAATGAGTGATACCAGGATGTTGCATATAATGTAAATTGCTCATAACATTGGCCAGGTGTTATCAATTATTTACTTATTCACACCATCCTGCCTCTTCTCATTATCCTTTCACAGTTTATTTCTAACCCTATCTAAACCACAGAATCACACATACACATAATACTAATCTTTTAATTCAACAATCACTTTCATTCAACACTTGACTGAATTATCACCAACAATTAAATACTCATTCACACAATACTTCACCCCACTTCCGGTTGTAGATACTGGCACTTCCCACATTTTCAGTTAAAGTTTGAAACAATTAAGTGTTCAAATCCCTTTAACTAAGGCTCTGATACTAACTTGTAACACCCTTAAAATTCATAACAATATAAAACAATAAGGAGGGTGCTACTAGTTGGGTTGTTATAACAACTCAGAGACTACAAACGCAGCGGAATTTTACATATATTAAAAACTGTTTACATCATTAACAATATTTACAAGATCATTATCCGACATTTCAAAACTTAGTTAACTTCTTGTACTTCATTCCCAAAAACCCAACATTTGTGGCCAGTATCATACATCATAACCGGAAGCTAACTCTGTGGGGGACCATCACGGGCACCTCTATTACTACCTGGCATGCATTAGAAAACAAACACAAAATCAGATAAACTGGTGAGTTCTAACATACACCACATTTCAATAGTAACAATTCATCAATTGTTATCACACCAAATGATCCACACACACATTCATCAATCCATTTATTTATTCCAGTATTGATATGCATATCGAATACCCACACGGTATTTATGGACATCTTTAATCAATTTTAATTTGGTGGGTGAAACCTCCACCTCACGCGTTGACGGGTCAAACCTCCGTCTAGAATTTGGTGGGTGAAACCTCCACCTCGCGCGTTGACGGGTCAAACCTCCGACTAGAATTTGGTGGGTGAAACCTCCACCTCGCGCGTTGACGGGTCAAACCTCCGTCTAGAATTTGGTGGGTGAAACCTCCACCTCGCGCGTTGACGGGTCAAACCTCCGTCTATAAATGGCGTTGACGGGTCAAACCTCCGTCTATAGTTTGGTGGGTCAAACCTCCACCTCGCCATTAACCACAGTTTACCACATTCAACTCATATTCACATCTTTATTTATTTATATGCATGCCAGTGCCCGATTTTTTCAAACAACATTTATCAAATGACATTAACACATAAAAAGGGCAATTAGAACTCACCTTAATGTTTCCAACAAGTGGTTATCAATCCAAGTATGCTAGGGCAGCTAAAACTTCTCTTTCTCAAAGCAAATCTAAAACAATAATCCTAACTTAGCCAAATTTTCCCTAGCTGATCACTTCACACGACTAAGGCTATGCGACTGGACTCATTCGTGCGACTGAACATGCGACTGAGCTTAGTCGTACGAATGGACCATGCGACAGAGGTGCGAATGAGCTATAACAGAGTTTATGCGATTGACTTCCATTCGTGCGATTGGTGCATGCGATTGAACTTCAGTCGTACGATTGAACAATGCGATTGACTCAGTCGCACGAATGGGTCATGCGACTGGGCTCATTCGCCTGAAACGGATCAGCAGCTGTGTTCTTACCATATTTGATCCAAAAACTCAAGTTTTTAACCGTTCAGATTATGCCATATTCACAACAGAACATATACACCTCATTTACAACCGTTTCGGGTCTTTATTTCATCAATCTTCACAAAAACTAAGACCCGAACCTTCACTTTTCAGTTTAACAGAAAAATTGAACAGAAACCCAGATTTAAAATATGTTTTTGGATCAATTTCAACCACATACACAGCTTAACATATTCAAGAATCGATCCGTAACAAGCAAAACTTACCAAAACGGAGCTAATTTACTCAATCTAGCAAGAACAGGGGTGTTGGGGTTCGACAGGAGCAAGGGGTGAAAGTACAGCAGATAATGTCTGTTGTTAACACTCTTAACCGCCCTATTTATCCTACATGAAAATTTTTAGCCGACATACTCAATCGCACGATTGGACCATCCGCACGGCTCAATCGTACGACTGAGTCCATACGCCCTTCATTCGTGCGATTGGGCCCCATTCGTATGCATGGCATGCGACTGAACACTAATCCTAATAAATAAATAATTATCAAACTTTTTGGATGTTACATAAGTTAAACCACTCAAATGGGAGAATGGTTCAACGATCACTACCCGACAACACTTCTGTTCTACGTATTTCTTCGTATCTCCATATTGTGAGTCTATTTGTCCAAGCCCGAACATGCTATAAAATAACAATTTATTAATTGTTAGAATTTTAAAATAAAATAAAATTTACAAAAAAAAATTAAATCATACCTCTGTACCTAAAGACACGTTTCCGAGTAATTCACGCCAAAATTGTAACTGAATATCGGAATAACCCATGTAATACACCCTACATGTTTGGGAATCACCGTTACGTATAAAGTGAATAACATTTTGAGACCAGTTCCTCCCATTCTGCCAATTATGGTTATCTATTGGACCAGGAATACTTTCCAGAATATCTTTTGAAGAGGACTCATTTTGACGTCTTCTATTACCTCTACGAGAAGACATTTTAACTGTTTTGTTTCTCACTAACCGTATATAACAAGTAATATATATAACGTTTTATATAGAATCTTAAATCGAATCAAGGAATAATACGTCACGTCACATAATTATAAAATTTAAAAATGCACGCAAATCAAGGAAAAAAAATTCTCAGAAGGACTGCTACGGCCCGTGAGAGAACTCACGGGCCGTTATGTCACTTTTTCACGGGCCGTGTGTTTGGACGCTTACGGGCCGTGATGTGTTTCACATCCCGTGAGCGTATAAATATGTGAAAATTAAATTTCGAAAACAATACGGCCCGTAAGGCTCTTCACAGGCCGTGAAAAAAGTCAAAGGGCGTCCCTTTAACACCTGACAGGGCGTCCCTTTAGCAAAACCCTTGTCTAAAATGCATTTCATATCTAATTTATTTTGTTTTATATAAAAATTATTATATTATCTCTGTCAATAAAACATTCTTAATAATTTTTCCCAACAAGATGTTTATGTTAAGGAGGTCAAATTTCATTGTGAGAGGGTCTACTACAGGTGAAGTTTGTTTATGGTTGTTTGGATTTGTAAGGAACCTATTTACATATTTTGACCTTTATATAGTTAATTTTTTTTAACTAAAACAAATAAACAAACATACCCAATATAACCCGCTTAAGAGCAGAGTTTGGGAGGGGTAGGTGGTGACGAGTCTTTCCTTTATTTTGAGAGATAGAGAGACCGCTTTCAAAGAAACCCCCGACTCGATAAAGTTAGCAATAGCAAACATAATATATAGCATACAACACCTCGGTATATAACACATAAAGATTTAGAAAGAGCGTACATCAAATAAACGACAAGTTTCACCTATAAAAAGCAGATGTCGATTATCAACACATCACGCGAGAGGTCCCGCATCAGGTCTTTTTTTGAACTAAAAAGTGAGACATTTTTATTACCAATCAACTTTAGCTAGTGACTAATATTTAGTTGGATTATTTTCACGCTAGTCGTTTTATCAGACATTATTCGTAATTTATCAAAGTTGCATATATAATGAGATAAGAGTATTACCATATAATTTGTAACTTAGTAACTCCAACGTTTGTATAGCATATTATCTTAAGATTCATATTTTTAATAGAAAAATATCAAACTGAATTAAATAAACATGACAACATTCAGTGAAGCAAATTCACACTTACGTCGTGTTTGAACAAAAGTTTCAGGCAATACATAACACGTGTTGCAAGACGCAACTTTTTTTTTGAACGGCCAACATAAAATTTTATTAATAAGCAAGATGCTTCTCCAAAATTACATCAATAAGAGGTTAATAACCCAATGCCATGTACATAAACACCAGGAAATCTACATATCCTCAATTGAAAACCTGAAACCTTGACCAATCCAACCAGGAAATTGATGATTCTTTCGAACGATTTTTAATCCACAAGAAGCTCAACGATTTGATTTCTTCAATTATGTTCGAAATCGAAGGATGCGTCTGATTAAAGACAACATCGTTTCTCATTTTCCAAATACACCAAATGACAATTTGAACCAAAGCATGGACTGCTTTCTTCTTTCGCTTCGTACCTGCCATATACTCATGTAAATCAAGTATATCATGAATTCCGAAAGCCCAAATCGTTAGAATATCCCACCATTGAGCCATAATCTGCCAGACTGATTGCGAGAAATGGCACGAAACAAATAGATGCTCACTTGTCTCCGCATAATCACCACAAAGAACACACCTGTCCGACGGTAAATTAATATTCCGGGCGATCAATGCAGCTCTCGTTGGTAGTCTATCCTTCGCTGCCCTCCAGGATACAATTCTCATTTTTTTAGGGGACCAATTGTTCCATCTAAATGGTTTATAGGGGAGTTGACGGTTTGAGGAGTTTAAAATATACTTTACAGTGGCCACCGAGAATTCACCTGACGGTTGTAACTTCCATATGTAATTATCCGGGTTGTGGGATAGTACAATGGAACTGAGCAGGTTAGTAATGTTATGCATTTCAGCCATTTCCGAAGCCCCCAAATCCAATCTAGTCCACTCCCAATTCATCACGGAACCGAAACCGTCCCATGATAACCGTTCTGCAACCTTGCAGTTTTTGTGTCTTTCTATGGCAAATAAATTAGGAAAGATCTTGAATAATTGCGTGGAGCCTGCCCAAACATCCAGCCAGAATAATGTAGACCTCCCATTCCCAATTATATTTGTTATCGCATGTTCCAAATCTACCCCCAATTGTTGTAGAATATCCCGGGTACCAACAATCTGTTTCCATGGCCCCGGAATCAAAATCTTTGCGGGAACAGGGGACCATGATCTAGAGTTATGATGTATTGACCAGATTACCTTTCGCCAAAGGGATCCTTGCTCGGTTTTGAACCTCCACCACCATTTTGCAAGCATGCTAAGGTTCACATGACGAAGGGAACCGAATCCCAGCCCACCATATTCGATCGGCGCAATAACAGTGTCCCAAGCTACCCAACACATTTTGTGATCTTCGGCCGCCCCTCCCCAAAAGAAATCACGTCTGATTTTGTCCAACATGTCGATCACTTTTATCGGAGCCCTATACATAGAAAAATAGTATGTAGGGAGGGAGTTAAGCACCGACTTAAGAAGGGTAACTCGTCCTCCAAATGACAGAAGCTTTGCCTTCCAATGAGCCAATCTCTTATTAAACGTAGCTACCACCGGCTTCTAATTTTTTATGAGATTCATGTTTGCTCCAACTAAAAGCCCCAAGTTTTTGAAAGGGAACTCTCCAGGTTTACATTTTAGGTGAGTTGCTGTAACATTTCGTATTCTCGTTAAATATAAGTTAACTTCGTTAAATTCTTGTAAGGACCATTCATGCCATTTATAAAATATTGTGGGCTATTCTTGTTTCATTTCTTGTTTACTTAAGGTTCCAATCAATTAAATGGTAATATTAATTATAATAATAATGATAACATTAATACTAATAATAATAATAATAATAATAATAATAATAATAATAATAATAATAATAATAATAATAGTAATAAACTATAAATAATAAAAAAAAATAATAAATAAAAAAAAATAAAAAAATAAAAAATAAAATAAAAATTTAATTAAAGTAATTAATAATCTTTGAAATGTTTAAAGAATTTATAATAATTAAGTTAGGGGGTGTTTTGTCATTTTTCTAAACCTTAAAGAAGATTATTTGCATTAAATATTAAACATTGAAAACTATAGGGACTAAATGTGTAATTTTTCAAACTCAAACCAAATCCCCTTTTCCCTTCCCCGCATTTCCGGCGAGAGTCCGGCCAAACTCCGGCCGCGGCTCCGGCCACCCCAGAACCGCCTCAAAACTTAACCATTTTGCTCCAAATCGGTCCCATTACGCTCGTGAACCTGTTTCGAACTTGTATACATAAATTAATCGCATTTAAACGCCGGTTATTAAGCTCAATCGAGAGCATAACCGAAATCCTTAAATCTCATAGCCGTTCGAGCATTTAACTCTAATAATAGCCTAATTAAACGGACCTAAACAATCATCTACCTAATAATAAACGTATTCTACTTCTAATTTCACCTGAAACAAACTCTAGAATCACCACTTGATTCTCTATAAGCCGCGACCTGCAACCCTTTCGAAATCACGATCCGAGCACTTTAAACCTGAAATTGATAGATGTATTTCCATCATTGAATCCATTGGAAGCTTCCTGAAAAACTAATTGGAGTATTACCCCCGATTGCTCATCGATTGGAACTGAGGCAATCGCGACCTGTTCTTGAACCTGTTCTTCATCGATTCAGTCACAAAACGGGTAATTAGATACATCATTTTGTTCGTATTTACAAGGGGAGTCAAAGCCCCATGTTTGTTTCCTTTAACACAATCGAATTGCCATTCAATTTGTTGTTCAAACGATCTAGGGTTCTAAGGGAATGGGGGAAACTGATTAGTTTATGTTTAAAACAAATTAAAACCAAGATAAACCGCGGCTCAGAGCCTTGGTTCACTGGTTCCACACTTGACTGTCCACCTGGAGGTCCCGGGTTCGAACCCGGGCACCTCCATATATTTTTTTAAAGGCTTTTCAGCCTTAAAATAATTATAAAAAATTCTAGAAAAATATAAAAATGATGTTTGTAAACCTTAAACATTTTTTAAAGACACCACATAATTTTCTGTAAATGTTTCAAGATTTAAATAATTAAATATCTTTTAATAAGATATTATAACAAAGGTTAATTTAGGTTATTTCTTATAAAATGGACTTTAAATAATAGTATAAATTGATAAATTATTATTGATCCAAACGTTCGTTTCAAATAATATGGTTTAAATTGTAGTTATTTCTTTTAATTATAAAACTTTGTTCTATACATTTTCCAAGTTATTATAAACGTTCTTTTCACATCATGAATTAAAACATAAATATATATATATGTGTATATATATAAATATATATATATATATAATTTTCAAGAAATCATGAATAATTTTCAATTGTTAAAGGTAAGTATTTGACAAGCCCCAAAATCCACTTAAAACCCTAGTCCTCGTCGATTCGTTAAAATCATTACTTAAATCTCGTAAAAACATATATTTTAGGTGCATTGTGAAGGACTACGTTGAAACGACGCGCGTTATTATTTTCTTATTAATCATCCAATAAATATTTATTTGATCAAGTGAGTATTTCTATACCCCTTTTCTTATTTTCACACTTTGGGGTGAAACATGTTACTTATTAATCATTACACTTGTAAACACGTTTGATTCTTGTAAACTTATGGCAATTTACTTGTGTGTTGTGATTAGTTGAATCTTGTAGCTACCATGTAATATCGAATACATGTACAATCATTAACTATTGCTAGCCTGGCGACGTCATAGATCTATGGGCCTGACAAGCCTGCTTGGTTGATCCAAGTACACTTAGCTAATCGTATATACTTATAACTTGGTTGATCCAAGTACACGTTTGAAACTTGTAAAACTTTGTCAAGGTTTGATTGTGCATTCTGTCTTACATTCCTAGTTACTTTGTTTCTCTAATTTACAACATGAATTACCATTTTTTATATACTTATGTATCAAAAACTATAGAATGCTCACCAACATTTTTATGTTGACCTTTTATTTTTAACATGTTTCAGGAAATACACAAGTTTGATTGATAGCTTGAAGTGCTTCCACATCTAGGAATGGACCTAGCTAAATAAACGAAATAAATTGGATTGTTGCATCTTGTGTTATGTTATTTACTTTTTGAGACTTATATTTGTAACGGTACAATTTACACTTATGAATAATATATATTTGGGTTATTAATAGCGTTATGTGGCTGTGAACGATCTTAACCCTCACACCTCGACGTTTCCGCCGTCAAGGTTGGGGTGTGACAGATTGGTATCAGAGCCCGTAACTATAGGGAATTAGGTTATTAGAAATGGTGACCTAGACTATAGCATATGCATGAACCTTATAGAATTATATTTCTATCTTTTAAGGTATATGGTTTGCATGCTACATAATGCTATGTTCCCTTATGTGCAATTTGATGCCTTAGCATAGGATTGCCTAAACATTTCTACATGTCTCCCAAAACTTACATTTGACTCTTAGACTCTCCCCGAACATGAAACCTCTTAATCTTATTCTCGACGACACGTGGAATCGTATACTTATGCTTATGACTTGGATCTTTAGGCGTTATGTCTAATCTATATAAATCTCATCAAGGTTTTGATTTCATGAACCTAAGAAATATTGTGTGACACATAGACACCTGTATTCTGGATTTCCTGGCAAAAAGCCCTCGGGCTAAGGCAAGCGTATTCGTATAAATCTCATTGAGGGGCCCGTTACGCTACCTGGGGATTTCTGGGATGAGTGATAAACTATGGTCAATATACACAAATTTCTAAGGCAAATGGGTCAATTCACCTTGACGTGTCAACGTTTCCAAATGGTAATGCGTTACCTAATGGAATCATCCCGTGTACCTTACAACCCTTAGCTTATTTTTGTCTAAACTACTATCCTTTGTTATCCTCACTCCCGTAACTAACACATTTTGTATATCCAGCATGTCTCGTCATCATGGAAAGCGTGGAAGTTCCGACCGTAAGCTTGCAGCAATGATTGCCCGACAAATGGCTGCTGTGCTCCCAACCATGGTTGCTGAGCTTAATAGCACCCTAATGGCTAATAGCAACAACAACACTAATGGGAACAATAGTGGTGCTCATGGAGAGAATAACAACAATCAACAAGGGAACACTCGTACTTGCACTTTCAAACACTTCAACTCGTGCAAACCCACTAGTTTTAGTGGAAAAGAAGGAGCCACTGGACTCCTCGAGTGGTTTGAAAGTATGGAGAACACCTTTATCGTTAGCGAGTGCCCTGATGAGTTCAAAGTTCGCTATGCTGCAAGTGTCCTTCAACAACGGGCACTAACATGGTGGAATAGTGAAAAGAAAAACCGTGGAACTGAGGTTGCTTTGGCGTTGCCCTGGGAAGAATTTAAGGATATCATGATCCAAAAGTTTTGCCCGAGGAGCGAGTTGCAAAAGCTGGAGGAGGAGTTCTGGAACCTCAAACAGGATGGTGGGAATCATTTGGCTTATTCCACCCGACATCATGAATTGAGTATGCTTCTACCACACATGGTAGACACCGTGCCCCGTAACATTGAAAAATTCATCAAGGGGGTACCACCTCAAATTCAAGATGCCGTGGTGGGTAGTAGGCCCACAACTTTGGAGGAGGCAATTACTATCACAGCGCAGCTCACTGAGAATCATATTAGAGCTGGTACTATGTCGGCAAAGGGTTCAAAGTCTACTGCGAAGGCGACGCCCGAGGCAACAAAGGAGGTAAGGGCCGAGTCGTCTCCCCAAAGCAAGAAGCGTAAGTTCACACCAACACGCAACTACGCTGTGACCACTCCAAATGCTCCTCAAAAACAAATGGTGGTTGCAAATCAAGCCCCCATGGCTAAAGCTTATGTTGGTCCATACCCTATGTGTAACACGTGCAAGTACCATCACACGAGCAACACTCCATG
The DNA here is from genome assembly GCA_024085815.1 of Flaveria linearis. Classification (NCBI taxonomy): domain Eukaryota; kingdom Viridiplantae; phylum Streptophyta; class Magnoliopsida; order Asterales; family Asteraceae; genus Flaveria; species Flaveria linearis. The sequence continues at coordinate 47,680,708 of CM044016.1, forward strand.
CCGAGTCTGCTCGTTGTGTGGAAAGTATGGACACTTGGTGGCTACTTGTCTTCGAGCGCCAAACAACACTGCAATGCTTACCAACCGAACCTGCTATAACTGTGGCGAGTCTGGTCATATTCGTCCGCAATGTCCTCGCAATGCAGGAAATGTACCACCGGCTCGTGGAAGGGCTTTCAATATCAACGCCAACCAAGCACAAGCCAACAATGACGTGGTGAATGGTATGACGTTGAACTACTTTTAAATCATTTCTTGTCTTATAAATATTCCTATCTTTGGGTTCATCATACCAATAATAGGTTATTACCAAACAGGTATGTATCTTGTAAATAGTCATTATGCATCCGTATTGTTTGATTCGGGTGCGGATAAGAGTTTCATGTCGTTGGAATTCGAGCCTATACTTTCTAAACCGCGTGCTAATCTGGAAAGATCCTTCACGGTCGAAGTCGCCGATGGAAAATCTATTGTCATTGACGTCGTAATACGTGACTGCACCTTAAGTCTTAACGAACACGAGTTCTCCATCGACCTCATTCCTATGCAACTGGGAAGCTTCGATGTTATTATCGGCATGGATTGGTTAGCCAAACATCATGCGGAAATTTTGTGCTTCGAGAAGTGCATTCGAATTCCCTTACCGACTGGTGATACCTTAAAGGTCCTTGGGGAGAAACCATCCCAAGGACTCAAACTTATGTCTTGTATCAAGGCCCGCAAGTGCTTAAGCAAAAACTACATGGCTTTCATGGCATATGTAGTTAATACAAAAGCCAAGGGTAGGGAATTGAAAGATATTCCTGTCGTGCGAGAATTTCCTGAGGTTTTTCCTGAGGATCTTAAAGGGCTACCTCCCGTGCGAGAAGTTGAGTTCAAGATTGACTTAATCCCTGGTGCAAACCCTGTGGCTAAATCGCCTTATCGTCTTGCACCGTCTGAGATGCAAGAACTAGCTAGCCAACTGCAAGAGTTGACCGATAAGGGTTTCATTCGCCCTAGTTCATCACCGTGGGGTGCACCTGTCCTGTTTGTGAAGAAGAAGGATGGTTCATTTCGTATGTGCATCGACTACCGAGAACTCAACAAGCTTACTATCAAAAACCGATAACCTCTCCCTCGAATCGATGATCTCTTCGACCAACTTCAAGGAGCAACTCAATTCTCAAAGATCGATCTACGCTCCGGGTATCATCAACTACGTGTCCACGATCATGACATTTCAAAGACCGCTTTTCGTACTCGATATGGACACTACGAGTTCATGGTTATGCCTTTTGGCTTGACCAATGCACCTGCCGTGTTCATGGATCTCATGAATCGAGTATGTAAACCGTATTTGGATAAGTTTGTGATCGTGTTCATTGATGACATTCTTATTTATTCCAAGACGAAAATCGATCACGAGACGCACTTGCGACAAGTTCTTGGACTCTTGAAGAAGGAGCAATTATACGCAAAGTTTTCCAAGTGTGAATTCTGGTTAGAAGAGGTGCAATTCTTAGGGCATGTGGTGAACAGCCAAGGAATTCACGTCGATCCTGCAAAAATTGAAGCCGTGAAAAATTGGTGTGTTCCCACAACCCCAACCGAAGTTCGTTCTTTTCTGGGCTTAGCGGGATATTACCGTAGGTTCATAGCAAATTTCTCGAAGATTGCTAAACCATTAACGGCGTTAACCCAAAAGAATCGACTCTTTGAGTGGGGATCCGAACAAGAAGAGGCTTTCGAGACATTAAAACGCAAGTTGTGTAACGCTCCTATTCTCACGCTTCCCGACGGAAATGATGACTTTACCGTGTACTGTGATGCCTCTAATCAAGGCCTTGGTTGTGTTCTCATGTAACGAGGCAAAGTCATAGCATACGCATCGAGGCAATTGAAGGTTCATGAGGTGAACTACACTACCCATGATCTTGAACTTGGTGCTGTAGTTTTTGCTCTGAAGATTTGGCGACACTACCTTTATGGGACGCAATGCATAGTCTACACCGATCATAAGAGTCTCCAACACGTGTTCAACCAAAAGGATCTCAACATGAGACAAAGATGTTGGATCGAGTTGATTAGCGACTACGACTGTGACATTCGCTATCATCCTGGAAAGGCGAATGTTGTAGCCGACGCACTGAGTCGCAAGGTCCACAACAAGACTGTCTCGCCTCAAGAAATCCGCGATCGAAGGCAATGGTTTGACACGTTAAGGGAATTTGATACCGAGATTCATGTGGATGTTAACGAGGCTACTGTCATGCTCCAAAATATCAGGATTGATAGTGATCTCGAGTTATGCATTCGCAAGGCTCAACAAGTGGCATTAACTGACGAAGAAAAGGATGAAGATTTGGTGTCCAACATTCGGTCACAACTGGAGACAAAACCGAATGGCTTGTGGTACTTTTTGAATCGACTTTGGATCCCTAATCGTGATAATCTTCGCCACTTCATCATGAACGAAGCTCATCAAACCCGATATTCTATTCATCCTGGCTCCGATAAGATGTATATGGACTTGCGTAGTCAATATTGGTGGCCTGGAATGAAGAAAGATATTGCGTCTTATGTTTCCAAGTGTCTAACATGTGCAAGAGTCAAAGCCGAGCATCAACGACCAAGTGGTTTACTTGAACAACCCGAAATCCCTATGTGGAAATGGGAACATATATCCATGGATTTCATAACCAAGTTACCTCGTACTCCTCGTGGCCATGATAGTATATGGGTGATTGTTGACCGTTTGACCAAAACGGCACACTTCATACCAATACGAGACACTTACAAAGTTTCAAGACTTGCCCGCATCTACATTGACGAAATTGTGAGTCGTCATGGCGTACCGTTGCATATCATATCCGACCGAGATGCTCGTTTCACTTCGCACTTTTGGTCGTCTATGCAAGAACTCTTGGGTACTCAATTGGATTTAAGTACGGCTTACCATCCTCAAACTGATGGGCAAACCGAACGAACAATCCAAACCCTCGAGGATTTGCTACGACTATGTGTCCTTGACTTTGGTGGCGATTGGGATACGCATTTACCGCTCGCGGAATTTTCGTATAACAATAGTTATCACTCGAGTATCAAGATGGCACCATTCGAGGCCTTGTATGGTCGTAAATGTCGTTCACCGATCTGTTGGACTGACATTGGGGAAAATCTCATCACTGGTCCTGAACTTATTCAAGAAACGACCGACAAAGTTTCTAAAATTCGAAATAACCTTGAGGTGGCGAGGAGTCGCCAAAAGAGTTATGCCGATAAAAGATGCAAACCATTGGAGTTTCAAGTCGACGACATGGTTCTTCTTAAGGTCTCTCCATGGAAGGGTGTTGTACGTTTTGGGAAGAAGGGTAAGTTAGCCCCACGCTTTGTAGGACCTTTCAAGATTCTGAAAAGAATTGGGAAAGTGGCTTACAAACTGGAACTACCTCCTGAACTTAGCGGGGTTCATCCTGTCTTCCATGTCTCAAACCTGAGGAAATGTCTGGCTGATGAAAATTTACATGTTCCTCTTGAAGAAATCCAAATAGATGAATCATTGCATTTCGTTGAGAAACCGGTTGAGATCATGGACGCATCATGAAGAAGACTAGAACTACAACTTCCCCAATTGTTAAGATTCGTTGGGAGAATAAGCGTGGAGCTGAGTTTACTTGGGAACGTGAGGAGCACATGAGAAATAAATACCCGTTCTTATTTGTATAGTTTCATTTCTTCTAATTTCGGGACGAAATTCTTTTAAGTTGGGGAGACTGTAACATTTCGTATTCTCGTTAAATATAAGTTAACTTCGTTAAATTCTTGTAAGGACCATTCATGCCATTTATAAAATATTGTGGGCTATTCTTGTTTCATTTCTTGTTTACTTAAGGTTCCAATCAATTAAATGGTAATATTAATTATAATAATAATGATAACATTAATACTAATAATAATAATAACAATAATAATAATAATAATAATAATAATAATAATAATAATAATAATAATAAAAACTATAAATAAATAAAAAAATAATAATAAATAAAAAAAAAATAAAAAAATAAAATAAAAATTTAATTAAAGTAATTAATAATCTTTGAAATGTTTAAAGAATTTATAATAATTAAGTTAGGGGTGTTTTGTCATTTTTCTAAACCTTAAAGAAGATTATTTGCATTAAATATTAAACATTGAAAACTATAGGGACTAAATGTCACACCCCGACCGACGGCGGAATCATCGGAGCGGACGAGGGAATGATTGATTGTTCATAACACATGGTTGTCTAATAGTGGAAATAATATTAAAATTCAGATTACATGATAATATAAGTTCAACATACACAAATACAACAATTGAAACCACAAATAGTAACTGTCTTTTATTTTAACTAAGTCCGGGTCTTAAATGAGCAGGTAGAAGTCCACTATCTTGCTTAACCTGAAATCATGTGAGAAAATAAAGTCAGCTAATGAATTAGCTGGTGAGTAGTCATAGTTTTGAATATACATATAGATTGATTGATTGATTGAGAATAATCCAATTCACAAGGTAACGTTAAGACTTATATTGCAATAGTAAAACATATAGATAAACTGACACAATAACAACCCCTTGACTTGACACTTGCAAATAATAGACTCCACACATACACCATAGTTTAACTCCTGCCTCTGGCACAATCACCACTCGACTATTCATATGGGTGGGTTATCCAAACCAGTAGATCTACATTGTTGCCAGGATTGATTGATTGATTGAATTAGGGTTTTATTGTCGTCCAGTTTAGCATAGCATGTTCACGTAATTGCAAGTAATAACATAACCTGTCTTGAATTGAATTTAGAATGGAACAACAATAGAATATCATGATTGAATATATTGTATCACATGATTTCCCCCAAATAGGAAATGATATAAAAAGGGGATATGAATACTCACTAGATTGATGATATTAGAACCTGGAAGTGATAGATTAAACACCAACGATTTCCTTACGATTAACCTAAGGAACGGTGTCTCGAATTAGAATAATAATGATTTGAGAATGTGGGAATGTATTAGGATTTCTATTTGGTTTTGAATGGTAGTTTAAACTAAATAATTTATTTAGTTGAAATGTTTCGAAATAAATAAAATGAATTTATTGAAAATGATTATGTTTAGAATCTTAATAAAAATATACGGATCAATACACGTAACTGTTTTGATTTATTGTTAAAGTGTGGAAAACAAATAATTAATTTATATAATTAATTATATGATAATTAATTAAAATATTTAATTATTTGTATAACTAAAAGAAATGAACTTGTTATTTGAAATGATTTTAAATATATCACTTTTTATATTTACTCATAATTAAAACAATAATAACGATTATTTGAAATAATCAAGAGTAATATAGTGTCAAATAATAATTTAATAAATTAAATTATTATTAGAAGTTCACTTTTGTTTAAATAATTTTGTATTATTTGTAATTTTATTTATTTAAAACATTTATTAAAATAGGTAAAATGTTAAAAATAAATTTCAGTAATTAATTAAATTGTTCTGAAAATTTTTGATGTTTGTAAAAATATTTTTATAATTTTTACAATTTTTCTTATAATTTTTGGAGGCTTAAAAGGCCCCAAAAAAAATGGTTGAGGTGGCCCGGGGTCGAACCCGGGACCTCACTGATTGCAATGGGTGCAGGGACCAGTGAACCATGGTCACAACCGCGTTAGGTTCGGGTTCCAATTGATTTTAAACCTTCTTAACCCAATTTCCCCAAATAGCCTATGAACCCTAGATTGAATCAACCCAAATCGAACCCGAATTCGACTTTGATTGCTTCCGCAATCATGGGGCTTTTGTTCCCCATGATTAAACGAGTGTGTGTGTGTATGTAATTACCCGAATGATGTTCGAATTGAAGCTGAACTGGTCGAGAACAGGTCGCGGCACAGGTTGGAATCGACTGATGATCAAACCTTGATGGATTTCAAATTAATTTCGTGGGTTGCTTTGGATTATGATCGAGATTAAAAGCCCTTTATCATTTGTGGTTAAAATCGAGAGGAGAAGGGTTGTTAAATGAGTTGCAGGTCACGAACGAGGAGGTGCTCGAAAGGGAGGTTTAAGCTTGTTTTAAATGAAATTGAATCCACAGGAATGTTTTAAACGATGATAAGTTTGTAAATGCGATGTTAATTTGATTATAAAACTTCGTAGTGCGATCTGCGGACTGAAAAAGAAACCGACAACGCATGGAACAGATTCTTCATCGCATGCGTTCAATTTTCGAATTGTTTATTGGGCACGAGTTCGAATCTCCCACATGGATGTGTCGGGAGCCTCTGTTCGGTCAGAAGTCGCGTGATCGTGGCTTTTGAAGCTCGCCGGAGACATGCCGGGGGGTCTCGCCGGCGATGAAGGGGTTCGACGGGAGGGATTTTTGTTTTAAAAGAAAGTTACACTTTTGGTCCCTGTGGTTACACTTGTTAACATTTTATGTACAAAAGTTTATTTTAAAGTTTCATAAATTACAATGATGCCCCCTGCACTTGATTATATAATAATTGCTCTTTATATATATATATATATATATATATATATATATATTTATAACCTATTGTTATTATTATTCTTATTATTATTAATTTTATTATTACCATTAACATTATGATTATTATTATTATTATTATTATTATTATTATTAGTATTATTATTAACATCAACGTATCGAGAAAAAAATCAACTTTATTCAACAAAAATAAGCAATGTTACAGTCTCCCCTGCTTTAGGAAATTTCGTCCCGAAATTTTAATCACGAGGAGGCTGAAACGAAAAGATGCGGGTACTTGGATTTCATTTGGTCCTCACGTTCCCAGGTGAACTCTGGTCCACGTTTAGACTCCCAACGAACTTTGACAATTGGTATTCGGCTGCGTTTGAGTTGTTTGACTTCCCGATCCATAATTTCCACAGGTTTCTCAATAAAGTGCATAGATTCATCAATCTGGACTTCTTCGAGTGGGATGTGGAGATTTTCATCGGCAAGACATTTCTTGAGATTTGAAACATGAAACGTCGGGTGTATATTGCTGAGTTCTTGGGGTAGTTCAAGCTTGTAGGCCACTTTCCCAATTCGCTCGAGCACTTTGAATGGACCCACGTAACGAGGTGCTAGCTTCCCTTTCTTTCCAAAGCGAATCACTCCCTTCCAAGGTGATACCTTAAGAAGTACGAGATCACCGACATTGTATTCCATGGGCTTACGTCTTTTATCAGCATAATGCTTTTGACGATTCCTAGCAGCCACCAAGTTATCACGGATCTTATGAATTTTGTCTGTTGTTTCTTGTATCAATTCCGGACCAGTAATCTGTGATTCACCAACTTCAGACCAGCAGATGGGAGATCGACACTTTCGGCCATACAAGGCCTCAAATGGTGCCATCTGGATGCTGGTATGGTAACTGTTATTGTAAGAGAATTCGATCAACGGAAGATGAGAATCCCACGATCCACTGAAATCAATGACACAAGCCCGGAGCATATCCTCGAGGGTTTGTATCGTTCTTTCAGTCTGACCGTCGGTTTGCGGGTGATAGGCTGTGCTAAGATTTAGTTGAGTCCCAAGGGCTGATTGAAGACTTTTCCAGAAATGAGAGATGAAACGACCATCGCGATCAGAGATAATATCTAAAGGTACACCATGCCGACTGACTATTTCATTGATGTAGATGCGAGCCAATTTCTCGACTCGATAATCTTCCCGAATTGGAATGAAATGAGCCGACTTAGTCAATCGATCAATGATAACCCAGATACTATCGTGACCACTAGCGGTACGAGGCAGCTTGGTGATGAAATCCATGGATATGCTTTCCCACTTCCACAATGGAACCTCGGGTTGTACGAGTAATCCAGAGGGACGTTGATGCTCGGCTTTGACTTTGGAACATGTGAGGCATTTAGATACATACAAGGCTATATCCTTCTTCATGCCGGGCCACCAATATTGGTTCCGAAGATTCATGAACATCTTATCTGCTCCCGGATGAATAGAATAACGAGCCTTATGAGCCTCATCCATGATGGTTGTTCGGAGATTATCGCGATTCGGAATCCAGAGTCGATTTAGAAAGTACAGTAGTCCATCCGACTTGATTTCCAATTGGAGTTCAGCACCGCATGACATTTCCTCATACATGTTGCCCTCGGTGACTGATTCGTGTTGAGCTTCGAGTATACGGGTCAAGAGGTCGGTTTGAATGGTAACACTTTGAAGCATAACTTGACCCTTACGACTTAATGCATCGGCTACGACATTAGCTTTTCCGGGGTGGTAACGAATCTCACAGTCATAGTCATTGAGTAGTTCGACCCATCGTCGTTGCCTCATGTTAAGCTCCTTCTGGTTGAAGATGTACTGGAGACTCTTATGATCGGTGAATACAACACATTTAGTGCCGTAGAGATAGTGTCTCCAGATTTTGAGTGCGAATACGACAGCACCCAATTCAAGATCGTGCGTCGTATAATTTTTCTCATGAATCTTCAATTGTCTTGAGGCATAAGCTATAACTTTGCCTCGCTGCATGAGAACGCACCCTAGACCTTGTTTTGAAGCGTCACAATAGACAACAAAGTCGTCGTTTCCATCAGGAAGTGTTAGAATCGGCGCCTCACACAACTTTTGCTTGAGGGTTTGAAATGCTTTTTCTTGATCAGGCCCCCAAGAAAAAGGCTTATCCTTGTGGGTCAAAGCAGTGAGTGGCACAGCAATCTTAGAGAAATTAGGAATAAAACGTCGATAATATCCGGCTAGTCCAAGAAATGAACGAACCTCGGTAGGAGTCTTAGGTTCTCCCCATTTCTTCACTGCCTCGATCTTTGCGGGATCAACGTGAATTCCTTTGCTGTTTACTATGTGACCAAGAAATTGAACCTCATTAAGCCAGAATTCACACTTTGAGAATTTGGCGTAGAGTTTCTCTTTCCTCAGAAGTTCGAGTATTAGACGAAGGTGGTTCTCGTGATCGGATTTGGATTTGGAGTATATCAAGATATCGTCGATGAATACGATCACGAATTTGTCTAGGTATGGTCGGCACACGCGATTCATTAAATCCATGAATACTGCCGGTGCGTTGGTTAACCCGAATGGCATCACTGTAAACTCGTAATGGCCATATCTCGTTCGGAAAGCGGTTTTTGGAATGTCATCATCGTGCACACGGAGTTGGTGATAACCAGAACGAAGATCGATCTTTGAGAAATGAGTGGCTCCTTGAAGCTGATCAAACAGGTCGTCGATTCTGGGTAATGGGTAACGGTTCTTGATTGTGAGTTTGTTGAGTTCTCGATAGTCGATACACATACGAAAAGAACCATCCTTTTTCTTCACGAATAAGACTGGGGCTCCCCACGGTGATGAGCTCGGGCGAATGAATCCTTTGTCTGACAGTTCTTGCAATTGGCTAGCAAGTTCTTGCATTTCGGAAGGTGCGAGACGATAAGGTGATTTTGCCACGGGAGTTGCACCAGGCACAAGGTCGATCCTGAATTCAACTTGACGAACGGGAGGAAGACCGGTTAAGTCTTCGGGAAAGACTTCGGGAAATTCTCGAATAACCGGAATGTCTTCAATCTTCTTAGGGTTCTTATCCGTTTTCACGATATGAGCTAAGAAAGCCACGTAACGCTTGCGGAGGTACTTTGGGCTTTAGTGCAAGTCATGAGTTTAAGTCCTTTGGAAGACTTTTCCCCGTAAATATTTAAGACACTTCCAGATGCGCGAGGGATCCGGATGATTTTCTCGAAACAGACGACTTCAGCATGGTTCTTTGACAACCAATCCATGCCTATAATGACGTCAAAACTTCCAAGTGGCATCGGTATAAGATCGACAGGGAATTCGTGTTCACTAAGTTTAAGGGTACAATTTTGGATAACAGAATCAATTGTGACGGATTTTCCATCAGCTATTTCTACTGTAAACGGTTTCCCTAACTTAGTTCGGGTATTAACAAGCAAAGGTTCAAATTCTAAGGATACAAAACTTTTATCGGCACCGGTATCAAATAAAATTGAAGCATATTGATGATCGATTAGGAACGTACCATTCACCACATCATTGGCAGCCTGAGCTTGTTGGGCATTGATGTTAAAAGCACGCCCTTGTGCTGCGGGTACGGCATTAACGAGCTGAGGACATCGGTTACGGAAATGAGTTGGATCACCGCATTGATAACATGCACGAACTTGAGCAATTGCAGGAGGGTTTTGTTGGACTGGCGCATTTACCAATACCTTAGCAGCATTCCTGCATATGTTGAATGTATGGCCAAAACGACCGCAACTGGTGCACTGACGACACTTAGCACCAGTAGGATGATGATACTTGCAGATGTTGCATTGTGGAAATGGCCCGGTGTATGGTTTCTTTGTTGGGGCTTGATTATTCATGGTTGGTTGATAGATCGGTGCGACTTGGTTGATTGGAACAGCAGGGGTAACTACAGCAAAGTTTTGAGAGTTAGCCTTCCTCTTCCGGTTCCTGGAAGTTTCAGGCTTGTCTTCCTTGGTTGTTTCAGTAGAAGACTTCTCCATTTTCTTCTTGTCACCCTTCCTGGTCAAGGTACCGGCCTTGACATGGTTGTCGGTTAACTGAGCTGCTAGACGGATAGCATCTGCCAAGTTAGTAGGGTTCCTACCCCACACGGTATCCTGAATTTGCATAGGGAGACCACCTATGTACTTCTCGATAGCTCGAGATGAGGGAGTAACTAGATGAGGAACCAGAAGACTCAACTCGTGAAAACGGGTGGTGTAAACCAGATTCTCGCCGCTTTCCTGAGCCAAATCCCAGAATTCAGCTTCTAGTCTTTTGATTTCATTTCGTGGGCAGAATTCTCATGTCATGAGTTCCTTTACTTCAGCCCACGTCAATGCCAGGGCAGCATCAGTGCCACGGGTTCGTTTCTCCCCGTTCCACCAAGTGAGTGCGCGTTTCTGGAGAACACTTGTGGCATACCGGACTTTTAGATTTTCAGGGCATTCGCTGTTTAGGAAGGTGTTCTCGATGCTTTCGAACCACTGTAGTAATCCGGTAGCTCCTTCAGTTCCACTGAACTTAGTGGGGTTGCAAGAACTGAAATGTTTGTAGGTACAAGTTTGGGGGGGTTTGGTGCAGTTAGGTTTTGATCAGTATTGTTGCCTTGGTTCAAGTGGGTAAGCAGAGTTGGGATAACGGCAGCAACTTCACGTGCTACCATAGTAGCAATCTTGCGGCCAGAGTTTCTAGATCGTGAACGGATTTGACGAGAAGCCATTCTGTATAATATGGAAAGAAGAAACCTCTATGAGAAACGGGTAATTGGTTTTAAAAACTTTTCAAAATAATAAGATCGTTAATGAGATTGTTTAGAATAACAATGAGAGGTTAGGAGTGTAAACGTTCGGTTCGCAAACCAAACGATTACGTTGACTTATCAAAGTATTTGTGTCCAGCACGAGGACATGCGTACCTATAAGCGAATACTCATCTCGAGGGTTCCCAGGTAAGGTAATCAAGTTGTATGAAATACCTTGCCTAGACAGAACACCTTAAGATACAGGTATCCCACTCTTCCAGCATTGCATGTTCTCGGTCATGTGACACGGACTTTGACGAGATTTGAAAACCATGAATAACAATCGAGTTTTTGGAGTTTGAAATCACTTGAATTAGGCACACAATGCCTTAGAATATGAGTTAAGATTCGGGTGTACATTGATAGATTCAAAGTATAAGAAGAATCACTTAAGGCAGATAATCACATAATTAAGTATAAACATGTAAGGCACATATAATCCTATCTATGCATATAAATACATGAGAGGACTCATGTGTAAAGGTACTTAGTTATAGTCTAGGTCATTCCATTTCTAATAACCTAATTCCCTATAACCATGGCTCTGATACCAATCTGTCACACCCCGACCGACGGCGGAATCATCGGAGCGGACGAGGGAATGATTGATTGTTCATAACACATGGTTGTCTAATAGTGGAAATAATATTAAAATTCAGATTACATGATAATATAAGTTCAACATACACAAATACAACAATTGAAACCACAAATAGTAACTGTCTTTTATTTTAACTAAGTCCGGGTCTTAAATGAGCAGGTAGAAGTCCACTATCTTGCTTAACCTGAAATCATGTGAGAAAATAAAGTCAGCTAATGAATTAGCTGGTGAGTAGTCATAGTTTTGAATATACATATAGATTGATTGATTGATTGAGAATAATCCAATTCACAAGGTAACGTTAAGACTTATATTGCAATAGTAAAACATATAGATAAACTGACACAATAACAACCCCTTGACTTGACACTTGCAAATAATAGACTCCACACATACACCATAGTTTAACTCCTGCCTCTGGCACAATCACCACTCGACTATTCATATGGGGTGGGTTATCCAAACCAGTAGATCTACATTGTTGCCAGGATTGATTGATTGATTGAATTAGGGTTTTATTGTCGTCCAGTTTAGCATAGCATGTTCACGTAATTGCAAGTAATAACATAACCTGTCTTGAATTGAATTTAGAATGGAACAACAATAGAATATCATGATTGAATATATTGTATCACATGATTTCCCCCAAATAGGAAATGATATAAAAAGGGGATATGAATACTCACTAGATTGATGATATTAGAACCTGGAAGTGATAGATTAAACACCAACGATTTCCTTACGATTAACCTAAGGAACGGTGTCTCGAATTAGAATAATAATGATTTGAGAATGTGGGAATGTATTAGGATTTCTATTTGGTTTTGAATGGTAGTTTAAACTAAATAATTTATTTAGTTGAAATGTTTCGAAATAAATAAAATGAATTTATTGAAAATGATTATGTTTAGAATCTTAATAAAAATATACGGATCAATACACGTAACTGTTTTGATTTATTGTTAAAGTGTGGAAACAAATAATTAATTTTATATAATTAATTATATGATAATTAATTAAATATTTAATTATTTGTATAACTAAAAGAAATGAACTTGTTATTTGAAATGATTTTAAATATATCACTTTTTATATTTACTCATAATTAAAACAATAATAACGATTATTTGAAATAATCAAGAGTAATATAGTGTCAAATAATAATTTAATAAATTAAATTATTATTAGAAGTTCACTTTTGTTTAAATAATTTTGTATTATTTGTAATTTTATTTATTTAAAACATTTATTAAAATAGGTAAAATGTTAAAAATAAATTTCAGTAATTAATTAAATTGTTCTGAAAATTTTTGATGTTTGTAAAAATATTTTTATAATTTTTACAATTTTTCTTATAATTTTTGGAGGCTTAAAAGGCCCCAAAAAAAATGGTTGAGGTGGCCCGGGTCGAACCCGGGACCTCACTGATTGCAATGGGTGCAGGGACCAGTGAACCATGGTCACAACCGCGTTAGGTTCGGGTTCCAATTGATTTTAAACCTTCTTAACCCAATTTCCCCAAATAGCCTATGAACCCTAGATTGAATCAACCCAAATCGAACCCGAATTCGACTTTGATTGCTTCTGCAATCATGGGGCTTTTGTTCCCCATGATTAAACGAGTGTGTGTGTGTATGTAATTACCCGAATGATGTTCGAATTGAAGCTGAACTGGTCGAGAACAGGTCGCGGCACAGGTTGGAATCGACTGATGATCAAACCTTGATGGATTTCAAATTAATTTCGTGGGTAGCTTTGGATTATGATCGAGATTAAAAGCCCTTTATCATTTGTGGTTAAAATCGAGAGGAGAAGGGTTGTTAAATGAGTTGCAGGTCACGAACGAGGAGGTGCTCGAAAGGGAGGTTTAAGCTTGTTTTAAATGAAATTGAATCCACAGGAATGTTTTAAACGATGATAAGTTTGTAAATGCGGTGTTAATTTGATTATAAACTTCGTAGTGCGATCTGCGGACTGAAAAAGAAACCGACAACGCATGGAACAGATTCTTCATCGCATGCGTTCAATTTTCGAATTGTTTATTGGGCACGAGTTCGAATCTCCCACATGGATGTGTCGGGAGCCTCTGTTCGGTCAGAAGTCGCGTGATCGTGGCTTTTGAAGCTCGCCGGAGACATGCCGGGGGGTCTCGCCGGCGATGAAGGGGTTCGACGGTTTTAAAAGAAAGTTACACTTTTGGTCCCTGTGGTTACACTTGTTAACATTTTATGTACAAAAGTTTATTTTAAAGTTTCATAAATTACAATGATGCCCCCTGCACTTGATTATATAATAATTGCTCTTTATATATATATATATATATATATATATATATATATATATATATATATATATATATATATATATATATATATATATTTATAACCTATTGTTATTATTATTCTTATTATTATTAATTTTATTATTACCATTAACATTATGATTATTATTATTATTATTATTATTATTATTATTATTATTAGTATTATTATTAACATCAACGTATCGAGAAAAAAATCAACTTTATTCAACAAAAATAAGCAATGTTACACTAAATGTGTAATTTTTCAAACTCAAACCAAATCCCCTTTTCCCTTCCCCGCATTTCCGGCGAGAGTCCGGCCAAACTCCGGCCGCGGCTCCGGCCACCCCAGAACCGCCTCAAAACTTAACCATTTTGCTCCAAATCGGTCCCATTACGCTCGTGAACCTGTTTCGAACTTGTATACATAAATTAATCGCATTTAAACGCCGGTTATTAAGCTCATCGAGAGCATAACCGAAATCCTTAAATCTCATAGCCGTTCGAGCATTTAACTCTAATATAGCCTAATTAAACGGACCTAAACAATCATCTACCTAATAATAAACGTATTCTACTTCTAATTTCACCTGAAACAAACTCTAGAATCACCACTTGATTCTCTATAAGCCGCGACCTGCAACCCTTTCGAAATCACGATCCGAGCACTTTAAACCTGAAATTGATAGATGTATTTCCATCATTGAATCCATTGGAAGCTTCCTGAAAAACTAATTGGAGTATTACCCCCGATTGCTCATCGATTGGAACTGAGGCAATCGCGACCTGTTCTTGAACCTGTTCTTCATCGATTCAGTCACAAAATGGGTAATTAGATACATCATTTTGTTCGTATTTACAAGGGGAGTCAAAGCCCCATGTTTGTTTCCTTTAACACAATCGAATTGCCATTCAATTTGTTGTTCAAACGATCTAGGGTTCTAAGGGAATGGGGAAACTGATTAGTTTATGTTTAAAACAAATTAAACCAAGATAAACCGCGGCTCAGAGCCTTGGTTCACTGGTTCCACACTTGACTGTCCACCTGGAGGTCCCGGTTCGAACCCGGGCACCTCCATATATTTTTTTAAAGGCTTTTCAGCCTTAAAATAATTATAAAAAATTCTAGAAAAATATAAAAATGATGTTTGTAAACCTTAAACATTTTTTAAAGACACCACATAATTTTCTGTAAATGTTTCAAGATTTAAATAATTAATTATCTTTTAATAAGATATTATAACAAAGGTTAATTTAGGTTATTTCTTATAAAATGGACTTTAAATAATAGTATAAATTGATAAATTATTATTGATCCAAACGTTCGTTTCAAATAATATGGTTTAAATTGTAGTTATTTCTTTTAATTATAAAACTTTGTTCTATACATTTTCCAAGTTATTATAAACGTTCTTTTCACATCATGAATTAAAACATAAATATATATATATATGTGTATATATATAAATATATATATATATATAATTTTCAAGAAATCATGAATAATTTTCAATTGTTAAAGGTAAGTATTTGACAAGCCCCAAAATCCACTTAAAACCCTAGTCCTCGTCGATTCGTTAAAATCATTACTTAAATCTCGTAAAAACATATATTTTAGGTGCATTGTGAAGGACTACGTTGAAACGACGCGCGTTATTATTTTCTTATTAATCATCCAATAAATATTTATTTGATCAAGTGAGTATTTCTATACCCCTTTTCTTATTTTCACACTTTGGGGTGAAACATGTTACTTATTAATCATTACACTTGTAAACACGTTTGATTCTTGTAAACTTATGGCAATTTACTTGTGTGTTGTGATTAGTTGAATCTTGTAGCTACCATGTAATATCGAATACATGTACAATCATTAACTATTGCTAGCCTGGCGACGTCATAGATCTATGGGCCTGACAAGCCTGCTTGGTTGATCCAAGTACACTTAGCTAATCGTATATACTTATAACTTGGTTGATCCAAGTACACGTTTGAAACTTGTAAAACTTTGTCAAGGTTTGATTGTGCATTCTGTCTTACATTCCTAGTTACTTTGTTTCTCTAATTTACAACATGAATTGCCATTTTTTATATACTTATGTATCAAAAACTATAGAATGCTCACCAACATTTTTATGTTGACCTTTTATTTTTAACATGTTTCAGGAAATACACAAGTTTGATTGATAGCTTGAAGTGCTTCCACATCTAGGAATGGACCTAGCTAAATAAACGAAATAAATTGGATTGTTGCATCTTGTGTTATGTTACTTACTTTTTGAGACTTATATTTGTAACGGTACAATTTACACTTATGAATAATATATATTTGGGTTATTAATAGCGTTATGTGGCTGTGAACGATCTTAACCCTCACACCTCGACGTTTCCGCCGTCAAGGTTGGGGTGTGACAGTTGCCATAGAACAAACCTCTGGATTATTCACCCCGATTCCAAACACACTACATTTCCTTAAGTTCACTCTCAAACCCGATACTAGGTAGAAACACCTGAGAATTCTTCGTAAATTCAATGCATTTTCCAATGACCACTCACCAACAAAAATCACATCGTCCGCATATAAAAAGGTGCGATAGGGCAGGACCTTCATTCGCACATTTAATACCTTTAAAAATACCCTCCGAGACCGCCTTCTTGACTATGCCAGATAGAGCTTCCATGGCGATAACAAAAAGAAACGGAGATAACGGATCTCCTTAGCGAAGACCCCTATAACAGTCAAACTCCATTGTTGGGGAACCATTTACTAAAACTGATGCGTGAGCCGTTTCAAGAATAGACATAATCCATCTTCTCCATTTGACCGAAAATTCATTTGATCCATAACCGAACTGAGGAACTTCCAACTTACGGAATCAAACGCTTTATTAATGTCCGCTTTAAACATCATTCCATTATACTTCACCTTTTTCATCCATGCATAAACTTCATTGAGAATTAGAGGGCCATCAGTTATGCTTCTTCCAGATAAGAAAGCGGACTGTTCCTCCGAGATTAAATTCCCGATCACCACCTTAAGGCGATTAACTAAAACTTTGGAAATGACTTTGTTGATAACCCCAATAAGGCTAATGGGATGATAGTCCGAGGGTAATAGAGGATCATTAACCTTTGGAATCAATGCAATGAAAGAAGAGGAACAACATCTGTTTAAAGAGCCAGAAGCATGAAATTCATCGAATAGCCTAATAAAATCGTGCTTGAAACCTTCCCAGCATCTTCTAATGAAGTTAAAGTTGAACCCGTCTGGGCCAGGGGCTTTATCTCCCACACACTCCCGGATGGCCGTCTTGATTTCCAATTCCGAGAATGGGATACACAAATTTAGCGCCTCATCCTCTGAGAGGGACGCTAGGTTGGAGCAAACAAAAGACGGCCTTGCCGGGAGTGGTTCAATAAATTGATTAGAGAAAAACTCCTTGAACTTTTCTTTGGTCACAGCCGGGTTGTTCACCCATGTGCCATCAATCATAAGGCCATTGATCCTGTTATTACTTATATTTGATTTCATAATGCCATGAAAGTAAGCAGAGTTTTCATCCCCTTCTATCGCCCATCTCGACCGCGATTTCTGTTTTAAATCCAGCATTTTCCGCCTTTCCTGCTCTACCACAAACTTCTTGCAATCCATCCTGGCAGAAATCTCCTCGTCTTGAAGAAGACGAGTCTCCGCTAGACTATCCAGATCTGATAATTGTTTCTTTTTCTCCCAATATTCATGCTCCATTTTGCTTTTTTCAGATTGCATCCATTCCTTAATTCTATTTTTCAACCACCTAAGCTTAACAGCCATTGCAAGGTCAGCAGGTCCCGAAAATCGGAAGGAGTTACACAAGGCCATAACATGTTCGAGGAAACCAGGCAGCTCCATCCATGAGTTGTAGAATTTGAATGGGACATGACCGAAGTCATTTAGAACAGTGGATAGGATAATCGGCCGATGATCCGAAGCCTCCCAATTAAGGGCAAGGACCGAGGCAGAGGGCCATCTCTCCACAAAACCCAAACATACTAAGAAGCGATCCAATTTGCTTAACTTATCTCCCTTATTAGATATATATGTAAAACGACCGCCCCCCATTTTGAGTTCCTTAAGCCCCACAGATAGAATGAAATGGTTAAAAGCATCAGCATTGGCCTCCATAAACTCCGAATTAGAGCGTTCGGAATCATCCCTGACTTCGTTAAAATCACCCATAAATACCCATAATCCTTGGGTGGAATTCTTTACTTGAATTAACTCCAACCATAGGCTCCTTCTAGCGGCACCATCATTAGGAGCATAAACGTTCAGCATATTAACTCGACATCTCGAGTGTATTAGGACTCCAGAAACCACCATAAAATGCCTAGACTCAATTACATTATCACAATTGAAAACAGCAGGGTTCCATAGGCACGCCAATCCCCCGGATCTTCCTTGAGAGTTAACAGTAGCTAGTTCAAATTTCGATCTGCCCCAGAACCATTGAAAACTAAACTTTGAAGGATCCTCCAGTTTGGTCTCTTGGATTGCAAGGAAATGAATGCCATTACTAGTTTTAATCCCCTTGATCCAATCAGCCTTCCTAGGGTCCTTTACCCCCCTTAAATTAATGGATAGGAAATTCATTGTGGCACATTATGCTCCTCCTCACCTGCAATCATCGAAACAATTTCATTCTGGAAATTTGTAAGATTTATGCCTACCTTCTGGCCAATCAATGTGGTAATCGATGCCTCCCTGAAGTGCTCCTGCACCGTAGAGTCAATTTCACTGCCTTGTTGTGCCGCTCGAGAATTATGGTTACCTCCTACCGAACTAATTTCCATTCTTCCGGAGTCATTGACCTCCAGCAAGCCGTGATGAGGGTTAAGAGATGGGGCAAGGGAATTGAGGTCAATGTCAACACCTTCTGGGTCGGATTCGTGTACACACGGTCTAATAGATGGGCCTTGCAAACACTTAATTGATAGGGGACTTCTAGTTTGTCTGGGCCTCTTACCAAGGATCACACCGGGAGTTGGGCCATCACCCATGTATTCCTCCACCACAATATTAGTCGGCCCAGGAGAAGAAACATTAGTTTCAGGCCCAATGGATATTTCGTTATCATCAGGTACTGTAGCCGCGCCTTTAATAGATTCCACTCCACCTGGTCCCACCTCATCATTTTGTTTCCTAGAATGTTCCACCATCTTTCCTGATTCCCCATGCAAACCATGCAGACCTTCCGGCTGCTCATCCATCTGAGTCGGTTGGACTTCTGGATCGGCCGCCGGTTGCTCGTTCCGATCAAACTGTCTCATCACCGCCGGCGAATCCCAACGGAACTCCCTTTCTTCCATCTCTTCTTCCGCCTGCTCCTTTCTTTTCTGCGCATTACCAGACGGGTCCCTTCTGGTGAACCCCCATCAAACTCAGGTGACCAAGGGGAGAAAACTTCCGACACCCACACAGTGAACGTTCTCCCTCTCCACTTTAGGGAAACTTCCTCTTCTATCCGAGCACCAGATGAAACGACAATCAAACATGAACTACTGTCGTTGATAGGGTCAGGCCATGAAAACTCCGAATTTTGTACCACCTTCCCGAACAATTCTCCAACTTGATTATACACCGTGTCATCCCTTATTTGAACAGGGATTCCTTCAATCCTAATTTTTGTGATTCGTTCAAAAGGAATGTCTTCCCCACACCAGATCACCGTGGATGAGAATATGCTATTAAGAACATCGGCATAGGTGGAAAGAGTACGTATGGCCTCTTCTCGGTTCCGCAGGGTGATCAAAACCTTTAGACCACCGATGTACGATAAGCCACAGCCCATAATCCCACCGTTTCTCAGAGTCGCTTTAGCATTTTCCAGAGATTGTAGGTTCTTGGCCACACCCAGTATTGACTTACCCATGCAATGATTGATGTAAGCATGCCCATTACCGGTTATGGAAATCTATTTTCGGTTGATTCGTTTCCCACCCTCTTTGTTCAAAATAGCGTCTCTGTATGAAAAGCCTGATTTAACTACCCCTGTGTGGAGCTCACCGTCCTCACATGTACGCCCAGAGTGTTTATCCGGCTTCTTAGGTATCCATTCATTCCGACCCACCGCCGAATAGGTATATATGAACCTCTTGTGATTTCTGTCATACTTTGCCAATGAAACAGTAACCTTTGCATTACCAATCGTGACCGTATTCATTCCAGCCAGCAGAGCTTTTAAATCCGCCACTCCAGTGAACCGTATGAACCCAAAGAAATTCCGACGTGCATCTCTTTTCCTAGCGACATACGCATCAGTTACATAGCCAAACTTGTGGAAAGCTTTCCGTAGTAAAGTATTCGAGACCCCTTCTGGTAGGTTCTGAACCAGGAAGGTCATTTCGACGCCATTCCCCGTTGTCCTGCTCCTGGTTCTCCTCTCTTCGACACCATCTTGGGTTTGGGTCACCTCCTTCAACAGCTTGGATTAAACAAAAATATGTAAATGTCAGCAACTTTAATACCGAAACATATTTACAAGTTTGCAAGACGCAACTAATGCCATAAATTCAATGTGAATAATCATAACCACGTACATTGATGTCTTTAATTCTTCTAGACCCATTAGAATGTTTCAAAATACGCGCTCTACCATAAAAGAGCGTTTGGTTGGAAGGAATGGAATGGAATGGAATTGAGAAATTAGTATAATTTTCAAGTAACATTATATTTGTGTGGGTAATGAAATGTAAAACCCAAGGGAATGTTTCACCTCAAATTCCCTTAGTTGTGGGATTTTAAATTCCCTCTCTAGTGGAAGGATTTTGAAATCTCACAACCAAGGGAATTTAAGGTGAAACATTCCCTTGGGTTTTATATTTCATTACCCATTCAAACATAATTTTACTTGAAAATTATACTAGTTTCTCAATTCCATTTCATTCCATTCCATTCCTTCCAACCAAACGCTCCCTAAGTCTGTAACAATACTTCTACTTTTTACATATCTTGACACCTTCTGTATTCAGCTTCATCCTTTTCTCATAACTTTTATAATATCTGATCATTCTATAAATTTCTTACCTACTAAAACCAAATATTTACGTTAATGGAAATGAAAATTAGACTTGAATTGAATTGAATTGAAATTGTCTTGTAAAAAAACTAAAACTAACGGAAGCTTCTACGCACACGTTTCAAAGTGTCACATTTCAAAGTGTCACGTGCCTCGTGTTGGATTCAAGCCCAAGATTACTCTAACTCTTATCTGTTCATTCATACTTGAAAACTTACATTATATAGAAAATAAACATCCACTCCTAAAAATAAGTATCATTACTTCACTAGACCCATTAACTTGCTAAGACTATGAGAAACAAGGCATTCTAAGGAAGCCCCAAACTCATATCCTTGCGCCACGTGGCACCAACTAGATAGTGGGGCTTTCCCTTCCTTTTTGTTGGAGTAGGGCATTCTTTGGAATGCCCCTTTTTTTTCTTTTTTTCTTTTTTTTTTAATTTTATTTTAACTTTCAAAACACCATATTATCTAAACTTTATAAATTTTTAATAAAACTACTTAAAAACATAACTTCATTACATAATATGCATAAATTATGCATTCCAAATCCTAATTTTAACAAAACTACTTAAAAACACTCAATATACTAGAAACATGGATTAAAAACATAAGTTCATTACATAATAATAAAACATAATATTAAGTCAAAGTTCATAATTAAAACTTTATAAAACTAGTCCTCCATCCCATATTTGAGGCGGATTCGACGTTTCGCATCCTCCAACGCACGTCTATCGGATACTGGAAGAACGGATATGTCGGTTGCCAAGAGCTTCATGTCCCTAGTAAATTGTTTGTCCTCCCTCGATTTTTGTTGTTTCTATAAAATCTCGAGCCGTTTCTTCCCTTGCTCCATCAACCCCTCCAACTTTGTACCCAAATCAACAAAGTCATCCCCATAACCCGCCGTGCTAGATGAACCCGCGTGCGCGGCTTTTTTCGCCTCGTCTCTACCACCCGGGCGGTAATACCGAGGCTCATGAGCCTCCAAATCAAACACTTCCGTCTCATTTAGGTCAATGTTGACCCGCGCATCCGACCCTTGACTCGCCTCATTGGTGGTGGAAGCGGATGTCGTCTTCGACCTTTTAGCACTCCGCTGACCACGACTCCCCTTTGGATCCCAATCAACAACTAAATGGAACTTGGAACTCGTTCTTAAGTACTCCCATTCTTGTAAATAAGCAAAGGGTGGATGTGTGGCATTAAACTCCGCCAAAGCACGTTGCATCTTATCCGCATCGTTTGAGCCGGATGAGTGATGCATACGGGTGTATATTTGGTTGAAAGCTTGAACAGACATCCGAATTTTTCGAAACTTTGAAACCAAACAATCGGTGTTACGATAATCGTCTGGCTTTTTGATTAGAGAAAGAAAACGCGACTAATCCGGATCCAATACGTCCTTTATTTTTGATAATTTGCTACAAAAAATGTTTAACAAACTTAGAATTATAATAAGTAATCTATAATAATAATAAAGAGACAAATAAGTAATCTTCTTGGAATGGAAAACAAGTAAATTGCTTTACGATAATAGAAAAGATATACCGCACAGTAGGTCTTCGGTCACCTCAAGCCAAGCTCTGGCTAACGCCATACTTTCTTCGGATGACCAAACTTGTGGTACGGTTTTCTCACGGGCTTCTTCGGGGGCTTTCTTCCTATGGGCTCGTTTTCCTTTCTTTTTAGATGTACCGGCTTTGGTGACTTCAGCTTGCGTTTCCGGAACCACCTCAACTTCGGGCCCTGCGACTGGTGTGTGCGGTGGAGTGGGGATCATCCTCTGTTGTTCTAAAAAAATCATATATAAACCATAGGTATTTATATTTTATAAACCATAAGTAGTATATGTATATACATACCAAACATGGTGCCCGGTGTACTCCACGGTGCGAAGCCTGGCATCATTGATGTTCCGACCGGCATGTTTTGTATCATGTTAATAAAGGTTGGATTTTGGTGGAGGTTAGGATCATTTATATCCGGGTTGTTTGGAGGTGGGAATCGAATGTTAGTATTGTAGCCATAAGGATACATTCTTGAAAGGTGTATGTTGAAGTATGTTATGTTGAAGTATGTATGTTGAAGTTTAAAGTTTTTAACAGAGGGGTTAATTGTAGTTGATGAAGAAGATGATATATTGGTTGTAGTAATTGTGGTAGGTTGTAGTAATTGTGGTAGATTGTAGTAATTGTGGTAGGTTTGTAGTAATTGTGGTAGATTGAAAATACATTACGATATATGACATTAATAAAACTTGAAAATACATAACATAAAACTTATAATAACCTTACATAAGTACTTAAAGATATAAACTACAAATCCTCATCACTAACGTATTCGCTGAGATCTGCAGCTACCTCATTTGTTGGATCAAAGTCATGTGGTGTATGTGACCATAGATGGTCAACCAAATCCGCCGTTAGCATGTTATTCATTTCTCGGCTTTTGACGACATGAAGGTTTTGAATACGAATGTGCATCGGCGTTTGTTGAGTCCAATAGGCCGGGTCTAGAGTAGGATCATTCTGGTTGTAGTCTTGCAAATCGCTTTGTCTTCATCCTCCAAAATCATGTTATGTAAAATTATACAAGCATACATAACGTCTTGCATCCTCTCTTTGTCCCAATAATTTGACGGATTCTTAATAACTTTCCACCTCTTCTTCAGAACACCGAATGCTCTCTCAATGCTCTTTCGTGCCAACTCTTGTTTTTTCTTAAAATGTCTTCTCTTATCATCAACCGGATCGGTAAAAGTCTTGATAAATGTTGCATAATCGGGATAGATGCCGTCTCCCAAATAGTAACCCTTTTTGTAATAGTTACCGTTTGCATAAAACGAAGCTACAAGTAAACATATAATTATATAAGTAAACATACAAGAAAGCTATATATATAATATGTTAGTAAAAATTAAACCTGACGGCGCTAGACCCGATATAATTTCTTCTAGAATAGGGGATGATTCAAATACATTGATGTCGTTGTGCGACCCCTGCTGCCCAAAATATGCATTCCAAATCCATAAATCATACGACGCCACCGCCTGAAGTACCAACGAAGGCCTACCTACATGCCGGTTTGTGTGAGTGCCTCGCCACGCGGTTGGACACATATCCCACGGCCAATGCATACAATCAATACCAATCATACCGGGAAACCATGGACTTGTTCATGCACGTCGTACATACGTTGGAGATCTGTGATAGTTGGTCTTCGTAGGTACGTAGGTCCATATAATTCAATTATACCTAAAAATATATATAAGTTATGATAAATACTAACAAAGTAAATATGCAAATTTAAATTATCTAACTTACGTTGTTAAACTAACTAATAAATACTAACGCATGAAATAAAGTAATAATTGTTATAATGATGGCAGACATATGGGGTCATATGGGTCCCATCCCTTTTTCTTTTACTTTATCAATGTGTATATATTTATGCATGCGAGATTACATCTGTAAAATGAATCAAACTCAATTATTGATATTCACAATCACTCTCTCTCTCGATCACATACACAAACACATACATTCTGATTTTAAGTTTCTTTTGCATCTACTACAATTTGGAAATTGGTGGCTAATATCAAAATCCCAAAAGATCCTCAATTCTCTCAATTGTTATTATTATTATAACACGTTATCAGCACGAGGTGCTCAACCAAGAAGATCAATAAAGAAGAAGGTGTCATAACAATCAATGTAAGTTTTTCATAAATATATATAAATTGAATATATAAATACTATGATGATAAATAAGTGCAGGGTATCCCTTACTATGGAGAAATTATAATTTTTGGGACTACTAATAAATATAACAGTTGGGACTACTAACATGTCTAACATTTATTTATGCTCATAATCTAACATTTATTTACGCTTCTAACTTTTATTATTCTGTCAACTAACGTTTATTTATTTATGCTCCTAACTTTTATTATTCTGTTAACTAACATTTATTTACGCTTCTAACTTTTACTTTTATGTCATCTAACATATATCTAATCTAACGATTACTAACATTTATTAAAAGATTTATTTATAATGCTAAATTAATACTAATATCTATTTTATTGTTTAGAAAATGTCGAATCTATCAAAACTTGAATTTATGGCTCTCGATATTTCCGGGGAAAATTATATGTCTTGGTCAGCAAATATCAAGAGACACCTAAAATCACTTGGTGTATCAGAAGCAATAAATGATAATAATCAATGTTCGGAAGAAGAAAGGGCTAAAGCTGATGTGTTTATCCATAAACACATTGATGAATTATTGCAGCATGAATACTTTAATTATGATGATCCATGTGAGTTATGGAAGGATCTAAAAAATAGATTTGATAATCAAAAGGAAGTTTTACTTCCTACTGCCAAATATGAATGGAACAATTTGAGGTTCCAAGATTTTAAAAAAGTAAATGATTACACATCTGCTTTATATAGAATATGCTCAAAACTAGAATTTTGTGGGCATATTGTTACCGAGGAGGAAAAGTTGGAGAAAACTTATTCCACTTTTCATGCTTCAAATATTAATTTGGCTCAACAATATCGTTTGTTGAAGTTTTATAAATACTCCGATCTCAATGCATATCTCCTCGTAGCAGAAAAGCATAATGAGCTGCTTATGAAAAACCATGAAACTCGTCCCACAGGATCGCTAGCAATACCAGAAGCAAATGTTGCTAATAATTTTGAAAAATGGGAACAAGGCCAAGTTCGTGGTCGAGGCTGTGGCCGCGGCCGTGGTCGTAGTTATTATAATAAAACCATTTTAGTGGTCATAACAACTTGTTCAAGTCAACCAACAATTATTATAGAGGCCGTGGACGAGGTCGTGGTCGTGGTCGTGGCCGTGGACGAAACGCACCACAAAGTAACAAGTTTAACCAGCAAAATAAGTTCACAAATGAAGCTGGAACATCTCAAACTAATAATAGTTCGTGTTATAGATGTGGAAGTAATAACCACTGGGCGAAACTTTGTCGCACACCTTCACATCTATGTCAATTATATCAAGCATCTCTAAAAGAGAAAGAAGTGAACCATGTAGATAAAATTGATGATGTCAACACGGAACTACACCACTCGGATTTTTTCAATGACGGAGAAATTTAAATGCTTTTGAATAATAATAATTTCTTTTATAATTATGTTTAATTATGTTTGTAATATATTTCTTTCTTTTCATGTAACATATTTTGTTTAAAATGTATAATATTATATGTGCTTATTATTATTATTTTTCTTATAATTGAAGATTAAATGAATTCCATGGAGCACAAGACCGAACAAGTAATGGAGATTTATGTATAGCAGATAGTGGTGCTACACATACTATTCTTAAATATCGAAAATATTTTTATGAATTGAAACCGACAAAGGGAAATATTGATACAATATCAGGTCCTACGGATTTGATTGAAGGTGTGGGAAAAGCAAATTTAGAATTACCTAACGGTACAAAGATTTTAATAGAGAATGCTCTATTTTCCCCAAAATCAACAAGAAACTTATTAAGTTTCAAAAATATATATCAAAATGGATATGATACCCAGTCAATGACTGTTGGTAACAAGAAATATCTATATATTGTGAAGGAAAATCACATATTAGAAAAATTGCCAATGCTTCATTCCGGATTGCATTATACATATATAAATGTGCCTCAAGCACATATGGCAGTAAAAGAGAAATATTGTGATCCTGGTATGTTAAACATATGGCATGATAGATTAGGCCATCCCGGATCTACAATGATGAAAAGAATCATTGAAAATACACATGGACATCCATTAAAAAATCAAAGGATTCCCCAAGCAAATAAAATGCAACTGTGTACATCATGTTCTCTTGGAAAATTAATTACAAGGCCTTCGCCACTAAAAATCGAAAAGGAAACACCAATATTCCTTGAAAGAATTCAAGGTGATATATGTGGACCAATTCATCCACCGTGTGGACCGTTTAGATATTTTATGGTCCTAATAGACGCATCCAGCAGATGGTCTCATGTATGTTTATTATCAACTCGTAATGTAGCCTTTGCAAAATTTTTGGCTCAAATTATTAAATTACGAGCACATTTTCCTGATTATACAATTAAAAGAGTAAGGCTTGATAATGCGGGAGAATTCACATCACATGCTTTTAATGATTATTGTATGTCTGTTGGAATTGTTCTGGAACACCCAGTTGCCCATGTACATACACAAAACGGTTTAGCGGAATCATTAATTAAACATCTCCAGCTAATAGCTAGACCATTAATAATGAGAACAAAACTCCCTGTGTCTATTTGGGGTCATGCAATTTTGCATGCTGGATCATTAATTCGTATAAGGCCAAGTGCAAATCACAAGTACTCCCCCATACAACTTGTCTCTGGTCAAGAGCCAAATATTTCCCATCTTAGAGTTTTTGGTTGTGCAGTATATGTTCCTATTGCACCACCACAACGCACCAAAATGGGACCTCAAAGAAGGTTAGGAATATATGTTGGATATGAAAGCGCTTCTATCATAAGATATCTTGAACCTTTAACAGGTGATGTTTTTACAGCACGTTTTGCTGATTGTCATTTTGATGAGACAGTTTTCCCTACATTAGGGGGAGAAAATAAAAGTAAAGAAAATGATGTTTCATGGTGTGTACCTTCATTGTTATATCTAGATCCTAGAACAAAACAATGTGAAACAGAGGTTCAAAAGATAGTACATCTACAAGAAATTGCAAATCAATTGCCTGATGCATTTACTGATACAAAAAGGGTAACAAAATCTTATATACCAGCTGTAAATGCTCCAGCTCGAGTTGAGATTCCCGACAACCAAAAGGATAATATGGCGAATGAATCACAGAAACGGTTGAAACGTGGTAGACCAGTCGGTTCAAAGGATAAACATCCTAGAAAAGAAAATGTACTGAAAATGAAATTGACCATAAAGAAAATGATTCAAATATTGAAATATTTCCTCAGGAAAATGTAAAAGATACTACTTTCCCTCAGGGGAAAGTAAATGACCAAGAATTATCAATCAATTATGGTCATACACATATAGTATGGAACCGATATGAAATAGAAAATGATTATATATTTTCTTATTCTGTGGCCAGTGAGATTATGAATGAAGATGATGATTCTGAGCCAATATCTGTAGATAATTGTCGTGATAGACATGATTGGGATAAATGGAAAGACGCTATGCAAACTGAATTAAATTCACTTAACAAACGAAAGGTTTTTGGGCCTATTATACTTACACCTAAGGAAGTAAAGCCTGTAGGATATAAATGGGTTTTCGTAAGAAAAAGAAATGAGAAAAATGAAGTTACAAGGTATAAAGCCAGACTTGTAGCCCAAGGTTTTTCTCAAAGGCCGGGAATTGACTATGAGGAAACATATTCCCCAGTTATGGATGCAATCACTTTCAGATATTTAATCAGTTTAGCAGTTTCTAAAAAATTAGAAATGCGTCTTATGGATGTAGTTACGGCTTATTTATATGGATCACTTGATAATGATATTTATATGAAAATCCCAGAAGGATTTAAAATCCCAGATGCATTAAAATCAAAGTCTAAAGAAATGTATTCAATCAAACTGCAACGATCATTATATGGATTGAAACAATCTGGGAGAATGTGGTATAATCGTCTGAGTGATTATTTGATAAGTAAAGGCTACGCAAATAATCTTATATGTCCATGCGTCTTTATCAAAAGGACAACATCAGGATATGTGATAATAGCAGTATATGTTGATGATTTGAACATAATCGGTACGCATAAGGAAATTCATGAAGCAGTTATTCTTTTAAAGAAAGAATTTGAAATGAAAGATCTTGGAAAAACCAGATATTGTCTTGGTTTACAGATTGAACATATGAACAACGGTATACTTATACATCAATCAAATTATACCGAAAGAATATTGAAACGTTTCAATATGGACAAGGCAAATTCATTAAGCTCACCAATGGTTGGTAGATCGCTTAACATTGAAAAAGATCCATTTCGTCCTTGTGAAGAAAATGAAGAAGTACTTGGTCCAGAAGTACCATACCTCAGTGCAATTGGAGCTCTTATGTATCTTACTAACTGTACAAGACCTGACATTTCTTTTGCAGTTAATTTGCTAGCAAGATTTAGTTCATCCCCTACCAAAAGACACTGGAATGGGATTAAACATATTTTTCGATACCTTCGAGGAACAGTTGATTTAGGCTTATTTTATTCTAACGAATCAAAAGAAAGTTTAGTTGGTTATGTAGATGCAGGTTATTTATCCGATCCTCACAAAGCAAGATCTCAAACCGATATGTATTTATGAACGGAGGAACTGCAATCTCATGGCGTTCTCAAAAACAAACACTTGTTGCAACATCCTCAAATCATGCTGAAGTTATTGCACTACATGAAGCCTCTAGAGAATGTGTGAGGTTGAGATCCATGACACAACATATATTGACTTCTTGTGGACTAGAGAAAGATAACAATCCAACTCTAATCTATGAAGACAATGCAGCTTGTGTCTCACAGATGAAAGAAGGGTATATCAAAAGTGACAGAACGAAACATATACCCCCAAGATTTTTCTCATATACTCAAGAACTTATTAAAGATAGTCATGTTGAAATGAGATACGTTCAGTCTACCAATAATTCCGCAGATCTTTTCACAAAGGCGCTTCCTACAACAATCTTCAGAAAGCACATTTATAATATCGGGATGCGTCATGTACACAAATGATGATTTGAGGGGGAGCTATATACTGTACTCTTTTTCCCTTAGCTATGGTTTTTATCCCAATGGGTTTTTCCTAGCAAGGTTTTTAATAAGGCAGTATATCCACTCATATTACATTAGAGAAATGTTTAGACCATATGTCTGAGGGGGAGTGTTATAATGATGGCAGACATATGGGGTCATATGGGTCCCATCCCTTTTTCTTTTACTTTATCAATGTGTATATATATGCATGCGAGATTACATCTGTAAAATGAATCAAACTCAATTATTGATATTCACAATCACTCTCTCTCTCGATCACATACACAAACACATACATTCTGATTTTAAGTTTCTTTTGCATCTATTGCAATTTGGAAATTGGTGGCTAATATCAAAATCCCAAAAGATTCTCAATTCTCTCAATTGTTATTATTATTATAACAATAATCAATATTAAACTTACTTATAGAGAAAATAATACTTCTAGAAAAATGTTGAAGTGACTCCCGTGCGGTCCTCTCTGACATTTGCAAGGACTCGTCAAATAAGTCGCTTGTCACGCCGTATGCTAATTGTCAAATTGCGGACGTACACTTATGTAGCCCGGTGAAACCTAGCTTCCCGGCACAGTTATATCTTTGTTGAAAATATGTGTACTCCGACTCCAAGTCACCGGATATCCTTAAAAACAAACCCTTATGCATACGAAAGCGTCGCCTAAATTGCCTCGGGTTGTATGTTGGTTCATCCACAAAGTAGTTACGCATCAACTGCTCTTGTGCCTCTTGATGACGACGTAGAATTACAACCCTTCGATGAAACGTCGATTGACGTCTTGGTACGTCTGTGGCCGCGCGTTGTCTCAACATATTAGCATACATACCAAACGCACTCACAACGGCCTGATGATGCTCGTATGAACCCGTAGACTCGTCAGATGAAGATGACGATGAACTTGAATTGAGATCCATATGATAAGTTAAAATTAAATATTTTTGTGTTGTGTGTGTTTTATATATAAAGTTATGTGTGTTTTGATTTATAGTTGTAGGGTATTTATATATAAAGTGTAAGGGGTAATTAAAAAGTTAGGAAAAAAAAAACTATCCGTTTGAGAAAGTAAAGTGACCGTTGCATTGAACAAAATTGGGGTATTCAAGGCGTTCTATACAGGAAGTTTGGGAGGATTTCAAGCCCTAGAACGCCCCATGGGGCAATGTAGAGGGCGTTCTGGGGCGTTCTGGGGCGTCTTATGGGGCATTCCATGGGCTATAACGCCCTTCTCCTCATAGTCTAAGTGCCCATGACCTAGAAAAAAAACATCTGACTAAATATAAATTAAACTTGATTCATCAAAATAAAATACTCATGTTGACCCATTACGTGACCCGACTTGACCCTTAAAATTAACCACTGGCACGTGTTGCTCATATGTTCTCTTCTATAGTTCTATATCATCATCACCACCACCACCTAACAATCTTCCTTCAGAATCCGTACAGTGTTAAACATCACCTCCGATCGGAGTTATAAACTTCCGGCAGCTTAACGGAGCTCCGGCGATGGTGACGGAGACTGAAATCCACACGAACTACTCATACATGCGACGGAACTTCAGCATCACCACCACAAACAACGACGACTCCACCGCCTTCAGCGACTGCAACAGCGACCGCTCAGGTGAATTCTCCACCACGCCGTCGGAGATCCGCCGTGTGCTCATCTCCTGCGCCACCGAAAACTCCGACGATCTGATCAAACACCTCGTCTCCGGCCTCGAATCACGTTCAATCGACGATCAGAAGCAAGCGGCAATGGAGATTCGATTACTCGCGAAGAACAATCCGGATAATCGATTGAAGATCGCTAGAGCTGGAGCAATTTCACCTTTGATTTCGTTAATATCGTCCTCAGATCTACAGCTTCAGGAGTACGGAGTCACAGCGATATTGAATCTGTCGCTTTGCGATGAAAACAAGGAGCAATTGTCGACACCAAAATCGATCGGTGCGATCGTTAAGGCGTTGAAGATCGGGACATCAACGGCGAAGGAGAACGCCGCGTGTGCGCTCCTCCGGCTATCTCAATCGGAAGTTAACAAATCGACGATCGGACGGTCAGGAGCGATTCCGTTACTGGTGAACCTTCTAGAAACCGGAAGCATCCGAGGTCAAAAGGACGCATCAACGGCGTTGTACTCATTGTGTTCAGTGAAGGAGAATATAATCCGAGCGGTGGAGGCGGGGATCATGAAGCCGTTGGTGGAGCTCATGGCGGATTTGGGGTCGAGTATGGTGGACAAGGCGGCGTTTGTGGTGAGTGTGCTGGTGGCGACGGTGGAGGCGAGGGTGGCGATGGTGGAGGAGGGGGAATTCCGGTGGTGGTGGAGGTGGTGGAGGTTGGGTCGCAGAGGCAGAAGGAGATAGCGGTGGGGATATTGTTGCAGTTGTGTGATGATAGCGTTGTGTACCGGAGTATGGTGGCGCGTGAAGGGGCGATTCCGCCGTTGGTTGCTCTTACGCAAACCGGTACCAGTCGTGCTAAACAAAAGGTAACCGATTCTTTTTATTATCGGTGGTTAGTTGTTATTATCACCAAGTTAACGATCGGGTACTTTAATGTCTCGTAAGTAATTTAATTAGTCGTTAGAAAAACGTAACTTGACGATCATAAATGTTACTATGCCCTAAGATCATAGGCGAAAACTTTTTGTTAGTTTTTTGTTGAACAGCCAACGAATAATTTTTAAACCCGGTCACCTGGGTAAACCTATTGACGAAAGGTATCCACGCCCGCGAACACAACCCACCATTCCAAGAGAAACCCATCACCCAAAGACCTACTGTGGTAAAACCCTTGGCTCACTTGAAGCATATTGTACTTAGTGAGACTTAAACTCATGATCTTCACTTTAAAAATTTATAGAGTATTTTCTTTTAAAACAGTTGATATAAGACTTATTGACAAATTATTTATTAAATAAAATAAACTACAAACATACTTTTACTTTCTAAAAGAATTATATTTAGTTATTCTCGAAATATTTAGTCTAGTACTTTGTATAAGATGATGAATTATAATATTTTAACAGGGGTGATATCACAAAAACCAATATGCATGTCTATATTTATTAAAAAGTCACTCAGTCTGATTTTTGTTTTAGTATTTTTAAAGTTTCATTTTATTAAAACAACTGATCATTACTAGATTTTCTAACCTAAATACATCACAATATGTATCTTTAATGATTCGAATTCTCATCTTTTGATTGTGAGACTATAACTTAACCACTAGAATGTTCTATCGCGGATTATTATTATTTTTTTATGTAAAAGTAAATGGAAACGTTTCTAAACTACTTTTTGTAAGTTTAACTGTTTAAGGCATTATATATTTTTAAAATGTACTTATTTATGGTTTTCTTTATAACTTGTTAACTTTAAAATTGAACAATATTTAATGAAGTGACGTTTAACATGTTCTTAGAAAAATATCATCCTGTTTTAATCAATTTAAAAGTTAACAGGCTATTATTTTAGTAAAGCTTTAAAGCATTTCATATATAAAATTAGTTTAGTTAGCTTCGTAAGTTTGTGACTTCAATATTATAATATATATATCAAAGTATTATGATAGCTAGTATTAAACTATATATATTGGAAAAATTGAAATAAAGAAAAGGAAAATATTAGTTTGTTGATGTGGGTGTGTTTCGTTTTATTAAGAATGATTGGTTAATGATTTGGATGGTGGACAGGCGGAGACGCTGATTGAGCTTCTACGGCGACCAAGATCCGGCAACGCCGGTCACAGCCAGGATTTGTCAGATTAGCATGTTCCACTTCCCCACAACCATTAAATAACTAATCAATTTTAATAATAATAATAATAATTACAAATGTGGGAAAACAAATTGTATATTCTCAAGCTTCCGCTTCCTATGCTTTGTAAACACTTATATTAATACTATTATAAGTTTTACGGTTAATTTCAAATTTACTCGTAAGGTTTAATAAAAGTAACTGTTTTCTTACAAAAGATTAGAAAATATCAGTTTACTTTTAAAAGTTTAATAAGTTGTTTTAATTTAATTTAAAAGATTCATTATTTTGGATTTAAAATGAAACATTTAATGAAACCTTTGGATTAAAATTGAAACAAATTATGAAATTTTTGAAATTAAATTGATATTTGTAATCTTTTAAATAAAAATGGTTATTTTTATTAAAGCTCAAAGACTAAAACAGAACTTAACTTTATGTTTTATTATCTATTAAAGTTCCATTTTTTCCGGTAAAATACAAACTACAAACGTTGCAGAATCACGTTTATTTAATAGTATTCCGTAATTGAAGGATTGAATCTGTCATATTATCAATTTACTAGAGGAGAGTTTTGGAAGTCGTTATTTTCCCGAATGAGGTTGTTTGTTACGATATAACTATATTTATCTTAAACTAAAAGTGGCTTAAAAACAATGAATAAATGAAACAAATGTAGTCATCATAAATGCATTTAAATAGCTAAACAAGTCGTCAAAGTACGTGTGATAAGAACAAGGTGTAAACAAGTCAAGCTGATCACACGTTATTTGAGATCAACTCGTTAAAAGCTAGAATCGAGCTCATTAGAATCGAGCTCATGGTAAATGAGCTTGAGCTCTTTTTGAGAGGTCCATTCAATAGAAATTTTGATTCTGAATATTACGTATTATGTCACATCCTCAAAATCCACGTGCGGAATTCTACCGCGAGGCGTGTGAACAAACCAGGATCATAGTCAATAGTTACTTTGAACGACTCTATATGCAACGTTTAACATAACAAACCAAAGTTCAAACTTTGTAATACATGCGGAAGCGTTTAAACAAATAAAACAAACCCAAAATATAAAGGTAAACATATATATATCATTGTTTAAGCGTTAGGATGCATGCTTGACCCGTGTAGTGCTCCTAACAGCAGTCCAGATTTAATGACCTGAGAATAGCATACTAAAAGTCAACACACGGTTGGTGAGTTCAAGAGTTTGCGTTTAAACATAACAGTTTAACAAAAGTGTATATCAACCCAATGGTTGGTAAGTTCAAGAGTTTGAGTTTAATCATAACAGTTTAACAAAAGTGTAATCAACCCAATGGTTGGTAAGTTCAAGAGTTTGAGTTTAATCATAACAGTTTAACAAAAGTGTAATCAACCCAATGGTTGATTAGTTCGAGAGCTTGCGTTTAAACATCCCAGTTTAACAATAGCGTGTATCAACCCAACGGTTGATCAGTCTAAGAGTTTGCAGTTAAACATCACAGTTTAACAATAGCGTGTATCAACCCAACGGTTGATCAGTTCAAGAGTTTACAGTTAAACGTCACAGTTTAACAATAGCGTATATTTAAGCATGTGCATTGTAATGGCTAGCTAGCCCATTCACAAACGGTATTAAATAATGATTTCGACATTGAAGCTGACTGTGTTATGTTTGCCTCCAGCCACGATGTCAGATCGTGACAAATGTTCATAGGACAAATTGCACCCGACTGACCTCGAGTCACACAGGTGGGGCTCGTCACACCCAGTAGTACTACCCAACTTTCCCCGCTATCCAATATTAAAAATTCGAAAGTGTGAGGACTTTTATAATGATAAACAGCACTATATTAATATCATACACATCTTAAATATATAATGAAAACGTTTGTAACATTACCAGTATGCTATCTCCCCCAAAAGAGTTTTAATAAAATGAACTTACCCAAAAGAGATTTAGTAAAATAGTGGGGCCTGAACTCACCTCGGTTCTCGTGTGATGTTGATAAGCTAGTAAATTCCTCCTAAGGAATTATAATTCACATAAGTAATTTAAATAAAAATTCATAATCTGGTGTTCAATTGATCTAGGGTTTGGTTTTTCGAGGATTTGTTATAAACGTTAAATCATTTAATTATTGTTGTTAATTCTTTAATAATTAAAGATTTATAATGATTTTAACATATCATTATATTCTAAATAAATTGTAAACGTTATTTAAACATGTAATATTATATTTGATTTTGTAAGATTTTATAAATATTTAAATTTATAAAATCTAATTTGTATTTATATTATTAGGGTTTATCCATATATAATATATTGTTCATTAATAATGTGATGGTCTAAATTATTATTAAAAATCCATTTTTATATGGTTAATAATTTATAACACATGTAATATTTATTCAGATAAATAAATAAGGTTTTTAAACAATTATTATGATTTATAAAAATAATATGATGTTCATTAATGATTCAATGATTTAAATTATTATTAAAAATCTATTTTTTATAAAGTTACAATTTATTACATATGTTTTTATTTATTTAAATAAATAAATGAATAAGGTTTTAAAGAAATAAATTTCCAGAAAATAATTATTTATTTTCTAAAATAATTAAAGTTTATAAAAATTATTTTTATAATTTTTCGGAATTTTTCTATATTTTTTAAAAGGTCAAAAAGGCCTTAAAAATACATGTCGGGGGCAGGGTTCGAACCCCTGACCTTCTGTTCACAATTCACACACACAAACCAGTAGACCAAGGCATAAGGCCGCGGTAATACTCCGTTTCTAATTCTTTTAAGCACAAACCAAAATCAATCCCTAAATCAATAAGAACCCTAATTCGATTGATTTGCAATTGAAACCAATTGATGTTGTTAATCAAATTAAGTTGAGGGCTATGATTTATCAAGTAAAACCGAACGTATGGGTGTAATCAATTACCTGTTTTGAAGTTCGATCGATGATGAACACTTGATGAACAAGCCGCGAGTATGCAAAGATCGATTTCAGTGTCTATTGTTGATTATAATCCAATTCCTTTTACAGGAAGTTTCTAATTGCTCAAATGATCGAAAGCCCTATCTTAATTTTGTGAAATTAAGCTCATAAGACAGAAGTCGACTAAGTTGCAGGTCGCGAAGGAGAAAGAGATCGAATTGAGGTTTCTGTGTGTTTACTGGTGCAATTGAATGCGTAGACAGGTTAGGTTCATTTATAGCGTTGTGTAGGTGCGATTAATTCCATTAAAAATAGAATTTTAGTGCGATCTTGGTTAATGGGTCGGCCGAAAATTAGGTTCAGTGGGAAACATACCTAATCAACTCGATTATTCAAATTGTAGTGGTCCATGAGTTCGAGGCACTCACGCGATTCGATTGGGACCGGTTTTATGTAAAATGGTCGAGTTTTGATTGGGTTTTGGGGACGCCGGAGGACCGCCGGTGACGGTGGCCGGAAAATCGAAGGGGACGGGATGGGGGGTTGGGTTTTCGAAAATTACACATTTGGTCCCTGTGGTTTCTAGTTTATTATTTTATGTAAAATAGTTTCAATTTCAAGTTTCAAGAATTACCAATCACCCCCTGAACTTATTTTCAAAATAAATAAATAAATATAATAAATAAACTTTTATAAATTACTATTAATATTATTATTATTTATTATTTACATTATTATTTTTAATAATAATATTATTATTATTGTTATTATTTTTATTATCATTATCATTAAATAATAATAAAAATATAAAAATAAACTATAAATTCACATAAAAATTTTTATTAAATCATGAAAATTTTCGGGTTGTCACATCATCCCCCTGTTAGAGGAATTTTCGTCCCGAAAATTAAGATGTATTTGCAGCATCCTTGAACAGGTTAGGATACTTGCGTATCATTTCGTCCTCTCGTTCCCAAGTGAACTCAGGACCACGTCGGGAGTTCCACCGAACTTTAACAATTGGAATCTTGCTATGCTTAAGCCGTTTAACTTCCCTATCCATGATTTCGATTGGTTCCTCGATAAACCTGAGTTTCTCATCTACTTGTAGTTCCTCTAAAGGTACAACAAGTGATTCATCGGCTAAACACTTCCTTAGGTTTGAAACGTGAAACACATTATGGACTCCACTTAGTGAATCAGGTAAGGCTAGTCGATAGGCCACTGGACCTATTCTTTCCAGTATCTCAAATGGTCCAACATACCTCGGATTCAGCTTTCCTCGCTTGCCAAACCGAACTACGCCTTTCCACGGTGAGACTTTTAATAACACTTTGTCGCCAATTTGGAACTCTAGAGGTTTCCGTCTCTTGTCAGCATAGCTTTTCTGTCTATCTCGCGCTGCTGCCATACGATTCCATACCTGCACGATCTTCTCAGTGGTTTCATGGATTAGTTCGGGACCCGTTAGTTGACTATCACCAACTTCAGTCCAGCAAACTGGTGATCGACACTTTCTCCCATACAAAGCCTCAAAAGGTGCTGCCTTTATGCTAGTGTGATAGCTGTTATTATAGGAAAATTCCACCAAAGGCAGGTGAACTTCCCAGTTGTTCCCAAAGTCAATCACACAAGCACGTAGCATATCCTCCAAAGTCTGTATGGTACGCTCACTCTGACCGTCCGTTTGTGGATGATACGCGGTGCTCATATCCAACCGCGTCCCCAATGCTCGTTGTAAAGATTGCCAGAAGTGTGAGGTAAATCGAGCATCACGATCAGAGATAATGGAAATTGGCACCCCGTGCCGGGAGACTATTTCCCTTAGGTAGATACGAGTCAACTTTTCCATGCGGTTAGTCTCCCGAATCGGTAAGAAATGTGCGGATTTTGTCAGACGATCTACAATTACCCAAATGGTATCGCACCCGCTGGGAGTTCGAGGTAGTTTTGTGATAAAGTCCATGGATATCTGTTCCCACTTCCATACTGGTATTTCTGGCTGTTGGAGTAAACCAGATGGTCGCTGATACTCCACCTCAACTTTAGAACAGGTTAAGCATCTGTTTACGTATGTGGCAATGTCAGCTTTCATGTTCGGCCACCAGTAAAGGACTTTTAGATCGTGGTACATCTTATCTGAGCCCGGATGAATGGAGTACCGTGACTTGTGAGCTTCGTCCATTACTAGTTCTCGTAGGTCTCCATACAAAGGAACCCATATTCGATCCATGAAGTAGTGGATTCCGTCAGATTTGGTTTCCAGTTGCTTCTGCATGCCTCGTAGTGATTCAGCCTTCAGGTTCTCGACTTCTAATGCTTTTAGTTGAGCGTTACGTATTTGATCGGGTAATCCGGTGCGAATGGTAAGTTGTAATGCTCGAACTCGTCTTGGCTTATGTTGGACCAAAAGAACCAATGAGCCAAGATCAGGAAAACCTCTAAGTCCCACATGACATCACAACTACTGCTGAAGACTCCCATCAGCTATTGTGTTCTCTTGCTTGAATGTCAGACTCGAGAGCATCTTAGCTCCAACCATCAGCTGTTCTGACAAAGTCTGAAGAACAAAGTATGAAGATCAAAGAACTGAAGAATAACAGCTGAAGAAGACTCCAAAGTACTGAAGACCAAGTACTGAAGTCTGAAGTACTGATCTTACAAGTACTGAAGACTTCAAGTACTGAAGACAAGTACTGAAGAATCAAAAGCTGAAGAACTGAAGAACTGAAGACCTTCTACTGAAGCACAAAGTCTGAAGACAAAGACTGAAGACAACAACTGATGATATCTTCTGAAGTCATCAGTTGTTATATCATCTGAAGCCAAGTCTGAAGACCAAGTACTGAAGACTCAGAGTTTGTCACAACAGCTGAAGATATCTTCTTCAGTTGTTGTGGTGTTTTTTTCTTTTTCAGTAGTTTATTTTGTTTCAGTAGTTGTACAACAACTGAAGAGCATGTTCTTCAGTTGTTATAGTATCAGTAGTTATAAACGACTGAAGAGCTTGTTCTTCAGTCGTTGTAGGATTTCAGTAGTTTACTTTTGTCAGTACTTAGGAAACTTTTGTAAGAAGATGTCAGTTGTTGACATCTTCAGTAGTTTTATGTTTTTGTCAGTTGTAATTTGAATATTCAGTGATGTCAGAAAAAGGACATCAACCCATCCTTTTGCCGCCTATAAAAGGATGGGTAACCATACAGTTTTAATTGCCGAAACGTGCGACCAATAGAACATTTATTGTTTCGCAGAACTCTTCTCTCTCTATGTTTATGCTTTTAAATTGAAATATCTTTATGTTCTTGCTTTAATTGCTAATTAATGTGCTAAATCCGCTGCAAACATAATCTAATTGATCAACCGAGAGGCTGAGATCCTGTCAAATGGTATCAGAGCAGGTTAATCATTGATCGATTTCACTATTGATCATTTGAAACTGCTCTTTTGATCTCTCAGTTTGATCGAATCAGCAATTTGCAAGAATTAGCCATAGAGAGTGAGTTTCTGTTGTTTCCGGCCAAAATCTTGAGGTCTTTTGGTGGTTTTGAGTTACGTTTGTCGTGTTTAAACTTGTTTTTGACCAAAACCTGAGATGACAACACCAACCAATGATCCTCACAATACTGGTTCCGCAACCAAGCCTCCGATGCTGGTTAGGAACGAGTATAACATATGGCAAAGACGTATGCTACACCACTTGGCTGTCAACAGTGCTGGTTGTTGGAAGTCAGTGGTGCATGGGCCATACAAGCCTATGGTGAGCGTCCCGGAATCTAATAAACGGGTTGCGAAGAAACCTGAACAATATTCGGACGAAGATCTAAAGTTGTTCGAAATTGATGCTAGAGCCCATGGAATTTTAGCCATGGCCATTCCAAACGAGATATATTCAGGGCTCTTGCATCATGAGTCTGCTCATGACCTATGTGTTGCTCTAAAGGAACAATTTGGAGGAACCGATTCGGTCTTAGCAAACAATAGGGAAATCCTCGCTCAACAATATGAGACATTCTCATATAGAAAGGGTGAGACTCTGACCCAGCAATATGAGAGGTTCTCTTGTTTGATCTCTGAGCTAAAGATGGTCAAACAAGAGTACTCCAAAAGCCAGATGAACAACAGGTTCCTCAGGTCATTGCCTGAGAGGTGAGACACATATACCATTGTCCTACGCTCCAGTGCTGATCTGGAAACTCTATCTCTCACACAATTTCATGGGAAGTTGCTCACTTTTGAGAGAGAGATAGAGCAAAAGAGGAAGCTGTCCTCTTCTGGCAAGCTTGCTGATGATTTTGTCCAAGGTAATGCTGCCTTGATAAGTCATGAGTCAGAATATGCTTCATCTGAAAGTTCTTATGATGAGCATATTGATTTCTCTACCAACTCAGAACAAGCTTTTGTTGGTGCTAGTAGTTCAGGAGGTGGTGGTGACAACTTGTGTTTTCTGATAAAGGATTTGAAGGGCATTCCAGATGATGATCTAGAAGAGATGGATATTTTGAACCAAATGGCAATGATAAATATCCGCTCTCAGAAGTTCTACAAAAGAACTGGTAGGAAATTCCCAGGACTCTCTGGCAAAACCAAAGTTGGTTTTGACAAGAGCAAGTTGAGGTGTCATAAGTGCCAAAGGCTTGGACACTTTGCAAGAGAGTGTAGATCATCTGGATCTAACTCATCTGCACCCTTTGTGACTTTTCCCAGCAATAGCTCACAGCACAAAGGGCAACCTTCCTACAGTTCTACCCATCCATCTCAGGCACAGGCACCACCTGCTTATTTTGTGCCACAGGGTCATATGCCGTATCCTTACCCCTGTTACTACATGCCTCAGCCTGGTCAAACTCAAGCACCCCCGGCTCAACCACCTCATGCTCTTCCAGAGCCTCACTCTTCCCAATCTCATCACCACACACAACCTCAACAACAAAGCTTTTTCACCCCAACTGCCGTTGACTGGAGTAGTCTACCAGAAGAGCTATCTGGTCAGGAACCACTACTCCAAGGTGCTGGTCAACATGGTGGTGATCAACCTTTTGGAAATCTTGCTCTGATGGCCCTTGATTCTGCTGAAGGGTCATCATCCAATGCCTCATCTCAGGTATCCAATGAGGCAAAAGCCAAGCTTTGTTCAGAGTCATGCATAGCAGCATTTGCTTCTATTAGAGAAGCAAATGTAGCTTTAATAGATAAAAATCTTGAGCTTGAGCACAATATTTCCAAAAGAAAAGCTGATTTTGAGGTTGTTCTAAAAGATAAAAATGATGAGATTTACAAGCTTAAATGCCAAATCAAAGATGCTAAAGCTAGGGAAGATGTACTTCTAGAGAAGTACAAAGACCTCAAGGAAACTCTTGCAACCACCCAAGTTGAGTGTGATCGATGGGTGCAATCATGCAAGGGTTTTGAAATGCTTCTTAGCAAGCAATCAGCTTCCAATGTGAAGTTTAGTATTGGTTATAATCACACTGCTCCTCCCACAGACTTCATTTCAAGAGCAGAAGTTGAATCTGATGGGGAGAGCAATAACCAATCCTTCTCATCATGTGACTTACTATCCTCTGAATCAGCATCATCAGAGATAGATGTCAGCATTTACTCCTGTCAAAACCAATCAGCTGATGCTACAACAGCTGATGGTTCAAATGCTGACTGTCACATGACCAAAAGGCTGATCAACTCAGGAGTTGTCACTAGAAGTATTGAAGGTACTGGAGAGCAAGTGACAACATCTGAAGTTCAAACTTCAAATACTGTTAGCACTAAAGAGAAGAAAACTAACAGTAGGAAAGGTTTGAAGACAGCTAGAGAGGATACCAGGAAAGCAGGCACTAGGAAGAAAACTGCTAGTACTGATGACAAACAGCTGAAGAACAAGTCTTCAGCAGTTAAATCCTCTTCAGCTGATGATCA
This sequence comes from Flaveria linearis, assembly GCA_024085815.1. Taxonomy (NCBI): domain Eukaryota; kingdom Viridiplantae; phylum Streptophyta; class Magnoliopsida; order Asterales; family Asteraceae; genus Flaveria; species Flaveria linearis. Next base: position 47,723,485 of record CM044016.1, read on the forward strand.
GCATAAGATGAAGAAAAAGCCATGTGAGATATGTGGCTTGTTCAATCATCTTACTGATGATTGCTGGTACAAAAGGGGTTCCAAACTCAAACAGAAGGAGAAAATTACTGAGAGCATCAATAAAATGAAGAATGAGTTTGAAACCAAGTTTGTATTAGCAACATCCAAGCCTGAAATCCCTAAGCCCAAAGCTAAATCTAAAAAGAAGGTAGGGATAACTCAGGCAACAGCTGAGGTTGCTCAGAAAAAGATGGTACAACATAGGAACTCATCATCAGCAAACTCCAATGTGTCTGAAGAGCTGAAAGCCTTATCACAGAATCAGACACAATTGGTGATGATGGTTCAGCAGCTAGTGGGAAGAGTCAACCACTTAGATGCTCCTGTGTTGAAACCACAGAAAAGGAAGTCCAAGCCAAAGGGTTCCTCTTCTGTACCATCTTCTTCACCTCAAGCTGTCACACACAACACAACTGTTAGTGCTGCACCTATAGCTGAGAACAGACCCAAAACCAAGCAGGTTTGGGTCTCCAAGACAAACTAACACATGGTTGTGTTTGCAGGGTTCTTCAACATGCCATAGAAGCATCTGGTATGTAGACAGTGGAGGATCCATGCACATGACAGGAAGCAGCTCCCTTCTTAATGACTACTTCAAGGAAAGAAGGGATTTGTTTCTTTTGGCAATGATGCAAAGGGTTACATCGTCGGAAAAGGCTTTGTTTCCAACGGGGAAATAAGGTTTGATGATGTTAACCATGTGGAGAATCTCAAGTACAACCTCTTGAGTGTCAGTCAAATGTGTGACAAAGGCCATGTTGCCCTTTTCACAAGCCAGAACTGTCGGATTCTGTCATCCAAAGTTCTGAGTTTGATTGACAAGGCATTGGATGAACACACTCTCCTGAAGGCCAACAGGACAGGAAGAGTGTATGCCTTAGATCTTTCCAAAAAGATGGATCTAAAAGGCCATCCTTGCCTATTCTCCAAGGCATCTCCTCAAGAGTCTACACTATGGCATAGAAGGCTGGGTCATGTAAATTTCAAGAACATGAATCAGCTTATAAGCCATGGTTTAGTAAGAGGATTGCCTCTGAAGGAGTTCAAGTGTGAAGATGACTGCACTGCTTGCTTGAAAGGAAAACAACACAAAGTTTCATTCCCTTCAATAGAAGAACCAAAGTCCACTGCCTGCTTACAACTTCTGCACATGGATCTCTTTGGTCCTGTCAGAGTAATGAGCATGGCAAAGAAGAAATACTGCCTGGTAATTGTGGATGATTACTCCAGGTTTGTATGGACTTTCTTCTTGCACTCCAAGGATGAAGCAGCAAAGACAATAATGAACTTTGTGTTACAAGTAGAAAAGCAGTATTCCCTACAGGTTAAGTGTGTGAGGAGTGACAATGGAACAGAATTTAGAAACCAGACACTTGATGACTTCTACCTGTCCAAGGGAATTAGAAGGCAGTTTAGCATTCCTAGAACTCCTGAGCAGAATGGAGTGGTGGAGAGAAAGAACAGGACCCTCATTGAAGCAGCAAGGTCAATGTTGGCTGACTCTGGGTTGCCACTGACCTTTTGGGCTGAAGCTGTCAATACAGCTTGCTATGTACAAAATAGAGCTTTAGTAAATAAGAGGTTGATGAAGACTCCATATGAAGTTCTTCATCATTTGGCTCCTCTTATTTCATTCTTTAGAGCCTTTGGGTGTCCTTGTTTTATTCTCAACACTAGCAACCCACTCCATAAGTTTGCTAGTAAGGTGGATGCAGGGTACTTTGTTGGTTATTCATCAACTTGCAAAGCATACAGAGTCTTCAACTGTAGAACCAAGGGGGTTGAAGAAACTCTGCATGTTAAGTTCAATGAATCTCCAAAGGACAAGATTCCACAAAACCCTATGGAGTTGTTTGATCTGGACATACTGCAATATGTTCCTTATCAACCTCCATCTGTTGAGCCTGTCAGCAGATCTCCACCTGGTGGTACTGATGATGATGAAGTCAGTACTCACCTCTTCAGGTTTAGTGACAATCTGCCTAAGTTCACTGAACCTGATGCTCCTGTAGCCTCAGCAGCTCCATCCACTACAAATGCTGATGAGATTTCTGCTTGCTCTACTTCGTTTGAGCTGCCATCCTTTACATGGTTTCAGGAATCTCCATCACCGTCTGTTGCTGCTGATGGGTCTACAAACACTTGCACAGATATCATAGTCTATCAAGAGCTCAAGAATCACCCCACATCACAGATCATTGGTGATATTCATGCTGGAGTTTCAACCAGGAATCAATTGTCTAACTTCTGCTTCTATGCTCTCTTCATCAGTCAGCAAGAGCCAAAGAACTATCATATTGCTTTAAGAGACAATGGATGGGTGGAAGCTATGCAGCTTGAGCTTCTTCAATTCAAGAAACAGCAAGTGTGGGAGCTTGTTCCATTACCCAAAGATAAGTGTGCTATAGGCACCAAGTGGGTATTCAGGAACAAAACAGATGAGAAAGACCAAATTGTCAAGAACAAGGCCAGACTGGTTGTCCAAGGGTTTGCACAGGAGGAAGGCATCGATTATGATGAGACCTTTGCACCTGTGGCCAGACTAGAAGCAATCAGACTGTTCTTAGCTTATGCTGCCTTTCACAGTCTCAAGGTTTATCAAATGGATGTCAAAAGTGCCTTCCTATATGAAAAAATAAAAGAAGAAGTTTATGTGTGTCAACCACCAGGCTTTGAGGACAATAAACATCCTGATTGGGTGTACAAGCTTGATAAGGCTCTCTATGGGCTGAAGCAAGCCCCTAGAGCCTGGTATGAGACACTCTCAACCTTTCTTCTAGAGAATAAGTTCACTAGAGGCACCATTGATAAAACCTTATTCATCAAGACTGTGGGACAACATAAGCTCCTTGTTCAGATTTATGTTGATGACATCATCTTTGCATCCTCTGATCCAAAGTTGTGTGATGAATTTACAAAGCTTATGAAGCTGAGATTTGAAATGAGTGCTATGGGAGAATTACAGTATTTTCTGGGTTTGCAAATCAAACAACTGGATGATGGAATCTTCATCCATCAGTCCAAGTATACCAAAGAGTTATTAAATAAGTTTGATTTACAATCCTGTAAGCCCTGTTCTACTCCCATGAGCAGCATCACACAACTAGATGTAGATCAGAAAGGTAAAGCGGTTGATGAAACCCTTTACAGATGTATGATTGGGTCCTTGATGTACCTTACAGCTTCTAGACCAGACATCATGTTTTCAACATGTGCTTGTGCTAGATTTCAGGCTGCACCTAAAGAATCCCATTTGATTGCAGTCAAAAGGATCTTTAGATATCTGCAAGGTACCCAATCACTAGGTCTTTGGTATTCAGCTGGGCATTCTTGCAAATTAGTTGCTTTCTCTGATAGTGACTATGCAGGATGCAAAGTCACCAGAAAATCCACTTCTGGTGGTTGCCAATTCCTAGGCAATTGTTTAGTTTCTTGGCAGAGTAAGAAACAAACATCCATTGCTACATCCACTGCTGAATCTGAGTATATTGCTGCTGCAAGCTGTACCTCTCAAATACTCTGGCTTCAGAACCAACTTCTGGATTATGGCATTACTGAGACTAAGACTCCATTATTAATGGATAGTGCTTCAGCTCTTTGTATTGTTAAGAATCCAGTCCAGCACTCTAGGACCAAACATATTGAGATCAGACATCATTTTATTAGAGATTGCTATGAGAAAGGTCTGATTGATCCTAAGTTTGTGCCTAGTGCTGATGAGCTTGCAGACATCTTTACTAAGCCCTTAGATAGTACCACATTCCAAAACTTGGTACTAAGGCTTGGCATGCTGCAGCTTGACTGATTTGACCTTTGCTGCTGCTTTTACTTCACAACTACTGATGAGCATTAGGTCAAATACACGTACTGATGAGTAATTTAGTCTTCAGCTCTTTCACAACTACTGAAGACTAAAATGACTCAGAAGTACTGATGTACATTATTTATTGAAAACAACTGAAGTAGTGAGGTGGATTACAACTACTGATGTATGATTTTCAAATAAATAAGTACTGAAGAACAAATTTTGTTCACAAGTACTGTTGTGTGATTTTACACAAGTACTGAAGACAAAATTTGTTCACCAGCTCTGAAGAGTATTTCATCAGCACTTGTGAACATCTGATCACAAGAGCTGAAGGCATAAACATTCACAAGAGCTGAAGGGTCGATGAAACATCTAAAATCAGCCAAAGAGCTGATGAGTAAGTGTAGAGGCCTGTATGAAACAACTGACTTGACGGAAACAACTGATGAGTAATTTCTCATCAGCTGATGACAACAGCTGCTGTTTCATACCCAAACAACTGAAGGACAAACCCATGTCTTCAGTAGTTTCACAACTACTGATGGATAACACCAAGTCCTCAGTTGTTTACAACTGAAGCAATACCATGTCTTCAGTAGTTCATAACTACTGACATCAGTAGTTCACAACTACTGAAGGCTAACACCAAGTCTTCAGTTGTTACAACGTCTGAAGAAGAATATCAGGTCATCAGTGGTTAATAACTACTGAAGACTGACAGTAACTCTTCAGACGTTTACAACATCTGAAGGACAAAACCAAAGTCTCAGTAGTTTCAACTACTGAAGACCAACACCAAGTCCTCAGATGTTACAACCACTGAAGGTTAAAACCACGTCATCAGTTGTTACAACAACTGATAACTAACACCAAAACCTTCAGTAGTTTTCTTTCAACCTTTAACCTACCCTATAAATACCCCACCTTCAGAGCATTTACTCCTCACTTGACCTAATCCTTCTAAACCTCTGAAATTCCCATACACCATTAATGGCGAACATGCAACTGAAACCTCGACACAACTGTGTCGCCCATCTCACCAAATCGCCATTATGGCCCAAATTTCACCAAGCCGTCGATCTTATGCACGACTCACCATACAAAACGGTTTTTCTCTTGAACCCCACTATATACACCGACTCCTTGACGGAGTTTTGGACAAACATAACCGTCCAAACCGGAGAGCAGGATGGCGAGGTCTCTCTCCGGTCCTCCGTCAACAACCACCCCGTGGTTATCACTCCAGCTACCCTACGCCAAACCCTAAAGCTGGAGGATGCCACTCACCCAACTTCCTACCCCAAAGGTACCCTGGATCTCTCATTCACATCTCATGACTATCAGGGTAACCTCTCCGCCTCCACCTTGTTAAAGAAACACTTCCCTGACCCTCAACGATTGATCTTCCACATGGTGAACGTGTGTCTGGCTCCCAAGACCTCTTCGTGGGACCAGATGTCCACAAGGTGGCAACAGGTATTGTTCTCTATCCTTGAAAAACAACCGTTAAACTTAACTGATTTACTATTTTTGGAAATAAAGGATATGGCCATCAAACCAATTTCTAACCGATGGATCTTGTATCCTCGGTTCATTATGGCCATAATAGAGAACCAGCTTCAGGCTGAGGGACTAGTTGGGACTGGGGTCCCTGCCATGGCTGTTCAAGCCGAGGTATACTCCAGGCACAACACTGACCAAACACTCAAACAGGCTGGCCGGCTGCGAAAACCCACGCAGCTGGAACCCACAGCCTCCACCTCCAAATCCACAGTCCCCACTAAGCCAAAAGCCAAAAAGAAGCCCAAAAAGGCTACTCAGGGAGATGAGTCCCCTGAGGATGCCCCTGCCACACAAAGGCAGGATGTGCCTGCTGGTTCGATTCTCCCAGCAGGTACCACGACTCCACCCACCACAACCGCACAGGCTTCCTCTCAACAGGAGCCTGATGCAACCAATTTTGGGGCAACCACATTACTGGGGTCTTTCTCACTTGAGAAGACTGCCATTGAAGAGCACAGTCCTCCCCATGTGCACACTGCTTCGAGCCCATCTCTTGATGAGACCACCCCACAAAGCCCTACATTGGTTATCGCCAAAGTGCTGACCCATCTGAGCACTTCACCCTCTCCCCAGAAACCTATTACACCTGGGGAGACTCCAACCGAAGAGGGGGTGGGTACAAGTGCCGATAGGAGCCCACAGCACAGAGAATTAGTTCAATCTCCCAGTGTGGCTAGGGAGATAGAACAATCTGGTGAGGCTGCCACTTCCCCTGCATCAACATCTGAGCAGGGTGCAGCTGGTAACATCACTAAGACCTCACCAGAGGCAATGGCCGATGATGGATCCAATCCGGAGGCCAGAAGTCCCCAGTACCATGAACAAGGGGCACATGTCATTACTGAGCCACACTCAGGACATGTTCATCCTGACCATGTCAGAAGGTCAGGTGATTCAGCTCATGCTGATGACGACCTGAGCTTCTTCTACGATGTAGTAGCTCAAAACACTATCCTAGAGGATGAGATAAGCAGACTCAAAGAGCTGCTTGCTCAAATGACTCAGGATAGAAGTTCATCTGCCACCACTACCCCACAGATGGCACCTTCACCCGAAGGTCTCACAAACACTGAGCCACTCCCACAAACTCAGCCACCAGCCCCTGCTTCTGGCACTAGCTCTCAGGGTCAGAACCCCCCTGAGCAGCTGGATGCAATCCTCCAGAAATCCCTGCCTCTCATCACACCCATCCTTAAAGATATAGTCATTCAAACCCTTGATGAGAGGCTTCCCACTTATAGACAACCCATGGTGGAGGTTACCATTACTAAGGCGCTTGCTGATAGTCAAACCCCAACCAATGCACCCAAAAAGGGGGAGACATCAGTGCAAGCCAAGAGGAAGAGGGGAGAGGAGGAGAAAGAGGCAAAGAAAGAGGTGGTGGTAGAGAGGGAGTTGGTTGAGGAGACTAGGAAGGTGAGGGAGAAAGGGAAGAGGAAAGAGAGGGAGGTAGAGCAAATAGAAGTGGCTGAAATCCAAAAGGATTTCAGTGTCACTGATAAGAAAAAGGGAGAGGAGGGAAAGAAGGTGGCTGATCCTGATCTAGCAGCCCTTGTCAAGGAGGCTGATGCTGAGCATAGCCGTTCAATGGACAAAGTCATTGAACAGCTGTTCAGGCAAGGCTTTGACAAGGACACTGCCTTGCTAGATCAAGAGATCAGGAATATGGAGAGGAGAGAGATTGAGTACCGATGGACTACTCATAGCCAAGAGGAAAGAAAGAAACTTGAGGCTATGAGTAGGTTCACTTCGAAGTACCTGGGCAGACCAGTCCTTGATGTCAAGGCATGGACCAGGGACAGACTCTTGGCAATAACCACCAAGATCTGTTCGGCTGGTGATTTCACTAAGGGACTGGTCGCTGAGGCCCTATCTGAAGCAGGTGCTGGGAACAGGACACTGCTAGTAAAACTGACCAAACCAGCCCTTATCTCTAGGCTACTAGCAGTGCCTGCCAACATTCCCACACCAACAACACAACCACAACCCACAAAACCAACTCCTTTACCACCAAAACCCGCAGCCAATGATCCACCCTTGAAGAAGAAGAGAAGGGTGCTGAGGCTGCAAGATGAAGAAGAGGAGGATGAGGAGGATAGCCTGCCAATTTCAGCAGTTATACCTCTACCCAAAGCCAAACCACAAACCATCACTCCCACCTCACAGCAGGACACTGTGAGGGTAAAGTTAGAAGAGGAGGAGCAGCAAAAGAGACATGATGAGGAAATGCTGAAAAGCATTGACAAATGCTATGCTGCTTCGACCTCTATAATGAACATGCAGAGAGAAGCTCTGAGATTATTCACCCTCAAACAAACCTTTCAATATGAAAAGGAGAGGGTGAGAACTTGGCCTGACCCAAGGGTGTCTCACAGGATAGTCAAGAAGGACATGCTTGTGAGATACAAGAGCCAACTAAAGAGAATCGTAGATGAAGAGATCTCTGTGGCTATTGTAATAACACCCTGGGAAATAGTAGAGGAATTCGAGAAAGCTTATAGAGCCGGCCAATCACCCTTTTCAATGCTAGATAATAGGGTGGTTAGGAAGGGTCTGGTCTATAAGAAGCTTGAGAATTTCCATAGGGATGAGCTCAACCTGCTGTTGGAGGGTAAACACCCTGATGAATTTGCATACAGGCAAATCACAACAGTTGAGCTCAAAAATGGTAGACAGGCCAAGTACATCTCAGAGCTGTACGGTCGGGAGGGATTGTTTGAAGGTGTGCCTGAAGACCTGTCCAAAGAAGAACAAATGATCTTTCTTCAGGCTTACACCCGAGAATCCTACCGGCTTGTACGTGGGAGGTAGATCTCATGGATGGGGCAACAGCTCTGTGTCCAATTCCCCAAGACAGAGCTCCCATCCATACTTAGCCAAACAAACACTTGAGAATACCTCTCAGGCCAGTGCTTATCTGGGTCAACTTCTAATCTGATCTAGAAGGAAATAGACCAATCATTATGCCACCAATAAGTGGGACAACCAATAATTAGAGGTTTTGGCTGCATTGGTTCAGGGGGAGTTTGTTGGACCAAAAGAACCAATGAGCCAAGATCAGGAAAACCTCTAAGTCCCACATGACATCACAACAACTGCTGAAGACTCCCATCAGCTATTGTGTTCTCTTGCTTGAATGTCAGACTCGAGAGCATCTTAGCTCCAACCATCAGCTATTCTGACAAAGTCTGAAGAACAAAGTATGAAGATCAAAGAACTGAAGAATAACAGCTGAAGAAGACTCCAAAGTACTGAAGACCAAGTACTGAAGTCTGAAGTACTGATCTTACAAGTACTGAAGACTTCAAGTACTGAAGACAAGTACTGAAGAATCAAAAGCTGAAGAACTGAAGAACTGAAGACCTTCTACTGAAGCACAAAGTCTGAAGACAAAGACTGAAGACAACAACTGATGATATCTTCTGAAGTCATCAGTTGTTATATCATCTGAAGCCAAGTCTGAAGACCAAGTACTGAAGACTCAGAGTTTGTCACAACAGCTGAAGATATCTTCTTCAGTTGTTGTGGTGTTTTTTTCTTTTTCAGTAGTTTATTTTGTTTCAGTAGTTGTACAACAACTGAAGAGCATGTTCTTCAGTTGTTATAGTATCAGTAGTTATAAACGACTGAAGAGCTTGTTCTTCAGTCGTTGTAGGATTTCAGTAGTTTACTTTTGTCAGTACTTAGGAAACTTTTGTAAGAAGATGTCAGTTGTTGATATCTTCAGTAGTTTTATGTTTTTGTCAGTTGTAATTTGAATATTCAGTGATGTCAGAAAAAGGACATCAACCCATCCTTTTGGCGCCTATAAAAGGATGGGTAACCATACAGTTTTAATTGCCGAAACGTGCGACCAATAGAACATTTATTGTTTCGCAGAACTCTTCTCTCTCTATGTTTATGCTTTTTAATTGAAATATCTTTTATGTTCTTGCTTTAATTGCTAATTAATGTGCTAAATCCGCTGCAAACATAATCTAATTGATCAACCGAGAGGCTGAGATCCTGTCAGCTTAGGTGTCTCCTTCCGACTCAAGGCATCTGCTACTACATTAGCCTTGCCCGGATGATACTTGATCGCACAGTCGTAGTCGTTCAACAATTCGACCCAACGACGTTGCCTCATGTTCAGTTCTTTTTGTTCAAAGATGTGCTGGAGACTCTTGTGATCGGTGTAAATGGTGCATCTGGTACCGTACAAGTAATGTCTCCAAATCTTCAAGGCAAAAATCACTGCACCCAATTCCAGGTCATGGGTGGTATAGTTCTTCTCGTGAACCTTCAGTTGTCTCGAGGCGTAAGCTATCACCTTGTCACGTTGCATCAGGACACAACCCAATCCTTGAATGGATGCGTCACAATACACCACGAAATCATCTGTCCCCTCTGGTAGTGCCAATATCGGTGCACTACAGAGTTTCTGTTTCAATAGCTGAAAAGCCGCCTCTTGACTTTCACCCCATTTGTATGTCGTTCCTTTGTGGGTCAAAGCGGTGAGAGGTTGTGCAATCTTAGAGAATCCCTCTATGAATCGTCGGTAATATCCTGCTAACCCCAGGAATTGCCTTATCTCAGTCGGTGTCTTCGGTGTAGCCCAATTCTTTATCGCCACAATCTTGGCAGGATCAACATGTATTCCTTTCTCATTAACAACATGACCTAGGAATTGCACTTCACGTATCCAAAAGTCATACTTAGAGAATTTGGCGTACAGTTGCTCATTCTTCAACAATTCCAAGATCAATCGTAGATGCTCTTCATGGTCCTCCTTGGTCTTAGAGTATATCAGTATGTCATCGATAAACACAATAACAAACTGATCGAGATAGGGTTTGCACACGCGATTCATGAGGTCCATGAATACCGCAGGTGCATTAGTCAATCCAAAAGGCATGACCAAGAACTCGTAATGACCATAACGAGTACGGAATGCGGTTTTGGAGATGTCCTCCTCACGGACTTGGAGTTGATGATAACCAGACCTCAAGTCGATCTTCGAATAATAGCTTGATCCCTGAAGCTGATCAAACAAGTCATCGATACGAGGTAGAGGATATCGGTTCTTGACTGTGACTTTGTTTAATTCTCTATTGTAACGCCCCAAACCCGGCAGGGCACCGGAGGCACGTCACGCAGTTGGATTAATATCTTAAAACACAAATCAGAGCTTTCTATTTACAGCGGAAGACGTTAAACATTGTTATATATATATATTAACCCAACTTTCTGAAACATTTTACATAAAATTGTATTTAGTTATACATTACCCTGTTTACATTATTAACAATCCTAAATCCTATGCCAGCAGTAGCTCCGGGATAGCGTCCTCATCATCTCATACTTGCTTTCCTTTATTATTAGAGGATCCTTCCTTACCTAGCACACACAATATACTCAAAATATCAGATAAACTGGTGAGTTCTAATTTTTCATTAAAACATTAACAACATTTTCATACACATCACAACTATCTTTTTATTGGCAATATTATACATTCAACTTTTATCATTATTCAGTCCCACTGGACCTGTCCCATCGAACGTCGGTTGCCCACATCTAGCAACTACCAGTTCCCCATATGCAGTAACGTCGGTTGCCCACATCCAGCAACTACCGGTTACTATCTCTCATCCAGTAGGATGCCAAATAATCATCTAGGGTCGTCACCACAAGATGTTCACAAAGCTGAGTGATCGTCATCACTCCTATCAAACTGTACAGTTTACACCCAGGCATCTTGCCCTAACTGGCCTGTTGAGATTTATATCACATTACCATTTCAAAAACATTTCTTTTACTTATTGCCAACATTATCACATTCATTTACACTTTACACATTCTTTCTTTTAGTACCAGTTTTTAACATATTTTCATTAACCATCACACCCCATCCGACCCATTGGAATCATTACCATCACATAATGATTAACAACGTTCGGATGACTATCTTTTACACTCTACCTGACCCATTGCAATCATTACCATCCTGTAATGATTAACAATGTTCAGGTAGTCATTTATTACCCCCACTTTCCCTCTGACAGCTTAACAAACTGTTAAAACATATCCATCATTACTATCACAATTCTGGTACTAAAACATTCAATTCATTTATCATTAGGTGTGTGCTAGCCCGAATGTTAAAACCAAACATTTAAAAAGGGCTTAGAACTCACCTTATCAACTTCCTCACCACAGTCTACACAATCCACGTACCCAAGATAACTAGTCCTTCCTCTAATCAAGGTATACCTAAGGCAATAAACCCTGATTCAATAAACTTATTCTCAAACAGGTCCTCACGCGATTGAACACTTATGCGAATGAGCAATCATACGACTGGACCTATGCGAATGAACCATGCGACTGAACCTTCAGTCGTACGATTAACCGTTTATTCGCACGATTGAGTTCTCATTCGTACCCAGTGTTCACTCGTTTCCATTCGGCCTTCTAACCAGGCGACTGAGTTCCAACCGCACGATTGAACCTCCATTCACACTCAATCGCCCGATTAAACTCTCATTCGTGCGATTGAGCCATGAGATTGAGCCCATTCGCCTGAAACGAATCAGCAGCTGTGTTCTTGACGTTTTTGATCCAAACTTACTCAAAATTTGAGTTTTAACCATCCAAATCATACCATATTCAAAACAGATCCTATACACATCGTTTACAATGGTTTCAGACCATTATTTTATCAAAACTTCACAAAAACTTGGATTTGAATTCTTGGATTTTAAATTCAGAATGAACCAGACTAATTTACTGATTAAAACAGATTGTTGGATCAAATTTAATCATACCCACAGCTTATAACATCTCCGGATTAATCCGTGATGTTCAAAACTTACCAAAACGGGGTTTCGCCTAGGCAGTTGGCAAGAACAGGGGTGTTTTGGGTGTAGAACGAACAGAAGATTGAAGATAATACAGACAAAAGTCTGTTTTTACCCTTATACACCACCTTACTTATCCAAACTTACAACTTAACCGCCTTACTTCCAATCGCACGATTGAATCATTCGCACGACTGAATCGTGCGATTGAAGTTCATTCACCTACTATTCGTACGATTGAGTCTCAATCGCACGTAAGGGGTGCGACTGAAGTTCATTCGCATATAACCCATGCGACTGAATACTTAATCAATCAAACAAACTCATCTTAATTAATTAATCAGAACTATAATATAATTACAAGTCCGGATTTAGAAACCGGATGTTACAACTCTCCCCCTCTTAAATAGGTTTCGTCCTCGAAACCAACTATTCAAACGATCGGGGATAATCTTTCTTCATCTCATCTTCTGATTCCCAAGTCAAATCAGACCCTTTTCTATTTGACCACTGCACTTTAACTAACTGAATAGTTTTATTCCTCAGCCTTTTCACCTTTCTGTCTACTATAGCAGTAGGTTTCTCAACATAATTTAACTTATCATCCACCTCTATATCATCCAAAGGTACATAAGCATTCTCATCGACCAAACACTTGCGCAACTGTGACACGTGAAAGGTTGGGTGGATTCCTTGCAACTGATCGGGTAATTCTAATTTATAGGCCACTTCCCCAATTCGTTCTATAATTCTAAACGGTCCTATAAAACGAGGACTTAATTTTCCCCTTCTTCTGAATCTGATAATTCCCTTCCAAGGAGATACCTTCAACATAACTCTATCTCCTACTTCAAACTCTATATGCCTTCGCCTTTTATCTTCATAAGACTTTTGTCGATCCTGAGCCGCTTTAAACCGAGCTTTGATCTGATCTAACTTCTCGTTTGTAGCCTGTACAATTTCTAAACTACCCAACTCTTTCTGCCCAATTTCTCCCCAACATATGGGACTTCTGCACTTTCTGCCATATAACATCTCATAAGGGGCTCTCCCAATCGTAGAATGATAACTGTTATTGTAGGAGAATTCAACTAATGGCAAATGACTATCCCAGCTACCACCAAAATCTATAACACAAGCTCGTAACATATCTTCAACTGTTTGGATAGTCCTTTCAGTCAGCCCATCAGTTTCTGGGTGGAAAGACGTACTATGTAACAGACGAGTACCCATACCTTCATGAAACTTTCTCCAAAATCTCGAAGTAAAACGTGTATCTCTATCTGACACAATAGACAATGGTACCCCGTGCCGAGCAATAATCTCTCGTATAAACAGTTCTACTAATTTCTCAGAGTTATACGTTTCCTTGATTGGTAAGAAATGTCCGCTACGTGTCCGTCTATCTACTATGACCCAAATGGTATCATAACCTTTAGCTGTACGCGGAAGCTTAGTTATGAAATCCATTGTCAATTCCTCCCACTTCCATTTCAGAATCTCTAAGGGTTAAAGCTTACCATATGGCTTTTGATGCTCAGCTTTGACCTGAAGACACGTCAAACACCTATTCACATACTGCATCACATTGAACTTCATACCGGGCCACCAATATTCTTGTTTCAAATCTTTATACATCTTAGTAGCACCAGGGTGTATAGAATATCTGGACTTATGAACTTCATCTAACACCAATTCCCTCATTTTAATCGGAACCCACATACGACCACATTTCGTCTTAACTCCAAAACTATTTTCTTCTAGATCCTTTGTTTGACCCTTCATTCGTTCTCGCTTCACGTTCTCTTCCTTCAGTGCTTCTAATTGTGTTTCTCGTAACTGATGCATAAAATCTGGGGTTATCACTAACTTGTATGACTTAATTCGGATTGGAGGGTGTTCATTCTTTCTACTTAACGCATCAGCAACCACATTTGCTTTACCAGGATGGTAAAGTATTTCACAATCATAATCTTTCACCAACTCTAACCATCTCCGCTGGCGCATGTTCAATTCCTTCTGATCAAAGAAATATTTTAAACTCTTGTGATCTGTGTAAATCATACATTTCGCCCCATATAAATAATGCCTCCATATCTTCAAGGCAAATACCACTGCTGCCAGTTCTAAGTCATGTGTTGGATAATTCTTTTCATGTTCTTTCAATTGTCTGGAAGCATAAGCTATCACTCGTCCCCTCTGCATTAAAACACAGCCTAGACCTTGATACGAAGCATCTGAATAAATCACCAAATCTTCATTTCCATCTGGCAACGATAGCACTGGTGATTGGGTTAACTTCTGCTTCAGTTCTTGAAATGCATTTTCTTGTTCTGGTCCCCAAACGTATTCTTCATTCTTCCTCGTCAGTTTTGTTAACGGGGATGCGATTTTGGCAAAATCCTGAATAAACCTTCTATAATAACCAGCCAGACCCAAGAAACTGCGAACCTCAGATGGCGTCTTTGGAGGACTCCACCTTACTACTGTCTCAATCTTGGCAGGATCTACTAAAATACCTTCCGTATTAATTACATGTCCTAAAAACTGTACTTCCCGCAACCAAAACTCACACTTAGAAAATTTTGCATAAAGCCTTTCTTTTCTCAATCTTTCCAACACTTCACGAAGATGGCAAGCATGATCTCCCTCATTCTTCGAATAGATCAGTATATCATCAATAAACACAATTACTGATCGATCTAACATTGGCTTGCACACCCTATTCATCAAATCCATAAAAGCAGCAGGGGCGTTCGTCAACCCAAAGGACATAACCAGAAATTCATAATGACCATAACGTGTACGAAATGCTGTCTTAGGTATGTCTTCTTCCTTGACTTTTAACTGATGATATCCCGAACGAAGGTCTATCTTAGAAAACCAACTGGCTCCCTGTAGCTGATCAAACAAATCATCTATTCGTGGGAGTGGATACTTATTCTTTATTGTCAACTTGTTTAATTCTCTGTAATCAATACACATACGCATACTCCCATCTTTCTTCTTCACAAACAATACTGGAGCACCCCACGGGGAAGAACTGGGTCTAACGAAACCTCTTTCTAGCAAGTCTTCAGTCTGTTTCATTAACTCCTTCAATTCCGATGGAGCTAACCTATAAGGTGGCTTAGCAACTGGCTTAGCACCCGGAACTAAATCAATTCTAAACTCAACTTCACGATCTGGGGGAATACCCGGTAATTCCTCTGGAAACACATCTACAAAATCTCTAACCACAGGAATGTCTTCTATCTTTCTTACAGACTTTTGGGAATCAATTACATATATCAAATAGGATACACACCCGCGGCTTATTAACTTATCAGCTTTCATCATAGATATTATTTTCACAGTTGACTCCTCCCTATCACCATATACATTAATCGTTTTCCCATCCGGTGTTCTTAATTGAATTAACTTCTTGTTACATACGATATGGGCTTCATGGTTTGCCAAGCAATCCATACCCAAAACTACATCAAACCCTCCCAATACCATTGGATATAGTTTAACAGGCAACCTATATCCTTCTAATTCAATATAACAACCATCAATCATACTACTAATAATCACTGATCTATCATTAGCAGTTTCAACTACAAAAGCTACCTCTAGTGGTCGAACTTCACATGCAAGCATAGGGCAAAAATCAATAGATACAAAACTTCCACTTGCACCAGAATCAAATAACACATTAGCTGGAATTCCATTAACTAGAAACGTACCTGAGACTACATCTGGCAACGCTTTAGCCTCATTAGCTGACATAGAATATGCTCGCCCCTTAGCCACACTCGACCCTTCTCCTGACCCTTTCATCGATCTAACCGGTTCAGGCTTTCTAACTACCAACTTTGGACATTCACTTCGAATATGCCCCGTCTCTCCACACTCATAACATTTACGAAGACCTTCACTACACTCATTAGCATAATGTCCCGTCTTTCCACATCTAAAATAATTCCTACTACCCATCATACATTCACCCTGATGTAGCCTACCACACCTCCCACATCGTGGCAGCTCATTTCTGACATTCCTCGGGAATTGACCCCTTCCAAACCTACCTTTCTTTTGAGAACTTGGATTCTCAAATCTTCTTTGCACGACAGATTCTTCACGCCTCCTTTTATTTCTCTTCCGGAACAACACTACTACCATAAACTTCTTGATACATATCTGCAGCTAAGTTTACCGTCAACTGGTAACTACTCGGAGCAGATGATCTAACCAACTTCCTAACCTCCTGAGGTAACCCCTGTGTATACCTCAAAATCTTCTTCTCTTCAGGAACCACTAAATGAGGCACCAACCGCGCCATCTCCTCAAACTTAGACGTGTATTCCCTATGAGACATATTACCTGCCTGAAACTGCAGGAAACTCATTTCTATTCGATCCATCTTGCCTTTCGGACAAAACTTGTCCGACACTAACTTTCTAAATTCAGGCCACGACATTTTGTCAGTAGCCTCCTCACCTAACGTCTGGATAATCGTATCCCACCAATACAGAGCCTCACCTACAAACGAGTGGGCTGCAAACT
Source organism: Flaveria linearis (assembly GCA_024085815.1). Taxonomy (NCBI): domain Eukaryota; kingdom Viridiplantae; phylum Streptophyta; class Magnoliopsida; order Asterales; family Asteraceae; genus Flaveria; species Flaveria linearis. The sequence goes on from CM044016.1 coordinate 47,740,303, forward strand.
TTACCTTCTGATCCTCCCTACACTCACTCAACTTGATCACGGCTTCCATTTCACGAAGCCATTTATAAGTGGCTACCACATCCATAGCCCCAGAAAATCGTGGAGGATTACATTCTTTAAACTGGCTATACGTAACTCCCTTCCTCTCACTAGACCCCTCAGCTTTATCAACATTCCTACTTTCATCAGGTCTAGCTGTATTCAAGGATTTACGAACCTCCTCAGTAATTGCATTACGGAATTGCTGCCTCGTCATACTAAGCACCTCGGTGCTTTCATCAACATCTCCTCCCGAGGTTCCGCCTTGCATTCTTTCACTCTCCCTATCAGCCATAACCTATTAAAACAAGATCGGGATTATTTGGTACTCGCATGTAAGTATATAACCAGAATACTAATAGTAAAGTAAATTATTAATAATGTTGGCCAAGTACTATTAATTGTTTACTTTACTTGTACTATTCTTGTTATTCCTTCTCATGATAGTCCCATCACCTTTTCTTGTTTTAATAAATTATTCTATCTAGCTATCCCTGCTAGCGTATCTATTTTCTAGTTAAAGTCTAGTTATTATGACACCAGATCCCTTTAACTACTGCTCTGATACCGACCTGTAACGCCCCAAACCCGGCAGGGCACCGGAGGCACGTCACGCAGTTGGATTAATATCTTAAAACACAAATCAGAGCTTTCTATTTACAGCGGAAGACGTTAAACATTGTTATATATATATATTAACCCAACTTTCTGAAACATTTTACATAAAATTGTATTTAGTTATACATTGCCCTGTTTACATTATTAACAATCCTAAATCCTATGCCAGCAGTAGCTCCGGGATAGCGTCCTCATCATCTCATACTTGCTTTCCTTTATTATTAGAGGATCCTTCCTTACCTAACACACACAATATACTCAAAATATCAGATAAACTGGTGAGTTCTAATTTTTCATTAAAACATTAACAACATTTTCATACACATCACAACTATCTTTTTATTGGCAATATTATACATTCAACTTTTATCATTATTCAGTCCCACTGGACCTGTCCCATCGAACGTCGGTTGCCCACATCTAGCAACTACCAGTTCCCCATATGCAGTAACGTCGGTTGCCCACATCCAGCAACTACCGGTTACTATCTCTCATCCAGTAGGATGCCAAATAATCATCTAGGGTCGTCACCACAAGATGTTCACAAAGCTGAGTGATCGTCATCACTCCTATCAAACTGTACAGTTTACACCCAGGCATCTTGCCCTAACTGGCCTGTTGAGATTTATATCACATTACCATTTCAAAAACATTTCTTTTACTTATTGCCAACATTATCACATTCATTTACACTTTACACATTCTTTCTTTTAGTACCAGTTTTTAACATATTTTCATTAACCATCACACCCCATCCGACCCATTGGAATCATTACCATCACATAATGATTAACAACGTTCGGATGACTATCTTTTACACTCTACCTGACCCATTGCAATCATTACCATCCTGTAATGATTAACAATGTTCAGGTAGTCATTTATTACCCCCACTTTCCCTCTAACAGCTTAACAAACTGTTAAAAACATATCCATCATTACTATCACAATTCTGGTACTAAAACATTCAATTCATTTATCATTAGGTGTGTGCTAGCCCGAATGTTAAAACCAAACATTTAAAAAGGGCTTAGAACTCACCTTATCAACTTCCTCACCACAGTCTACACAATCCACGTACCCAAGATAACTAGTCCTTCCTCTAATCAAGGTATACCTAAGGCAATAAACCCTGATTCAATAAACTTATTCTCAAACAGGTCCTCACGCGATTGAACACTTATGCGAATGAGCAATCATACGACTGGACCTATGCGAATGAACCATGCGACTGAACCTTCAGTCGTACGATTAACCGTTTATTCGCACGATTGAGTTCTCGTTCGTACCCAGTGTTCACTCGTTTCCATTCGGCCTTCTAACCAGGCGACTGAGTTCCAACCGCACGATTGAACCTCCATTCACACTCAATCGCCCGATTAAACTCTCATTCGTGCGATTGAGCCATGAGATTGAGCCCATTCGCCTGAAACGAATCAGCAGCTGTGTTCTTGATGTTTTTGATCCAAACTTACTCAAAATTTGAGTTTTAACCATCCAAATCATACCATATTCAAAACAGATCCTATACACATCGTTTACAATGGTTTCAGACCATTATTTTATCAAAACTTCACAAAAACTTAGATTTGAATTCTTGGATTTTAAATTCAGAATGAACCAGACTAATTTACTGATTAAAACAGATTGTTGGATCAAATTTAATCATACCCACAGCTTATAACATCTCCGGATTAATCCATGATGTTCAAAACTTACCAAAACGGGGTTTCGCCTAGGCAGTTGGCAAGAACAGGGGTGTTTTGGGTGTAGAACGAACAGAAGATTGAAGATAATACAGACAAAAGTCTGTTTTTACCCTTATACACCACCTTACTTATCCATACTTACAACTTAACCGCCTTACTTCCAATCGCACGATTGAACCATTCGCACGACTGAATCGTGCGATTGAAGTTCATTCACCTACTATTCGTACGATTGAGTCTCAATCGCACGTAAGGGGTGCGACTGAAGTTCATTCGCATATAACCCATGCGACTGAATACTTAATCAATCAAACAAACTCATCTTAATTAATTAATCAGAACTATAATATAATTACAAGTCCGGATTTAGAAACCGGATGTTACATCTATAATCGATGCACATTCGGAAAGTGTCATCCTTCTTCTTAACAAAGAGAACAGGGGCTCCCCAAGGTGATGAGCTAGGTCGGATAAAGCCCTTATCTAAAAGCTCCTGAAGTTGTGATGACAACTCCTGTAATTCGTTTGGTGCTAATCGATAAGGTGCTCTAGCAATCGGGGCTGCACCGGGAGTCAGTTCGATTTGAAATTCCACTTGGCGATGAGGTGGTAGTCCAGGAAGATCCTCTGGAAACACCTATGGAAAATCTCTTACCACGGGAATGTCTTCTATTTTCTTTTCCTCGGACTGCTTTTCCTCGGAATGTCTTCTATTCCTTTGGTGCTAATCGATAATGTCTTCTATTTTCTGAAATTGAAGTGAATTGGGTTGATTTTGGTGACGGGTGTTGGTGTTTGATTTGTGTATTGTTGTTGTTGTTGTGATTTAGGTATGATAATGGGGGCATCTGCATCATCATTTTGGTATAATTTAAGAGCATCTGCATCATAATTTTGCTCTTAGTGTTGCTCTTAGCTCTGTTGATGGTGGTGGTGATGGAGTGATGAGAGAGAGAGAGAATGTGTGTGTGTGTTTATATTTGAGAAAGAAAGAGAGAGAAAGAGAGTTTGTGGTGGTCAAAGGAGAAGAAGAAGATAACATTGATGGTCCAATTAAATTGTGACAAGGGTAATTTGATCATTTTATAAAAAGTTAATTAAATTATTTAATGTCGTTAGTCATTTGGATGCAAATGAGAACAAAAATAAAACGTTAGGGGGTATATCAGGATTTTTAAACTGTAGGGATGTAAATGGTTAAAATCACCAAACCTCAGGGATGCAAACGATAATTTACTCAATATTATATCTATAACACGTGCAAGCACCTTGCTTTTTTTGCAAATTAAGGTTAGAGTAAATTGTCATTTTTGTCCCTGTGTTTTGATGAAAATTATCACTTTCATCCAATAGTTTATTTTTTCGCATCGGGTCCCTGTGATTTACAAATCTTGTCATATTCATCCAGTTCGTTAACTCCATCCAACATTCTCCGTTAAATGAAGGGTATATTGGTCATTTTACATATGTGTTTTATTTTTCTATTTTTTAAACCCCATTTAATATATTTCTTTTAAATAAATTGATATTTTAGTCCCTGTAGTTTGGACATTTTTACCAATTCAGTCCAAAAATCCCACCTCCTTGTCATAAAACACCACATCATCACCACCCGTGATGGAACCACCATGTAAACAAAGGGTAAAAATAACCCACACAAGACCGGGTACCCGAACCCGGAAGCCCGGCCCATGCGGGCGGAACGGGTAAGCCGGCAGGACACGTGCCCCGCATTTAATTACATCGGAATCACTCCAATCATAATTGATAATTCAGTAACGGTCGGAGAATATAAAAGGTAATGGATTTGTCGGGAAATAATCCCTGTAAATAAGCACACGGTTACAGCAGGCAAACACTATAAATACCTGGTAAGGAGGATCGGGATCCTCATAAAAGAAGACACACAAAAACTCCCCATTTATTCTCCATATCACATATTTCCATTCAACCAATACTTACTCTCACGCCGGAGGGTCGTTACAGGGATATTTCCCTCCTGGAACGCCTTAACTGGTGTTGTTTTCATTGTGCGTAGGTGCGAAGCTTCAGGGAGCATCGGTGGATCGAAGTTCAACAAGACCAGAACCATCCAGAGTTGGAACTCGTATTTACACCACACCACCACCACGCCGCAAAACCACCACCACTCCATCGGAACCACCAAATCATCACCACCACCACTCCATCGGAACCACCAAATCATCACCACCACCCTATCATAAAACCACCAACACCACACCAGACGGGCACCATCACCACACATTAAAACTCTTCCATCACACACTAGATCACCACCACCTTGTGGACCCTAGAAACCAACCGTTAATCTTGAACTTATAACAAACCCCTTCGAAAACGTATATGGAACCCTTGAAAACGAGTATGGGCATTTTCGAAGTGGTATGTTGCAAGTTCAATATTGATTGTTGATTTTTAGGGTTTACATGGTAGCGACGATTCGATGTGCGTGGTGGTGGTGGGCGCTCTGGTGTGGTGTTGGTGGCTTTGTGATGGGGTGGTGGCGGTGGTTTGGTGGTTCTTGTGACGGGTAATGGTGTGGTGGTTATTTTTGGACTAAATTGGCAAATACGCCCAAACCACATGGACTAAAATAGCAATGTATTTAAAGAGTATATATTAAATCAGCTTCAAAAAAATAAAAATAAAACATATATGTAAAATGACCAATATACCCCTCATTTAATGGAAATTTTGGATGGAGTTAACGGACTGGATGAATATGACAAGATTTGTAAAGCACAGGGACCTAGATGCGAAAAAATAAACTATTGGATGAAAGTGACAATTTTCACCAAAACATAGGAACGAAAATGACAATTTACTATTAAGGTTATTACTTTTAAGAATCGCATTTTATATTTAGAATGGTTTTAAATATCATAATTAACTCTTTGGCAATTATCAATTATCCACTGCTAAATTGATTGAAGTGAGAAATATCACAAGACCCTTAAAATTTGACCAATTAAAAAATATTGGACTCAAATCTCGCTCAAAACAAATACTTTAGGTCGAGCCAAGGGGCTTTTGTAGTTGTGGTTTTTTTACTGAAAGGTTTGGATACGGTCCAAACTAGAAAACATATAATTAGACCCGATTAAGCTAGCACTCATCTTTCGAGTCAATTATTTACATATGCGGTTAAAAAAGAAAAGTCTTTGGCAGTAATTTAGATTGGTACCACTTTCTTTTTGATGAATTTAGGACGGCTCTTAAAAGCTATAATTTAAAGTAGCTTTAAAAAGCTATCACTTTCTTATGGATGAATATGAGAGCACAAACAAGTAATTTATGGATGAATTTGAGAGCACAAACAAGTAATTTATGGATGAATTTGAGAGCACAAACAAGTAATTTAGATTGGTCTCTTTGGTGTAACAAATTGTTTTATTTTTATTCGCTGATCCGTTATTTTCTTATAGATTCTTTGGGCCGTCTAGCATCATGTGAGGATCTTGTTTATTCTATATATTGTCCAACGTTCAAAAAAGGGTCTTTGATGAAATGTTTTTACGAGTTGACCGGATAAGTCGGGATTGAAAACTAGTATCTAACCGGTGCGGTTAGCCTTTCCAAATCATTTATAAATAATTGATTGAAGTTTTATTATGATATGAAATTCAACAAAAAAAATCTTTAAAAAATATCCTATTCCAGGAAACGAAACGTTCATGCATGAACACGTCCTCGAAATAAATAAGATTTATACATGTTCTATTTTAAAACCAATAAAACATTTACTAGTATTCAATATTGTTATTAATTCAATGGAAATAGAGAATCTAAAAATGACAAATAAGTACTAAGACAATAATTAACTAGAATCTAATTGTAGAAATTATATTATTGTTTTCAAAGATACCTAAGGAGTAACGATGATTCCCCATTGCATCTATTTATCATTTAGTATTTTTAATATTGGGTTTTTTTTGGCGTTTTACAACGACGATCATATTCATAAACACAAATTATATAAAATTAATTGTAAATGTCTCAGCTAAATTTTAAAAGCGGAATCCAACTAAATTAAAATTTAAGAATAGCTATATAATGCGGGACCTGTAATATTTGAAAACTATCACGTGCTATAATTACATTGTCACATATAATTATTAATTTACCTTACATAAGCATTTTAGCCATCCCCAATCATGTATTCAATTTATACGAAGGCTTTAAACGAACTAAAAAAATTATGGTTTTTTCTATAAATCATCATAAATTCTTCTCATTTATCCAGGTTAAAAATCAACGATAATAAACTAAAGAGTTTGTTACTGAAAGTTCTTAAAATTAGTATTTTTTAAAAACAACTAATTAGAAAAGCTCAAATCCTAAGTCCCAAATTCTTCGAACAACTAATGAAATAATATAACACTTTCAACAAATCAAACAAGTAACAAGCAAATTCAATTTGATATAATGGTTTAGCAAGGATCAATCAATCAAAGAAAAGTTGCTAATGGTCTAATAGAACCTTGCAGATTCAAGAATATTTAGGTGTTGTTTGTTTTTTCTGCAGGAAAACGTGTGCAGTCTGCGGACCACATCTGCAGACATCTGCAGCAGAAGAGGTGGACCAAACATCTGCAGTCTGTTAGAAAAAGACTGTTTAATTTTTTAATATCTGCAGACTGCTAAAATATATTGTAATTAAAGTAAACCAATTTTGTGAAACTTTAAAAAGTACTTTAATATTAAAATATAAATAAAAGTCATACAAATACATTTAAATATAAATAAAAGTCATACAAACTACAATAATATTCATAAAAACATACAAATACATTTTAGAACTACAGGGGTACAATGGTTTGTAAAACCCGCAACTAGACATAAATGAAACTTTTAACTTGACCCGTGACCCAACTGGACCCGAACCGATCAAGATTAACCTACATGTTTTGTGTTATTGAATCCTATTTCTAAAACAAAAACATGGTTTTACCTCACTACAGATGTTTCAAGCAAAAGAGCCTCACTGATTTCTTGTGATTATAAGCATTTTAACATTTTCAATACTTCAATTGTGAATGAAACAATACAATCTATACAGAAGCTAAACCTATAACAAAAAAACTGATAATTCTACCATAAATTAATATAATCAGATCATTAAAATCATAATATGATCACAGCAGTAAGAAATTTATACCAGCAGCACGATCCTGTGGTTCTTTATTCTCCAAATCGACACAAACACCCTCTGAACCCATTTTCTTCAAACTCAAAGCATTACGATCAAACTCAATGGATCTCTTCTTAAAAACCCTAAACTTTCTCTCATACTCAGCATTCACCATCCTCATTGCATCAATTTCATCCTGTTTCTTCTTCAACTCATCATTCAACTTCAGATTCTCCGAAATCAGCAAGCTTTTCTCCTCTTTCATACGCTGTTCACGGTCCTTCAATGTTTTGGCTACGTATTGAAACTCGAGTGAGAAGAACGATGATCGGAGCTGAGAAACGAGCTCCTCCACCGTCGGATTTTCCGATTCCGACCGACGATCGGCTAATGGGTTGTCTTCGAAACCCATTTTGCTAGGAGGGGAGGCCGCCGATGTCGTCGGTGGGGGGAGGCCGCCGATGTCGTCAGTGGGGGGAGGCCGCCGATGTCGTCGGTGGGGGGAGGCCGCCGATGTCGCCGCCGGTGAGGGAGGCCGCCGGTTAGGGAGGTCGCCGCCGGTGATGGAGGCCGCCGGTGAGGGAGGTCGCCGCCGGTGAGGGGAGATATTTGGGGAGGATGTGGGGGCTGTGGAGAGGAGAAAAGGATTGAAGTGGAGAAAATTATAGGTTTTTTTGGAGAAGAGGTTTGATGAAATGTCTTCCCGCCTGAAGACACTAGTCCATGTCTGCACCAAGAAGACCTCGCGCAGACGTTTTTTAATGAATCGTCTTCCAAAAAACAAACAGTCTGCGCACTCAAAACCTCTTCCCGCGTCTGCATGCGCGCAGATGAAGAGGTGGGGAAGAGGTTTTCTTGAAAAACAAACACCACCTTAGTTAAGTTGAAACAAATCAAGGATATATAGCAAAGATGACACAGATCGATTTTGAACAACCAAGGAAATTTAGCTAAGTTGACCCAAATCGATTTATATTTATATGCTATTACATTTCCAATAGATGAATAGACTAAAGTTATAAATAAAATCAACCCTGAAAAGATCCAAAATAAAAAAAAATCAGCACATGGGGATAGAACCCGCGCATACTTACTATACTAGGGCTGTTCAAACCGCTCAACGCTCGACGATCGCTCGACGTTCGTTTGGAATTTGCTCGAGAAATGCTCGTTCGAATTTTTGCTCGGTTGTAAACGAGCCGATCGGATCGGATCGGTTTGTAAACGAGCCAAGCATGAGCAAAGGTCCGCTCGGTTCGGTTCGGATCGAATTAATATGTATATATAGTTTATACGTTGCACTCTAGTAGATTTGGCCGATTATATACAAATACATAATTATATTTATGCATACTTAATCAATCAACCTAGTGAAAAATTCTATAGTAAACATAACAGTGAAATCCTAAGCCGTTAATATATTTTTTTTATCATCTTTCGCTCTCACCATCATCGTTATCTGCGCTATCCGTATTATTGGCTACAGCCTTAACTTCATCGTCACCCACAACGTATTGTCATCCATGAAAATATTATGTAATGAAATGTGGCTGATTTTTAGGTCATTAAACCTTACTCGATGCAGTATAAATCGTATGACACATAAGATAGTTGGGTTGTATAAATTGTTCGCCGCTCGTTCGGCGCTCGCTCGACGCTCGCTCAAAAATTTAATGCTCGAAAAATGCTCGTTCGATTTTTCGCTCGGGTATAAACGAGCCGATCGGTTCGGTTCGGTTCGGTTTGGAAACAAGCCAAGCATAAGCAAAGATCAGCTCGGTTCGGCTCGGCTCGTGAATAGTCCTATACTATACTAACCCTAAGTTGGCCACGAAAAACCACAACACCATTAATCATGACCTTTAAAGAGTGTTCATTGAACATGATTACTTACTGGCTCTAACTGATGTTAAATATATACAAGTTTTGAGGGTAAAAGTCTCGAATCAAGTGTGGGACATTTCTATTGCGTCGTGAGGGTAAAAGTCTCGAATCAAGTGTGGGACATTTCTATTGCGTCGGGTGGGAAGTGTTCGGTCAAAATGGATCTCAACGACTAGCGTAACACCTTTCGTGAACCTAGAATTTCCCCGGGTACCCCCCTCTATCTATAATTTTAGAAAAATGTTGGTATTAGAGATTTAGAGGTGACAAAATGGACGAGTTTCGATAACAGGTGGGTCAACACAAGTCTTTTTTATGGTCCGAATTCACCTAAAACATGATGTTTTTTTTTTAATTTTAACAGCTAGGACAGTTATACTCGAAAACCTCAATGAAGAACTGTGGAGAGTCAGTTACTAGTACAACTTGGTCCGAACTAATCTAGGTCTGATCAAGTGCTTGTGTAGTACTGATTTTTATATATGTAGCTATTTTTTCTCGTGTGCTCTATTTTTTGTGTTTTGAAATTGAAAATTAAACTTTATAGAGATTTCTTGGTGAAGGGTTTCTCAAAGGTTTGATCATTATTATATAAGTAGTTTGCTCTTAAGTTTAATTATAAATAAAATGCACAAGAAAACAGAACGTGTAATGTATATCGAATGATTGACTCTGTTTAAACAAGAGAGTTAATTTCTTCATGAGATGTTTGGTTTTACAACAAAGAAGAAGAATCTATCAAGTATGGATTGTGTTACGGTGACTAACAAGGTTCGTTCTTTCTGTTTACAGAACATGTAAATGAATCGAATGTCTAATTGATCGTTTGGTAGAAAGCTAGTTTACGTTCATTATAAAAAAAACGAACATGAAACAAAATATCATTATTTTTTAATTAAACAAACATACATGAACACATCCTTAGTCCGTTCATTTACAGTTATTTATGTCCGTTTGTATACGTGGTCAGTTAATTTAAGTTATTACTTATTAGCCATGTGTCAAACGGCTAGGCCTGGCAAAATGGGCGGGTTGGGTCGGGTCGGGTGTTGGGTTAGAACGGGTTCGGGTCAAAATGGGTCTGGGTCAGAATGGATTCGGATTAAAAACGGGTCAGGATGGGTTCGGGTCAGGATGGGTTCGGGTTAGGATGGGTTCGGGTTAGGATGGGTTCGGGTTAGGATGGGTCGAGTCAGGATGGATCAAACTTTACCAACTATGTACAAACTTTCTACAAATTCTTCATAAACCAACAATGTACCGAAACTTAACATAAGTCCATATGACCAAATCAAAATCTTTTGAGTAAAATCCAACACCATATTCAGCAGAGCAAACTTTATAAAACACCGACAACTTTTTGATATTTATAAAATAATTCATTTTATGAATACAAAAAATATAATATATTTGAGGTGGCAAAATAGATGGGTTGGTTTGGGTTGGTTATTGGGTTAGGATGGGTTCGGGTCAAACTGGGTTCGTGTCAGAATTGGTTGATTAAAAAATAGGTCAGTGTGTGTTCAGGTCAGAACGGGTTAAGGTCAGAATGGGTTAGGACCGGATTAGTCATTTTTATCAAATCAATTATGTTTCAACTTATTTTATGTTTCGAGTTTCGCATTTCGACATCAGATGAACTGTTTCGTAGGATCAAAATGGTGAAAACTAGACCTGGTAAAACTGTCGGGTCGGGTGGCGCTGGGTTACGGCCTACGGGTCGGGATGGATTCGGTCCAAAACGGGTCGTTTTAAGAATGTGTTGTTTTGGATCAGGTTAGAAAAGGTTGTGGTTAAAACGAGTATGGTTTAGAATAGTCTCAGTTGCTAGCTGATTCAAATCTTTATTATATACTTCTCGTTTAAACACAAAGTATTCCAATGATGCATTATTTTTTACAACTATTTTCATACCAAATGGCATTAATTAAGATCATATGCCAAAACAATTTGTTCTTAGCCAGATGATTCTATCTTATACCAACACATTTGTTGTTTCTAAGAATATCGAATACCCATTCTGTAATTAAAGTGCCATACGCCATTAAACCCTTCAGCTACATTTACAAAGATTTTATTCTCAATTTTAATTCCAAGTATTTGAAGCTTCGATCAAACATTCATTTCCAGTTTCATTTCAAAGATCTTGAATTAAATTAGACCGACTCATAGTTCGTTCTTGTAATGGAAAAAGATCGGAGTAATCAAACCTCACCGGCGTAAAATGTGTTTTCGGCTTGAGATCGAAGTAAATCTGAACCAAAGGGGCTGAAGGTTAATATGTTTCCGGCCTAAAATCGGAGTAAATTCAATCTCACTACCAGAGAGGAGACGGTAGGAACTAGAAACACTAGTTTGTTTGTTTTGATAAAGCACCCAGTCTGACCCGTTGACCACTTTTAATCCGCCCATCTTGACCCGCTTTTTATTTCAGCTCCACCCATCCAACCTAAATGAAACCCAGTTGCAAAAAACTTTTGGTCCAAAATGGTCCAGGCTGCTATTAAAAATTGCCCATGTTGACCCAAAATCAAATTGTCGTTTGCCAGGTTTAGTCAAACCTATAAGCTCAATCAAATTTTAAAACTAAGTTTTGGTTCAACTAACAATTTAAGGTGTTCATTTGCTTTACATTTTTTTAAATTTGCGTTCATTTCATTTGACTTCATTTACAATATTAATTAACAAACATAAATAAACACAAGCACATTCCTTTTCTTAGGCAGTGGACATTGAAAAAAAATCCTTAACAGTTTGTTCGGTTATAGTTAAACCAAACGCGTATAAATCACATTTATTTTCATTTGATTCATTTACAATCCTAGTCGCCATGTAATCTGGAAAACGTCTAAAGTCTAGCAGAACATGAGGTTTTCAGGAGCAAAACGTCTCAGACAAAGATATTCAGTTATTGTTTTAGATTGTATCCTCATGAAACTTGAAACCTTCTACATTAAACACTCAAAGACAGGTAACGATTCGGCTCTATCAGCGACAGATGGCTAATACACACAAACTGCAAATTAACATTTACTGGCTTTACATAATCATAAGTCTAAACCAACGTTTTATTTGAGTTTCGCGAAGCAACAACGATCATTGCTTGAGTCTTAAATCATACATGGTACAAATGTGAGTACTGGTTGCATAAAAAACCTGTTTTTGAACCAGTACTAGCAATTCAAAGCTTTTAGAAAATAATGAAGATCAAACTCAGCTCACTAGCACAAACAACGGCTTGCCTGCTAATCGGTCCCGACCCTAAAACGAAGAAGGTGGTATAAATTAATAGCAAGTTGATCGTCATTTAATCACAAAATTAATAATAATTTATGAAGAATGTTGGTAGTAAAATATTTAAGCTAATAGAAAGCTATACCTTCAGTTCCGGCAATTCAATAACACAAGCACACTCAACTACATTGACTCCAACCCGCTCTGAAATGAAAAGAATGAAACTTAAATGATATAAATGATAATAACGTTTTGGGGAGGAGGGGGATTAACACAAAAATATTACCGAGTAAATTGATTGCAGCACGCAAAGTTCCTCCTGTTGCAATTAAATCATCTATTACAAGAGCACGTTCTCCCGCTTCTACAGCTCCAACATGCATCTCAATTTTATCAGTGCCATACTCCAAGGAATACTCTTCTGATATAACAGCTCCTGAGAACACAACAAATGATCAACACATCATATAAACTTGTAGAAAACTTAATTTTATGTCTAAATGTGCATACTACAAAAGAAAGATATTTTGTCATGCTACAGGATAGATGTGGCCTAGGCTTATTGTGATGTAAAATGCTAAGTTATCCTACATCTATATATCCTATCCATGTTCGAGGTAAAGTGGTAAACACACATTGAAGCTTGATTTTAAAAAGGGCAAGCCACTTCAAGGCGTTTAGATTCTAAAAACGAGGTGCAAACAGCAAGGAACGAAATACGTTTTATGCACAACCAAAAGAAGCATATCTCTCAACTCTTTTACATATCAGCATTCTTCATCAAATTACCATTCATAATCTCTTCATCCTTTGATCGTTTTTACATATCAGCATCCTCCATATTCTAACTTTGACCAATTTTGACCCACATGTGCATTAAGCACCGCCTCAATGCCATGAAGCGTATTTCCCTATCACCTCACATACCTCGCTCTTTAAAAGCAGGTATTGACAACTAGGATACATAAAAAATACAGACTTGAAGTTTATCGATATAGTCACAAAGATGGGAGCCAAGATGTACCAGGTAACTTGTTCGGCTTTCTCATAGGGACAAATTTTGCACCAATGGCCAACGCAATCGGAGGACCAAATATGAAGCCTCTTGCTTCAACACCTGCATTATTAAAACTATAATCAGCCAAAATTCATATGTTAAAAGTAACTACAGTAATTGAAAGCCTTCCTAATTTCTGAATTTGTTTCACAATACAGAAGGAAGACAGTGTAAACAACATCTGGTTAACAGCAACTAAATGTCATTCTATACTCTACAGACATCAATTTCAAATCAAAAGCTTCAAAGTTTGAATCTAAAGCAAAATTTCATCTCTCAACAAGTTTTCACAACGAATCAGTACAGATCTCATCATTTCATACAGACAATCTCTAAATAGTACAGGAAAGAGTAAAAACAACATCAGAAGAGAGATTATACCAGCAACAACCGAGATCTCTTTATCCTTATACCTCTCAACAAACAGATCGATCGTATCCTTAAACGCCACCGGATCAAGCAACAACGTCGTTATATCCTGAAACAAAATCCCTAACCACACACACACAAAAACCTCAATTAACTCAACCGATTCAAAATCAAACCTAACAAACGCAAAATCAATCGATCTCTCTAAAACAAACACACGATCGCAAGTGTTAATGATCGTACCTGGTTTAGGGAAGTCTGGAATGACGCGAATGGAGGATTTGATTCGAGCGATGCGATCGTCTTTGACGACGTCGTCAAGATGGCCGTCGGAAGTAGGAGTGGCCATGTGAGAGGAGCGGCACGGCGGCGGAACGGTACGGACGGCGGTGTGGAGGCGGCGGCCACCGGTGGCTACTGGTGGCGTTGCGGCGGAGATGGATCTGTTGGTTTTGCAAGTGGGTGGAGAGGGTTTTAGTGGATTAACGAAAGTCGTATTAGATGTGGAGTTAATTGGGAGTGGGATTTTAAGCGCATTCATGTTTAGGGTTTGTCTGAATCAATAGTAGTGAGTAGACGACAAGTTGGACTTAATTGAGAGTACTTTATTTTCTTGAATCAACATGTTTAAAAAATGTGTCATTTCTTAAAAGAATTGAGGGTTTAAATATAGGTCCTGGACAGCTCATTTTATAAATCGATATCCGCTTATACGTCTCGTATGACACCGTACGCGACGTATAAGATCGAAAACACTGAAAACGAGAAAATTTAAGGGGATGTCGGAGGGCTATGCGCATCATATAATCCTATAAGATCTTCAACACTAACTATGATGAAAAATTCAGGGGGTTGTCAGATGGGTTATATGCCTCGTATAAGGCTATACGAACCACCTATACGACACGTATGATGTTATACGACTCGTATAAAAGTTTGGGGTGTTAATTTATGATTATGGAGTGTTGATTTATAATTATAGGATGTCTATACAGCGGTGACCTTAAATATATAGATGTAGGGTAAAATTAAGTGGATGTGTGGGTTAGTAGTTGAAAAAAGGTTTAGGTTTTATTTTATTTTTTATATAACTTATAGAAAATGTCCTTTTAAGTATATTAACTTTGTAAGTTTTATCATTATCTTTAATAGTTATGTTTGACGTCTTTTTTTTAAGAGGTTTGTGACACTTTACATCATTTACACTAACTGATGTTAACCTTTTTTATTAAAACTAGATATGCACCCGTCACGTTGTGATGGAAATTCCGCCACGATCTCAAATATCATAACGAGGACGCCAAAACACGTACCAGCAACGGTTATTTCAACGTAGACCCAAAGACATCTACAAACCTGATTACAAATACAAGTCACAATAAATGTCTACACTTTTAGAAAACCTAAAATTAAAAAAAAAACACAAAAATATGGTCCGACGACAGCGTCATGATCCTAAGTATCGAAACACAAATCAAAAACATTTTGTCGCAAAATCCTAAAGCATACCCATTCATAAAAGCAAATATCACTCGGTAGTAAAATCCGAAAGTGCACTTCGTCATAAAAGCCACTCTCCATCATTAAAGCGGTCGTCACTCAACTGTAAAATCAGAAAGCATACTCCCTTGTAAAAATAAGCATCAAAAAGATTGAATACAAACACGGATGCAACGATGAAGTTTAACAAACAACAAAAAAAAAACTTAAAAGAAACTTTTCTAATCAAAACAAAGATACCTAGAGTTTCGGAGTTAAACTAGAAAAAGCAAAAGCTTTCTGTTCATCAAAACTTTCTATTCGTATAGATAATTTCTTAAACTAACTAAACTACCTTTATTTGATTAATTAATCTCTATCTCAAACTTTGATTACTAATCGGACTTTCACACATTCTCTTGACCCTTTTAAATTAATCCTATAAACTTTCCTCCCGGTCTAAAACCTAACCATTTTGTTATTTCTGGTTACTTGAAATTGCATCATCTTCTTCCCCAAGGTTGTGCAGTAGGCACACTAGCATGAACAATGTACTTGCGATATGGATACACCCTTACATTGATACGAATCATTTGAACTTCAGGCATCTTGTATGTATTTTTGAAAACTTTGATCTATTATTAAATTATGTTTTAGCTTTGATTCATCGTAATTATTAGTTGTTTTATTCAAGTTATTGATTCTTGTAGCATGCAATAAACTATATAAACTTGTATTTTTTGTGCACGTTTTTTTAGATAATGAGAATTTATACTCAGGTTATCATGTATAGTTATTATTAAAGCACTCACGTCCTATTTTTTATTTTTATCCTTATAATTACATTAAAAATCACTACTTTTTCTCTCTTCTTTCAATTAAATAATATATTTTTATACATTTTTCATTACCTTTTCTCTTTCTTCCACTCACAACCACTTTTTAAAATATTAAAAAATTTATAAGGATTGAACAGTGAATCCTTAAATTTACAAATGAATAAGAGTAAATTTCGGTTTTGGTCCCTGTGGTTTAATCATTTTAACCATTTCAGTCCAAAAATGAATCTTTGATCATATCATGCCCTGTGGTTTTATTTTTGTAACGGTTTTGGTCCCTGACGCAAACTCTGTTAGTTTTTACAGTTAAATATGAGGGTATGTTGGGCATTTTACATTTGGAGGACTAGGTAGTAAATTATATTAGATTAGGATGACTATTGTAATTTTTTTAAAAATAAAAAATAAAAAATAAAAAAATAAAACTTAAATCTAATCTAATGCAACCCAAACACCCCAACACTCCCACCATCCTACCCAACTTTCCTAATCAAAACCTAACCCTAACCCCCACCTCCCTTTCCTCCCATTCCTAAACTTTCCTTCGGCGACATCCTCGCCTCCTCCGGCGACATCCTCGCCTCCTCGGCGACTTCCTCCGCCACTCGTCCACCGACCCATCTCTGTCCTCTTTTCTACCCTTGATTTCTCCGGCGACATCCTCGCTTGAAACCATCGGTGGTGGTGTCAAGAGGGAGCCTGTAGCGGAAACCGACACACCAAGACTATCGCACCCTTGTCTTAGCACTTTGTTTAGAAACCCTTCATCTTTACAATCCTGAGTAACACCAATCCTGTTACGCATAGCTTCCATTGCTGCTCGGTAATCCGAGGTGCCAAACATCGGGATCTTCTTATCCACCGCCCAATCCTCGAGCACATCATTCGGTGTCTTGATGGCAACCGGCCAGTTCACGGCTGAGCCACCACCAACAGTCGACCCAACGAATATTGTAATCTTCCAGTCTAAAGTCGATAATATCCCACCATTTTCATACAGCTCGTTCGTAAAAAGGTCCTTCGAGTAGTGAGTAATCCTCTGGGACATAATAATGGCCTTTCTTGACCACCACCACCTTGTGGCCGGAGCTGGCAAGAACTGCTGCTGCAACACCACCACCGCAACCAGAAAGGGTGGTGGGGGTTAGGGTTAGGTTTCGATTAAGATGGTGGGGGTGTTGGGGGTTTGGGTAATTGGGTTGGATTAGATTAGATTTAAGTTTTATTTTTTTTATTTTTTATTTTCTATTTTTTAAAAAATTACAATAATCATCCTAATCTAATATAATTTACATACCTAGTCCTTCAAATGTAAAATGATCAAAATACCCTCACATTTAACTGTAAAAACTAACAGAGTTAGCGTCAGGGACCAAAACCGTTACAAAAATGAAACCACAGGGCCATGATATGATCAAAGATTCCTTTTTGGACTGAAATGGTTAAAATGATTAAACCACAGGGACCAAAACCGAAATTTACTCAATGAATAATAATATTTTCTCCCTCCTTCACTCATAACCACTTAAACTATTCCATATAATTTAAAAATTCACACTCACATAATTTTAAGGAGTGGGCTGTGAATGCTCTTAGATAGTTATATTGTCCTTACTCAAGCATGTTAAAGTGCCATTATGACGTCAATGATGTAATATTATTGTTCATGCAACAACCCACGCGAGAGCATTTTCTCGATTTTTAAACCTGCCCCTGAATCAAAAACTCCCGATAGATTAAGCTTAAAACCCTCTGGTGGTTTAAGATCCATGGCCCGTTGATGACAACTTCAATTGAGATTCAACTATTATTGAACTCTACAACCATCTTGAAGTTTCAAACCTACCAAAAGAGTGTGCACTATGAGATGAAACACAACCAAAAGATGAGTATGTACTTTAACATCCATGGTTACTTGATAACAATGCATATGAAAAAACACTATATCGTTGACGAGACCATAACCTAGGAGAAAATATAGAGGGCCATCGGTGGTGGCAATAAACATGGCCTTATAAAAAGATGAGTTTTTCAGCCGAGATCGCATCCCCAACCCCTTTCGGATAAAACCCATCGCTAAAAAAATCACTTACTCAACTCTAAGCATTTTATTCGGAATATTTACGTTAACTCAGATTTGCTAAACGATAATTGGTATATGACCACTATAAATAATAGTTTCCTGTTGGTAAATCATCATCTCGCATATCGATATCCTGTGTTTGTCGCTACCTAACCCTGTATCAATCTTCACAGGCTTCACAGGCTTCACAGGCTTACAAATTTGCTGCATTTGAGCTAATTTGGGCATCTAGGGTTTCTAATCGTGTAATCGGAGATGGAAACGGCAACTGTTGTTCGATCTTCTTTCGGTACTTGTATCAGACCGTCGAATAGGACTCATTTTGGGCGCTCCGGCAATGGATCCATCGCTTTTGCTACTGTTCTGAATAAGGTATATATTCAAGTGCTACTTCGTGCTTCAAGAGAAATGGAAATTTTACGTGATTTACATGGATTTGTGTAATGATTTTGCTGTTATGTACTATTTAGGTGTTTGTGGTTTTGTTTGAGGATGTTGATGCTACATCCATGCCTAATTACAGTCTAGTTTTGATTTATAAGTGGATTAACTGAAATGTATTAGTTCTTAGATGAAATTCAATGAGAATTATGTTGGTTGTGGAACGAAATAACTTCGGTGAATTGTAAAATTAGGGTTTTAGACTGATTTTTATTTGTTTATTAATTGTTCGAGTCATAGAGAGCTTAACATGGTGAATTATTGCCTTTTGCAAGTAAAACGCGACTAAATGCCAAATTGAGCACAGTTTATGAATGTTAGAAATGCACGGCTAACAATTAACATGAGGTTAAGTTGAATCATAGTTTGTATATGTTAGAAATGAACAGCTGATAACACTTCCAATAATTTGAATCATATCTATGAATCTTATGTGACCTTCTACTGTTTCAAAAAGTACACGGTTATTGGTCGGTGGTAGATAGGTCGGTTGTGTTCGTATGTAGAGCCCTTTCTATAGATTCTCAAAAGGGTATTTTTTTCCAAGAGCTTTCATGGTATTGGTGCACAGCGGGAATCAGGATTTCAATGGAGTGGGTGAGAAGAGAAAGGAAGAGTGATATATGAGAAGTTAAGAATGACACCCTTAGGTTGCCATGGGAAACATAATCTTACCAAATAGTACCATATATGAATATCTAACTCAAAATGTAGAGCTAAATACTTTTCTTAATCTTCTAATCATCCATTTAAACACAACCAAAGAACTATAGTCATTAGTTCTAGCTTCGAGGATAACTTTTTTCCTTTGATTGGTTGGTACAGGGAGGATTTCCTTTGTTTTCCCACCCCCGAGTTGGACTCAGAAGTGTATCTTTACGAAGTCAAAAGAAGAGAAGTGCAATCAGAGCCTCATCTTCATTTGATTCTGCTGAACCTACTGCGCCAATTGCTCCACTTCAACTCGAGTCTCCAATTGGGCAGTTTCTTTCACAGATTCTAATTAGCCACCCACATCTGGTACCAGCAGCAGTTGAACAACAGCTTGACCAGCTTCAAACCGATCGTGATGCTGAAAAACAAAATGAAGAACCTTCTGCCGCAAGCACTGATCTTGTCCTGTACAGGTGAGTGAATATCTGGTGTAATGATTTTGTTGGCGTTGGTTAAATATATCTTGTAAAACTAATGCAGGAAGTGTAGATGTCTAATGAACATTGTTTATGGTAAAATATGAAGATTGCATGATGCTTTGACCTTTTTGTAGGAGGATAGCTGAGGTGAAAGCTAACGAAAGGAAGAAGGCTCTTGAAGAAATTTTATATGCTTTGGTGGTGGAGAAATTCACGGATGCAAATATTTCCTTAATCCCATCTGTAACACCCTCGCCTTCGACATGGCCCTGCGAAGATGACAAGCTGGAGCTCCTCCATTCCCCGGAAGCTCTAGAAATGATTCAAAGTCACTTGGCTCTCATACTTGGAAACCGTGTAGGTGATTCAACATCTATTGCTCAGATCAGCAAACTCAGAGTCGGGCAGGTATATGCAGCTTCTGTGATGTATGGTTACTTCCTTAAACGAGTTGACCAAAGGTTCCAGCTTGAGAAAACCACAAGGATACTTCCAGAAGGTCTGGACAAAGAAAACGATAACGTTCAACAGCATGCATCTGGAGACGAGCAGGTCCCACAAACTCACCCTGAAGTCACTTCATGGTCAGAACTCCCCAATTCTGAGCAGGCTTTCAGACCATCTCGGTTGAGGAACTATGTGATGTCGTTTGATGGTGAATCACTTCAACGATACGCTACAATAAGATCTAAAGAAGCGGTTAGTATCATTGAGAAACACACGGAAGCTTTGTTTGGTAGACCCGAGATTGTAATCACACCTGAAGGAAGGGTTGATTCTTCTAAAGATGAGGTTATTAAGATCAGCTTTGGTGGGCTGAGGAGACTTGTGTTGGAGGCAGTTACGTTTGGTTCTTTCTTGTGGGATGTTGAGAGCTATGTGGATTCTAGGTACCATTTTGTTGCAAGTTAATGTTCTCAAAGTTGCATCCAGGGGAGATTGCATGACTAAACAAACTTGATACTGCACAATCCCGTAAGTTACCGGCGGTCATGACATTAATCAGATTGTATATAAACTACCATGTTCTTTCTTTAATTTCAGATTTAGCATCATACAGTTTATTTGGGTTCTTTTTCCTTTGCTTAAACACATCATGAGATGCTGATCACCTGTGTTTGTGAACACTTTGTTTCCACCCCCTCCTCCATACATAGTATAATCCTTATTTCACTATCAAGTAATCAGATAATCAATCTCAAAACATTATGTAATTGGCATGAATTGAGCCCGTCACGCACGGGTTCAAATTTGGGTGGACTTGAATAGACGTGTTGTCACCGTGACACAACCTCCAAAAATGACCGCCTTACCATAAATTAGCCCATGATACGCTATGTCGTAGAGTTATCTTTCGAGAACCAATGCAATGCTTGTGGTTGTCCAAGGGGCAACCTAGTTCTGCACATGATATGGTTCAATGGTTTCGTTGAACAGATGAGTAACAACTGCCGCACAGCTACTGCTAGGGTGGGGCGGTGTCAGGTGCTCTTGCTTTCTGTTGCCGATGCCACACTCACATGCCTTAAAACATAAGAATTTGATGTACACACGAATCATATAATAAGATATAGTCAATTAATATTTGCTGGCACAAAGGGTTGATAAAGAAGGAAATCATGGCAATATAGATTAAGGCCTAACACATGCCACATAAGTGATGTTAAACATATGAAAAACGTGCATGTTGCTGCCTATCTTCCTAAGATCTGCCGGCTACCAGTTGCAATCTCTAACTCAGGGAAAGGAGTTCAAGCCCATAAAATGAGTGAAGTCTATGATAGGTACCAATAGTCTTTATGGCGCTCTTAGTTCCTTCCTTCCCAATCAATGCTAACTCTATCTTCCTCTCTTGTAATTTAAGAGATTTCCCCAGCCCATAAAGAACTGTAGTTACATTGTTTACATACAATGATCATACGGCACTAACCAGAATACATACATACATATAACTTTTTTTAAAATCATATACTTTCTAACTTATTTATGTATACATAAAAATGTTTTACACAAAACTATCTTTAAGTAGAGGACTTTATAAATCATTTACTTTATAAATATTATTTTAAATGTGATACACAAAATAATATTTCAGTCGTCTTTCTTTCTCTTTTTTATTATATGAAATCATCTTCCATTAGTTAGGTACACATGTTTATCAAACTCATTGCGGGATGAGTGGGTGTTCACCGGGGATGACTCACCACATTGTTTGAGTGATGCTTGTGTTTACCGGTGGAGTGGGTGTTTACCGGGCATACGGGGCGCATAGGTGGAGTGGTAACCGGTGACTGGTCATCGCTCGAGGTCCTCACCGCTATCAAACTCATTGCGGGATGAGTGGGTGTTTATCAGGGATGACTCACCGCATTGTTTGAGTGATGCTTGTGTCCATTGGGCATCTCAATGACTATAATCCCAATTGCTGCCAATAATGAAGTGGTATAAAAATAATTAAGGAGGTGACATGACAAGAGAGGATTAGAGGCTCTCATTTACAATAAATGATACAACACTTTTACCCTAACGATCATCTAATTAAAATAATATATACCTATCTTATTTAGAAACCCAAGACATAATTATTTATCTTCCTACTCTAATAAAATAGTAACTTGAAGTGACACGTAACAACATCACAATCATCCTAACCAAAATTTTCCCGTCTCTCTCTTATCTTAAATAATTACCTTAATTAATAATAATATTATTTAATATTTTTTACATTTAATAATTAAAAAAGAGATCTATTTATTAATATTATTTCTAAATAAACAATTCTAATATAAAATAATAAAATTTTCTAAAGCATAAAACTTTTTTAAAAATACGAAATATTTAAAAAGTGGTATTTTTAAAAATGCAATATTTTAAAACTAAAAATGATTAATTTGACAGATATAATAAGAAAATTTTTAAAAATGATATTTTTACAGGATTTGTTTTAAAACAAATATTTTTTTTGGAAAAAGATTTTAAAACAAAATTTTAAAAAGTTAATATCACTATTTTTTAGTTATAGTCATTTCTCATATGTAATTTCAGTCGTACCATATCTTAAAATATTATTTTATAACTAATAAATTTATTATTTTAATATTTTATTTATTTAACCCGTGTAATACACTACGATCTAGAGTAATAGAAAAAAAGATTACAATATTGATATTAGAGTAGAGAATTGAAAAAAAAAGGAAAGAGATCTCAAAGATCTTTTTCCTAAAATTCCCGTTTGGTCTATTTATATCATAATCATATCTTCCCCTCAATGAATATTTGGTTTAGATTGGTCATCGAATCCGAATATTCACTATTCGAAGTCGTAATTTGACAAAGAAGTCTTGTGGTATTACGACGTGTTATTAAATGTTATTAAATAAAAAAGGATGTTGCACGCTATTAAATGTTATTAATTTGACGGGATCCGAATATTCACTATTCGAAGTTAGTTATTAGTAAGTTGGTTGGCCAGCCATCCGTTTGTTGCACGCTCACCACCACACAAGTCATGACTTCAACACACAAAGTCTCATACATAACCGACTTCGTATCACTTCCACCACTTGTCACTCAACTCCCCCCACTTTCCTCACACCCCTTATATTACACACACCACACCCTTCACCATCTTAATTCATTCATCTTTCTCATTACATCCCTGCAACTTCACCCTCCATTAATGGCGCTAGAGGCTTTAAATTCACCCACCGCACCGCCCGAACCGTCGTCAACACACCTTCAATCATCTCCAATGTTTGGAGTCATGGGCCAAGAGAAAACGGTCCAAACGACCCCGTATTGACCATCCGCCTACCGAAGAACAATAACTTGCACTTTGCCTCATGCTTCTCGCTCGAGGCGGTGCTCGTGCTCTGGATCCCGCCCCGCAACTGATACGCGGGGCGGGATCGGGTTTTGTTATTAATTCTAGCCTTGTTTACAAATGTAACGTGTGTAACAAGGCTTTTGGATCTTATCAAGCTCTTGGTAGCCACAAAGCTGGCCATCGGAAGCGAACCACCGGTGGTGATGACGTGGAGCAGTCGTCCCAACACACTACAGTTAGTCGTCCCAACACACTACAGTTGGGACGACTAATTCTCCCGTATCCGGTGGCTATCCCGTATCCGGTGACTACAAAGGTAGCCACCGGATAAACATCACTGGTGGAGGTGACATGAAGCAGTATTCAGACTCTGTTGTCATCCACACCGGTGGTGATGGAAGGAGCCACGAGTGCTCCATATGTCACAGGTGTTTTCCCACCGGACAAGCGTTGGGTGGCCATAAAAGGTGTCACTACGACGGTGGTGTCGCCGACGGTAGTGTCGGCGGCACCTCTCGGAATACAGTCAACGTAGGTTTGACTTGAACCTTCCGGCGTTGCCAGAAAATATTATTTTTGGATTCTCCGACGATGAGGTGGAGAGCCCTCACACAGCTAAAAGATGCCGGCAGTTATGAGTGTTGGGTTAGCAATTTTGTTAATTAGAATACAAAAAATCGAGTGGAGTTGTTAAATTCTTTGTATAATAGTCTTTGTTACTTGCTACTTTGGTAGTGTGAATTGACGTGTTATTTATTTTTTTAAATAAAATTGCGGATAATTGATATTTTTGATGTATTTTTGGATTTTGGGGATTTAAGTAATTCCCGGCGGCTTTTAACTAATATTTTTAAAATCGGATCGGATGTCGAACATGTACTAGGATAAGTGCATATAATAACATAGGACCATTTGAAACGCTCATGAATTGGTCAATTCACGCTCAAAAATATCTCGTTTGAAATCGGGTTTGGCTCGGTTTGTGAAAAAGTTGAGCCTAAGCCAAGGTCAGGTCGACTCGAGACTTGCTCTTTAGCTGGTTCATTGACTTGCTTGTTAGCTTGTTTATAAACCAAAATAAAGTTATATTGTATGGTGAATGTATTAGCTTGATTTAACAACGATCACTAAATATGTTTGATGAAATAAAGAAAGAGCTAAAATACTAAACTTTTCATAAAACACATTAAATTGTTTGTATCAGTCAACCGAAGCACAAAGTGGCCTACATGAGTCGCTAAGGGTCATTAGAACAAACGCATCGAAAGCAAGGGGTCTTGTCAACTCATACAAGACGAAAATAATAATTTTGAGGAAAATCACACAAACAAACATAAAATAAATATGTTAGACCACCTTTTAAGTTAAAACAAACATTGAGTTTTAACCTTCCTATCTACTACCAGACAATCATATTAAAACAAGTACCTCAGTTCGGCTAAGGGGCCTACTCTGGAGCCAGCCCCAAATAAAAAAAAAGTTAAGAGTAAACAAAAACAACCAGTCAAATTAATATATGTGTAAATTGTTGGTTAATCCTTAGGCTGTTGCCTAAATCTTAACCGCGGCTAAAAGCCTAAAACAAGGTTAAATATTAGCCGGCGGCCAAAATTCAACGACCTTTTACACACGTCTATATTTGATTGATTGTTTTTACACACACACACATATATATACATATATATATACACACACATATATATATACATATATATACATACATATATATATATATACATATATATACATATATATATATATACACACACATATATATACACACATATATATACACACACACACACATATATATATACATATACATATTGACAGGATCTCAGCCTCTAGTTTGATCAATCAGATTGTTTTTGCAGCGGATTTAGCACGAAATTAGCACTTAAAGCAAGAACACAAGATATTTTGCATGTAAAAGTACAAACATAGAGAGAGAGAAAAGTTCTGCGAAAAAGAAGATTTTCTATTACTCAACACGTTTCAGCACCTAATACAGCATGGTTCACCATCCTTTTATAGACGGCAAAAGGATGGGTGATGATGTCACTTGACAGTGACATCAACCGATTGTTAAACTTACAACTAATAGAACATAAAACTACTGAAGATGTCAACAGCTGACATCTTCTTACAAAAGTGTTCTACCTATTACAAGTACTGAAAAGGAAACTACTGAAAAGCCTACAACGACTGAAGAACAAACTCTTCAGTCGTTTATAACTACTGAACTATAACAGCTGGAGAACAAGCTCTTCAGCTGTTGTACAAACTACTGAAACTAAATATAAAACTACTGAAATGAAAAACCATCACAACAACTGAAGAAGACTTCTTCAGCTGTTGTGACAAACTCTGAATCTTTAGCACTTGGTTCTTCAGACTTGGGCTTCAGATGATGTATCAGCTGATGACTTCAGTAGATGTCATCAGCTGTTATCTTCAGTCTTTGTCTTCAGACTTTGTGCATCAGTAGATGATCTTCAGTTCTTCAGTTCTTCAACTTTGATCTTCAGCACTTGTCTTCAGTACTTGAAGTCTTCAGTACTTGTATGTTTCAGTACTTCAGACTTCAGTACTTGTCTTCAGCACTTTAGATTCTTCAGCTGTTGTACTTCAGATCTTTGATCTTCAGACTTTGATTCTTCAGACTTTGTCAGAACAGCTGATGGGAGTCTTCAGCAGTTGTTGTAATGACATGTGGGACTTAGAGGTTTTCCTGATCTTGGCTCATTGGTTCTTTTGGTCCAACAAACTCCCCCTGAACCAATGCAGCCAAAACCTCTAATTATTTGTTGTCCCACTTATTGTTGGCATAAAGATTGGTCTATTTCCTTCTGGATCAGATCAGAAGTTGACCCTAATAAGCACTGGCCTGAGAGGTAGTCTCTAAGATTTGATTGGCTGAGTATGGATGGGAGCTCTGTTTTGGGGAATTGGACACAGAGCTGTTGTCCCATCCATGAGATCTACCTCCCATGTATGAGCCGGTAGGATTCTCGGGTGTAGGCTTGAAGAAATATCATCCGCTCTTCTTTGGTTAAGTCTTCAGCCGCACCTTCGAATAACCCCTCCCGGCCATACAGCTCTGAGATAAACTTGACCTGTTTTCCATTCTTGAGCTCAACTGTTGTGAGTTGCCTATATGCAAATTAATCTGGGTGTCTTCCTTCTAACAACAAGTTGAGCTCATCCCTATGGAAGTTCTCAAGCCTCTTATAGACTAAGCCCTTCCTCACCACCCTATTGTCTAACATTTTTTGGGGTGGCTGCTTAGCTCTATAGGTTGTCTCGAACTCCTCTACTATCTCCCAGGGTGTTATTACAAGAGCCACAGAGATCACTTCATCTACGATTCTCTTAAGTTGGCTCTTGTATATCACAGGAATATCTTTCTTAACTATCCTGTGAGCCACCCTAGGATCAGGCCAAGTCCTCACTCTTTCCTTATCATATTGAAAGGTTTGCTTAAGAGTGAAGAGTCTCAGAGCCTCCTTCTTCATATTCATAATAGAAGTAGAAGCAGCATATGATTTGTCAATGCTTTCAGCATTTCCTCATCGTGTAATCTTTGCTGCTCCTCTTCTTCTAATTTTACCCTCACAGTGTCCATCTGTGAGGTGGGAGTGATGGTTTGAGGTTTGGCTTTGGGTAGAGAGATGACTGGTGAAAGGGGCAATCTATCCTCCTCATCCTCCTCTTCTTCTTCTTCTTGCAGCCTCAACACCCTTCTCTTCTTCTTCAAGGGTGGATCATTGGCTGCGGGTTTTGATGGTGAAGGGGTTGGTTTTGTGGGTTGTGTTTGGGTGGTTGGTGTGAGAATGTTGGCAGGCACTGCTAGCAATCTAGAGATAAGAGATGGTTTGGTCTGTTTTGCTAGCAGTGTCCTGTTCCCAGCACCGGCTTCTGAGAGGGCCTCAGCGACCAGTCCTTTAGTGAAATCACCAGCTGAACAGATCTTGGTGGCTATAGCCAAGATTCTGTCCCTGGTCCATGCTTTGACATCAAGGACTGGCCTGCCCAGATACTTCGAAATGAATCTACTCATAGCCTCGAGTCTCTTTTTGTCATCTTGGCTATAAGTAGACCATCGGTGTTCTATCTCTCTCATTTCCATCTTTCTAATCTCCTGATCTAGCATGGCAGTGTCCATGTCAAAGCCTTGCCTGAACAGCTGATCAATGACAGAGTCCATTGATCTGCTTTGTTCAGCATCAGCCTCCTTGACAAGGGCTGCTAGATCAGAGTCAGTCTTCTCTCCCTCCTTCTCTCCCTTTTTCTTTTGATAAGTGACACTGAAATCCTTTTGGATTCCAGCCACTTCAATATGCTCACTCTCCTCCCTCACCTTCTTCCCTTTCTCCTTCACCCTAACACTCTCCTCAGCCTTCTCCCTCTCAACTACCTCCTCTCTTTCTACTTCTAACTCCTCCTCTCCCCTCTTCCTCTTAGCTTGCACTGATGTCTCCCCCTTTTTGGGTGCATTGATTGGGGTTTGACTATCAGCAAGCGCCTTAGCAATGGCAACCTCCACCATGGGTTGGATGTGAGTGGGAAGCCTCTCATCAATGGTTTTCATGACAATATCTGTTATTATGGGTGTGATGAGAGGCAGTGATTTCTGGAGGATAGCATCTAGCTGCTCAGGAGGGTTCTGTTCCTGAGAGCTAGAGCCAGAAGCAGGGGTAGGTGGCCGAGTTTGTGGGAGTGGCTCAGTGTTTATGAGACCTTCGGGTGAAGGTGCCATCTGTGGGTTTATGGTGGCAGAAGGACTTCTATCTTGAGTCATTTGAGCAAGCAGCTCTTTGAGTCTGCTTATCTCATCTTCTAAGATAGTGTTTTGAGCGACTACATTAAGAAGAAGCTTAGGTCATCATCAGTGTAAACTGAATCACCTGACCTCCTGACTATGTCAGGATGTACATGCTCTGAGTGTGGCTCAGAAGTAGCATGTGCCCCTTGGTATTGGTACTGGGGACTTCCAGCCTCCGGATTGGATCCATCATCGGCAGTTGCCTCTGGTGAGGTCTTATTGATGTTACCAGCTTCACCCTGCTCAGATGCTGATGCAGAGGAAGTGGCAGCCTCACCAGAATGTCCTATCTCCCTAGCCACACTGGGAGATTGGACATGTGATTCTCTGTGCTGTGGGCTCCCACCGGCACTAGTGTCCACCCCCTCTTCGGTTGGAGTCTCCCCAGTTGGAATTGGTTTCTGGGGAGAGGGTGGAGTGCTCAGATGGGTCAGCACTTGGGCGATTGTTAAGATAGGGCTTTGTGGGGCGGTTTCAGTGGGAGATGGGCTTGAAGCAAAGTGCACATGGGGAGGACTGTGCGTTTCAATGGCAGTCTTCTCAAGTGAGATAGACCCCAGAAGTGTGGCTGCCCCAGAAGTGGTTGCATCAGGCTCCTGTTGAGAGGAAGCATGTGCGGTTGTGGTGGGTGGAGTCGTGGTAGCTGCTGGGAGAATCGAACCAGCAGCCACATCCTGCATTTGTGTTGCAGGGGCATCCTCAGGGGACTCATTTCCTTGAGTAGCCTTTTTAGGCTTCTTTTTGGTTTTTGGTTTGGTGGGGACTTTGGATTTGGAGGTGGAGGCTGTGGGTTCCTGCTGCATGGGTTTTCGCAGCCGGCCAGCCTGTTTTAGGGATTGGTCGGTGTTGTGCCTGGAGTATACCTCGGCTAGAACAGCCATGGCAGGGACCCCAGTGCCAACAAGTCCCTCAGCTTGAAGCTGGTCTTCTATCACGGCCATAATGAACCTAGGATATAAAATCCATCGGTTTAAAACAGGTTTAGCAGCCATGTCTCTGAGTTCCAAAAATATAATTTCAGTTAAGTTCAGTGGTTGTTTCTCAAAGATAGAATATAATACATGTTGCCACCTTGTTGACATCTGGTCCCATGAAGATGTTTTGGGTGCCAGACACACATTCACCATGTGGAAGATGAGACGTTGGGGATCTGGGAAGTGTTTCTTCAACAAGGTGGTGGAAGAGAGGTCGCCCTGATAGTCGTTGGCTGTGAAAGATAGATCAAGGGCGCCTTTGGGGTAAGAGGTTGGGTAGGTGGCATCCTCCAGCTTTAGGGTTTGGCGCAAAGTAGCTGGAGTGATAACCACTGGGTGGTTGTTGACGGAGGACCGGAGAGAGACCTCGCCATCTTGCTCTCCGGTTTGGACGGTGATATTTGTCCAGAACTCCGTCAGGGAGTCGGTGTAGATGGTGGGGTTCAAAAGAAATACCGTTTGGTAAGGTGAGTCATTCATAAGATCGACGGCATGGTGAAATTTTGGCCATAATGGCGATTTGGTGAGATGAGCGACACAGTTGTGTCGAGGTTTGAGTTGCATGGTCGCCATTAATGGTGTATGGAAAGTTCAGAGGTTTTGATAAGTTAGGTCAAGTGAAGAGTAAATGCTCTGAAGGTTGGGTATTTATAGGGTAGGGCAAAGGCTGAAAGAAAACTACTGAAGGTTTTGGTGTTAGTTATCAGTTGTTGAAACTACTGATGACGTGGTTTTAACCTTCAGTGGTTATAACATCTGAGGACTTGGTGTTAGTCTTCAGTAGTTGAAACTACTGAAACCTTGGTTTTGTCCTTCAGATGTTGTAAACGGCTGAAGACTTGTTGTCAGTCTTCTGTAGTTATAAACTACTGAAGACCTAGTTTTCATCTTCAGACGTTGTAACAGCTGAAGACTTGGTGTTAGTCTTCAGTAGTTGTAAACTACTGATATCAGTAGTTGTGAACTACTGAAGACATGGTATTGCTTCAGTTATTGTAAACAACTGAGGACTTGGTGTTAGTCATCAGTAGCTGTGAAACTACTAAAGACATGGTTTTGTCCTTCAGTTGTTTGGGTATGAAACAACAGCTGTTGGCATCAGCTGATGAGAAATTACTCATCAGCTGTTTCCGTCAAATCAGTTGTTTCATGCTAGCCTCTACACTTACTCATCAGCTCTTTGGCTGATTTCAGATGTTTCATTGACCCTTCAGCTCTTGTGAATATTTATGCCTTCAGCTCTTGTGATCAGATGTTCACAAGTGCTGATGAAATACTCTTCAGAGCTGGTGAACAAATTTTATCTTCAGTACTTGTGTAAGATTACACATCAGTACTTGTGAGCAAAATTTGTTCTTCAGTACTTATTTGTTTGAAAATCATACATCAGTAGTTGTAATCCACCTCACTACATCAGTTGTTTTCAACAAATAATGTACATCAGTACTTTGAAGCATTTTAGTCTTCAGTAGTTGTGAAAGAGCTGAAGACTAAATTACTCATCAGTACTTATATTTGACCTTTGCTCATCAGTAGTTGTGAAGTAAGAGCATCAGCATTGGTCAAATTATTCTAGCTGCAGCATACCAAGCCTTAGTATCAAATTTTGGAATGTAGCACTATCTAAAGGCTTAGTAAAAATGTCTGCAAGCTCATCAGCACTAGGCACAAACTTAGGATCAATCAGACCTTTTTCATAGCAATCCCTGATAAAATGATGTCTGATCTCTATATGTTTGGTCCTAGAGTGCTGGATTGGATTTTTAACAATACAAAGAGCTGAAGCACTATCCATTAGTAATGGAGTCTTAGTCTCAGTAATGCCATAATCCAGAAGTTGGTTCTGAAGCCAGAGTATCTGAGAGGTACAACTTGCAGCAGCAATGTACTCAGCTTCAGCAGTGGATGTAGCAATTGATGTTTGTTTCTTAATCTGCCAAGAAACTAAACAATTGCCTAGGAATTGGCAACCACCAGAAGTGGATTTTCTGGTGACTTTGCATCCTGCATAGTCACAATCAGAGAAAGCAACTAATTTGTAAGAATGCCCAGTTGAATACCAAAGACCTAGTGATTGGGTACCTTGCAGATATCTAAAGATCCTTTTGACTGCAATCAAATGGGATTCTTTAGGTGCAACCTGAAATCTAGCACAAGCACATGTTGCAAACATAATGTCTGGCCTAGAAGCTGTAAGGTACATCAAGGACCCAATCATACATCTGTAAAGGGTTTCATCAACCGCTTTACCTTTCTGATCTACATCTAGTTGTGTGATGCTGCTCATGGGAGTAGAACAGGGCTTACAGGTTTGTAAATCAAAATTATTCAACAACTCTTTGGTATATTTGGACTGATGGATGAAGATTCCATCATCCTGTTATTTGATTTGCAATCCTAGAAAGAACTGTAATTCTCCCATAGCACTCATTTCAAACCTTAGCTTCATGAGCTTTGTAAATTCATCACACAACTTTGGATCAGAGGATGCAAAGATGATGTCATCTACATAAATTTGAACAAGGAGCTTATGTTGTCCTACAGTCTTGATGAATAAGGTTTTATCAATGGTGCCTCTGGTGAACTTATTCTGTAGAAGAAAAGTTGAGAGTGTCTCATACCAGGCTCTGGGTGCTTGCTTCAGCCCATAAAGAGCCTTATCAAGCTTGTACACCCAATCAGGATGTTTATTGTCCTCAAAAACTGGTGGTTGACATACATAAACTTCTTCTTTTATTTTGCCATATAAGAAGGCACTTTTGACATCCATTTGATAAACCTTAAGACTGTGAAAGGTAGCATAAGCTAGGAACAGTCTGATTGCTTCCAGTCTGGCCACAGGGGCAAAGGTCTCATCATAATCGATGCCATCCTCTTGTGCAAACCCTTGAACAACCAGCCTGGCCTTGTTCTTGACAATTTGGCCCTTCTCATCTGTTTTGTTCCTAAATACCCACTTGGTGACTATAGCAAACTTACCTTTGGGTAATGGAACAAGCTACCACACTTGCTGTTTCTTGAACTGAAGAAGCTCAAGCTGTATAGCTTCCACCCATCCATTGTCTCTTAAAGCAACATGATAGTTCTTGGGCTCTTACTGACTGATGAAGAGAGCATAGAAGCAGAAGTTGGACAATTGATTCCTGGTTGAAACTCCAGCATTGATATCACCAATGATTTGAGATGTGGGGTGATTCTTGAGCTCTTAATAGACGCAAGTGTTTGTAGACCCATCAGCAGCAACAGATGGTGATGGAGATTCCTGAAACCATGTAGAAGATGGCATCTCAAACGAAGTAGAGCAAGCAGAAATCTCATTAGCATTTGTAGTGGATGGAGCTGCTGAGGCTACAGGAGCATCAGGTTCAGTGGACTCAGGCAGGTTGTCACTAAACCTGAAGAGGTGAGTACTGACTGCATCATCATCAGTACCACCAGGTGGAGATCTGTTGACAGGCTCAACAGCTGGAGGTTAATAAGGAACATATTGTAGTATGTCCAGATCAAACAACTCCACAGGGTTTTGTGGAATCTTGTCCTTTGGATATTATTGAACTTAACATGTAGAGTTTCTTCAACTATCTTTGTTCTACAGTTGAAGACTCT
The DNA here is from genome assembly GCA_024085815.1 of Flaveria linearis. Taxonomy (NCBI): domain Eukaryota; kingdom Viridiplantae; phylum Streptophyta; class Magnoliopsida; order Asterales; family Asteraceae; genus Flaveria; species Flaveria linearis. Next base: position 47,773,571 of record CM044016.1, read on the forward strand.
GTATGCCTTGCAAGTTGATGAATAACCAACAAAATACCCTGCATCCACCTTACTAGCAAACTTCTGGAGTGGGTTGCTAGTGTTGAGAATGAAACATGGACACCCAAAGGCTCTAAAGAATGAAATCAGAGGAGCCAAATGATGAAGAACTTCATAAGGAGTCTTCATCAACCTCTTATTCACTAAAGCTCTATTCTGTACACAGCAAGCTGTATTGACAGCTTCAGCCCAAAAGGTCAGTGGCAACCCTGAGTCAGCCAACATTGACCTTGCTGCTTCAATGAGAGTCCTGTTCTTTCTCTCCACCACTCCATTCTGCTCAGGAGTTCTAGGAATACTAAACTGCCTTCTAATTCCCTTGGACAGGTAGAAGTCATCAAATGTGTGGTTTCTAAACTCTGTTCCATTGTCACTTCTCACATACTTGACCTGTAGGGAATACTGCTTTTCTACAAATAACACAAAGTTCATGATAGTCTTGGCTGCTTCATCCTTGGAGTGCAAGAAGAAAGTCCATACAAACCTGAAATAATCATCCACAATTACCAGGCAGTATTTCTTCTTTGCCATACTCATCACTCTGACAGGACCAAAGAGATCCATGTGCAGGAGCTGCAAGCAGGCAGTGGACTTTGGTTCTTCTATTGAAGGGAATGAAACTTTGTGTTGTTTTCCTTTCAAGCAAGCAGTGCAGTCATCTTCACACTTGAACTCCTTCAGAGGCAATCCTCTTACTAAACCATGGCTTATCAGCTGATTCATGTTCTTGAAATTAACATGACCCAGCCTTCTATGCCATAGTGTAGACTCTTGAGGAGAGGCCTTGGAGAATAGGCAAGGATGGCCTTTTAGATCTATCTTTTTGGAAAGATCTAAGGCATACACTCTTCCTGTCCTGTTGGCCTTCAGGAGAGTGTGTTCATCCAACGCCTTGTCAATCAAACTCAGAACTTTGGATGACAGAATCCGACAGTTCTGGCTTATGAAAAGGGCAACATGGCCTTTGTCACACATTTGACTGACACTCAAGAGGTTGTACTTGAGATTCTCCACATGGTTAACATCATCAAACCTTATTTACCTATTGGAAACAAAGCCTTTTCCGATGATGTAACCCTTTGCATCATTGCTAAAGGAGACAAATCCCTTCTTTCCTTGAGAGTAGTCATTAAGAAGGGAGCTGCTTCCTGTCATGTGCATAGATCCTCCACTGTCTACATACCAGATGCTTCTTTGGCATGTTGAAGAACCCTGCAAACATAACCACATGTTAGTTAGTCTTAGAGACCCAAACCTGTTTGGTTTTGGGTCTGTTCTCAACTACAGGTGCAGCACTAATAGGTGTGTTATGTGTGACAGCCTGAGGTGAAGAAGATGGTGCAGAAGAAGAACCCTTTGGATTGGACTTCCTTTTCTGTGGTTTCAACACAGGAACATCTAAATGGTTGACTCTTCCCATTAGTTGCTGAACCATCATTACCAGCTGTGTCTGATTCTGTGATAAAGCTTTCAGCTCTTCAGACACATTGGAGTTTGCTGATGATGGATTCCTATGTTGTACCATCTTTTTCTGAGCAACCTCAGTTATTGCCTGAGTAACTCCTACCTTCTTTTTAGATTTAGCTTTGGTCTTAGGGATTTCAGGCTTGGATGTTGCTAGTACAAACTTGGTTTCAAACTCATTCTTCATTTTATTGATGTCCTCATTGATTTTCTCCTTCTGTTTGAGTTTGGAGCCCCTTTTGTACCAGCAATCATCAGTAAGATGATTGAATAAGCCACATATCTCACATGGCTTCTTCTTCATCTTATGCTGATCATCAGCTGAAGAGGATGAAACTGCTGAAGACTTGTTCTTCAGCTGTTTGCTTTCAGTACTAGCAGTTTTCTTCCTAGTGCCTGCTTTCCTGGCATCCTCTTTAGCTGTCTTCAAACCTTTCCTACTGTTAGTTTTCTTCTCTTTAGTGCTAACAGTAGTTGAGGTTTGAACTTCAGATGTTGTCACTTGCTCTCCAGTACCTTCAGTACTTCTAGTGACAACACCTGAGTTGATCAGCCTTTTGGTCATGTGACAGTCAGCATTTGAACCATCAGCTGTTATAGCATCAGCTGATTGGTTTTGGCATGAGTTAATGCTAACTTCTATCTCTGATGATGCTGAATCAGAAGATAGTAGGTCACATGATGAAAAGGATTGGTTATTGCTCTCTCTATCAGATTCAACTTCTGCTCTTGAAGTGAAATCTGTAGGAGGAGCAGTGTGATTATAACCAATGCCAAACATCACATTGGAAGCTGATTGCTTACTAAGAAGCATTTCAAAACCCTTGCATGATTGCACCCATCGATCACACTCAACCCGGGTGGTTGCAAGAGTTTCCTTGATGTCTCTGTACTTCTCTAGAAGTACATCTTCCCTAGCTTTATCATCTTTGATTTGACATTTAAGCTTGTAAATCTCATCATTTTTCTCTTTTAGAGCAACCTCAAAATCAGCTTTACTTTTGGAAATAGTGTGCTCTAGCTCAAGATTTTTATCTATTAAAGCTACATTTGCTTCTCTAATAGAAGCAAATGCTGCTATGCAAGATTCAGAACAAAGCTTGGCTTTAGTCTCAGTGGATACCTGCAATGAGGCATTGGATGATGACCCTTCAGCAGAATAAAGGGCCATCAGAGCAAGATTTCCAAAAGGATGATCACCACCATGTTGACCAGCATCTTGGAGTAGTTGTTCCTGACCAGATAGATCATCTGGTAGACTACTCCAGTCAACAACACTTGGGGTGAAGAAGCTGTGTTGTTGAGGTTGTGTGTGATGATGAGATTGGGAAGATTGAGGCTCAGGAAGAGCATGAGGTGGTTGAGCCGAGGGTGCTTGAGTTTGACTAGGCTGAGGCACATAGTAACAGGAGTAAGGATATGGCATATGACCCTGAGGCACAAAATAAGCAGGTGGTGCCTGTGCTTGTGATGGATGGCCAGAACTGGAGGAATGTTGCCCTCTGTGCTGTGAGCTATTGCTGGGAAAAGTCACAAAGGGTGCAGAGGAGTTAGATCCAGATGATCTACACTCTCTAGCAAAGTGTCCAAGCATTTGGCACTTGTGACACCTCAACTTGCTCTTGTCAAAACCAACTTTGGTTTTGCCAGAGAGTCCAGGGAATTTCCTACCAGTTCTCTTGTAGAACTTTTGAGATCAGATATTTATCATTGCCATTTGGTTCAAAATATCCATCTCTTCCAGATCATCATCTGGAATGCCCTTCAAGTCCTCCATCAGAAAACACAAGTTATCACCACTACCTCCTGAACTACTAACACCAACAAAAGCTTGTTCTGAGTTGGTAGAAAAATCAATATGCTCATCATAAGAACTTTCTGATGCAGCATATTCTGACTCCTGACTTATCAAGGCAGCATTTCCTTGAACAAAGTCATCAGCGAGCTTGCCAGAGGTGGACAACTTCCTCTTTTGCTCTATCTCTCTCTCTCAAATGTGAGCAATTTCCATGAAGTTGGGTGAGAGATAGAGTTTCCAGATTTGCACTGGAGCGTAGGACAATGGTATAAGTGTCCCATCTCTCAGGCAGTGATCTAAGGAACCTGTTGTTCATCTGGCTGTTGGAGTACTCTTGTTTGACCATCTTCAGCTCAGAAATCAAACAAGAGAACCGCTCAAACTGCTGGGTCAGAGTCTCACCCTTTCTATAAGAGAATGTCTCATATTGTTGGGCGAGGATTTCCCTATTGTTTGCTAAGACCGAATCAGTTCCTCCAAATTGTTCCTTTAGAGCAACCCATAGGTCATGAGCAGTCTCATGATGCAGGAGCCCTGAATAAATCTCGTTAGGAATAGCCATGGCTAAATTCCATGGGCTCTAGCATCAATTTCGAACAGCTTAAGATCTTCGTCCGAATATTGTTCAGGTTTCTTCGGAACCTGTTCATTAGATTCAGGGACGCTCACCATAGGCTTGTATGGTCCATGCACCACTGACTTCCAACAACCAGCACTGTTGACAGACAAGTGGTGAAGCATACGTCTTTGCCATATGTTATACTCGTTCCTCACAAGCATCGGAGGCTTGGTTGAGGAACCAGTGTTGTGAGGATCGTTAGTTAATGTCGTCATCTCAGGTTTTAGTCAAAAACAAGTTTAAGCAAAACAAATGTAGCTCTAAACCACCAGAGAACCTCAAGATTTTGGCCAGAAACAGCAGAAACTCACTCTCTATGGCTAATTCTTGCAAATTGCTAATTCGATCAAACGTAGAGATCAAAAGAGCAGTTTCAAATGATCAATAGTGAAATCGATCAATGATTAACCCGCTCTGATACCATTTGATAGGATCTCAGCCTCTAGTTTGATCAATCAGATTGTTTTTGCAGCGGATTTAGCACGAAATTAGCACTTAAAGCAAGAACACAAGATATTTTGCATGTAAAAGTACAAACATAGAGAGAGAGAAAAGTTCTGCGAAAAAGAAGATTTTCTATTACTCAACACGTTTCGGCACCTAATACAGCATGGTTCACCATCCTTTTATAGACGGCAAAAGGATGAGTGATGATGTCATTTGACAGTGACATCAACCGATTATTAAACTTACAACTGATAGAACATAAAACTACTGAAGATGTCAACAGCTGACATCTTCTTACAAAAGTGTTCTACCTATTACAAGTATGAAAAGGAAACTACTGAAAAGCCTACAACGACTGAAGAACAAACTCTTCAGTCGTTTATAACTACTAAACTATAACAGCTGAAGAACAAGCTCTTCAGCTGTTGTACAAACTACTGAAACTAAATATAAAACTACTGAAATGAAAAACCATCACAACAACTGAAGAAGACTTCTTCAGCTGTTGTGACAAACTCTGAATCTTCAGCACTTGGTTCTTCAGACTTGGGCTTCAGATGATGTATCAGCTGATGACTTCAGTAGATGTCATCAGCTGTTATCTTCAGTCTTTGTCTTCAGACTTTGTGCATCAGTAGATGATCTTCAGTTCTTTAGTTCTTTAACTTTGATCTTCAGCACTTGTCTTTAGTACTTGAAGTCTTCAGTACTTGTATGTTTCAGTACTTCAGACTTCAGTACTTGTCTTCAGCACTTTAGATTCTTCAGCTCTTGTACTTCAGATCTTTGATCTTCAGACTTTGATTCTTTAGACTTTGTCAGAACAGCTGATGGGAGTCTTCAGCAGTTGTTGTAATGACATGTGGGACTTAGAGGTTTTCCTGATCTTGGCTCATTGGTTCTTTTGGTCCAACACACACTATATATATACATATATATATATATACATATATATATATATAGGATTGGGTTCATGTGAAAACCCAAAGTATTTGTAAGAACCCATTAACCCATATGGACCAATCAGTGATCGACACATCAGCAACATGGAAAAGAATATGCCAGGGTAATTTGTCTTTCTACAACCCTCTACAAATGCATGTCCTTTCTCCATTACCTTTTGTACTTTTGGTAGAAGTTTTTTTTACCAATTCCAATGTTACTAATAATTTACGTTTGAAATTGTACTTTTTTTGAAAAACTTTTGAATTTATGATTTTCTTTAACTTATCATTTCTTTTTTCCTTTATATTCTTTTTTCATTCTAATTTAACCTTCTTACCTTTATCATATTTCCCTCTTTGCAACCTATGGACCAAGCTTTACCAAGAACACTAATGTGATGATCGACCAAGAACACGAAGAACCTCGGATGAATCTGGGTGTTTGCTTTTGTTTGCTTTCATCTACAACGGTATTTTTCATCGATTAACCTTCTTACCTTCATCATATATTCCTTTTTCCAACCTATGGACCAAGATTTACGAAGAATACTAATGTGATCATCGACCAAGAACACGAAGAACCTCGGATGAATCTGGGTGTTTGCTTTTCTTTGTTTTCATCTACAACGGTATTTTTATCGATCAACACCCTCCTATATTGATTGGGATTTTATGTTAGTTTTCGTGTTTGCAATCTAGATCCATATTATAACGAGATGCAGATCTAGACTATTTATGATCTTAGTTTTTGATGCGGGGTTTGTCAGACACAAGTTACGACTACAACAAGTAAATAGGTTATTTTTGGGTTTGTGGTTTAATTTGTTCTTGTTCATGTAGTTATTTATTTTTTATGGCTAAGTTAAAGTGATAAAAGTTGTTTATGATTTTGTAGGTAAATTTATTTAAGCCATTGCACTAATGTAATCTAATGTAATCTACCGAAGTTTCATAGTTTTTTTGTTTGATGATACAAATATTGTAAATATTTTGGTTGTATTATCATTTATTGTAAGATTAATTTATTTGGCCCACCCCTGATGCAACAATTATTTATAATTTAATATAATGTAATGTAATTATATTGTTAGTGTGATGTTTATATGATGCAATGTTTTATTGATGTTAATTAATGTAATGAAAATGTATATTCTTATATGGTAATAAAAATTCTTTATATGGTAATAAAAATATAATATATCATAAACATCCATACACTTATGTAATGCAAACATTTATGTAATTAAAATTTCCAGAAGTTTGTATATTGATTGATGTTAATTAATATTCCCGGAAGTTTATATACGAATTACTAACATTTACGTTACACTACATTACAGTTACATTACAATTGTTTACATCACAATTCAGTTGTTTACATGCGAATATTGTATTATGAGAATGACTATAACATAAATTATTACGTTACATTACAGTTGTTTACATCACATTTCAATTATATTACACTTTATTTACATACGTTACATGTTATTAGATTACGCTACAATAAATTTACATCGTATATTAGGTTGTAATGTTAGTTTTATGCAATATAATCCAACATTTTTGCAATAAATTGCTTTCGTCAGTGGTTTTGTGAGCATCCGTCGAGTATCGATGAGTTTCTTTGACGATTTAGCATGCACTATCTAAGTTACGTTACTAACATGACTTTTAGTTACATTAAGTTACTATGTTACATTATAATTTTTTACATCCACTTAAAATGACATTACATTTCATATATTATATATTATCATAATACATCATAATTAAATTATATTTTATATTAGATCTTAATATTAGTGTGATGTAAAGTAACCAATGCAATTTATGTAAATAAAATTTCGAGAAGTTTATGTTACGAATTACTAACATTTACGTTACACTACATTACAGTTACATTATAGTTGTTTACATCGCATTTCAATTACATTACACTTTATTTACATACGTTACATGTTATTACATTACGCTATAATAAATTTACATCGTATATTAGGTTATAATGTTAGTTATATGCAATATAATCAAACATTTTTGCAATAAATTGCTTTCGTCAATGTTTTGGTGAGCATCCGTCGAGTATGGATGAGTATTTCTTTGATGATTTAACATGCACCATCTAAGTTACGGCCTCTTCACAAAATGTGGGGGAAAGACCGCGTACATCTTCCCTTAAATGGGACGGACCCTCCCTGGACTCTGCGAAAACGCGGGAGCTCTTTGCAGCACCAGGTACGCCCATCTAAGTTACGTTACTAACATGACTTTTAGTTACATTAAGTTACTACATTACATTGCCATTTTTATATCCAATTAAAATGGCATTACATTCCATGTATTATATGTTATCATAATCATCATAATTAAATTATATTTTATATTAGATCTTAATCTTAGTGTGATGTAAAGTAAGCAATGCAGACATTAATATAAATAAAATTTCCAGAAGTTTGTATAATGTTTGATGTTAATTAATATTTCCGGAAGTTTATATTATGAATTAGCATTTACATTAGTTAACGTAAATGAAAAGACCATATACACATGTTTTCCATTTAATTACATTGCAACTTACCAACATTACATTGTTGTTAATTTATGCTAAGTAAGTGCAATATAATATATCTTAAGCCATTTAACTATTATAACACGATGTTAAGGTAATATTAGATTTACTAACACGCCTTTAGTTACATTAATAAAGAATATAATAACATTTTATATTAGATTTCAATGACATTATAATGCGTATATCACGTCATATTATAATTAAATTATATTTTATATTATATATTTATCTTAATTTGATGTAATTTTCATCCATTGAGATAAAATACATTTTATATTAAATTATATTTAAGCAACTTAACAATCCATTAAGATAAAATAAAATAACAAAATTATTATATCTTTTTCTAAATATTAGTTGTCCACTAACTCGATGACCACTAACCATAAAATAAAATAATATAAATAAACATAGAATTAATTAATTAAAATAAACAATCCACTATTAGTTAGGAAACTAAATACATAAAATAAGATAAACAAAAATACATGACATGACAAATAAAAAAAACACGTGGTTCATGGTCATATAAGAATTGATAGATGTGATGTTTGCTTTTTACTAAAAGAGCAGGAACATTTAATGAGACGTTAAATTTACCAATTTACCCACCATGTCTTAATAATACTAGTAGGTTGCCCGCGCGTTGCAGCGGGGTTTTATGCGTACAGATCTGTAATCTAATGTACTGTCAACATAATACAATTGTGATGTGCTAATTTAACTGAGTTTCAACTGATTAATAAAATCAAACATGATACTCGTGAAACTATAAGTTATGTGGAACTTATATATGTACTCTCAAGTTCTAAATTTAACATCATTTGTTACATTTAATTTTGTAATAATCTACAACATTTCATCCATAGAAACTCAAAGAGTAACTTGCTCTTAATTCAACAGATTTAAAAAAGTGCTAACATGAATGATTCAAAAATTTATAAAGGGCTAAATATCATTTATAAGTGTTTATTCAAAACTATAAAAATCTAAATATTTTAAAATATAAAGCTTAAAAAGTTAAATTTATTATGTGTCTCCCTGTACAACGGACCTTGGCTGTAAACCTTAATTAAAGGTTATGTGCATTAAAAAGTTATGTTGATTTGATGGTTTTAAAGTGTTTTAATTATTTATGAAAGGGCATTTCTATCTACCTCACCGCTCGTTAACTGGATTCATGTTCCATTCAAGAATAGATAATACCCACAGCTCCAACTTCACATGGTTCGACCATATGATTTATCAAAATAGACATCGAGAGTCGCTTCCGGTTTGACTAAGACAACCGCTAGATAACGACTTTCTTGTATCCTCTCCACTGTATACATTTTAACATTTAGAATGTATAAGTGATAGTACATTTATATTACTTAAATAGATATTATATTTTTAATATTTAATGGAGCACAACTATCTTTAATGTTACTTATACCATCTTTAATGTTACTTATGTTATTCAAGGCAAACATGAACTGTATAAAATACTCCTTGATCTTTCATATGAACATTTCATCATCGCATGTGTTGAAACAACCTCTAAACATATGATCAATACACTAACATTAATAAATTTAGATTATATTAACATCTAAAAGTGTTGCTTTCCTTTTAGAAATAACCAAAATATAGTAGTGAAATAGAACAAAAAGAATAAAAGATCATGAGAGTAAAACAAACATCAAGATTGAACTCTATAGTTGCACGTACCTTTCGGGTTTCAACACAGTCTCAAGAGTTCCAACACAAAATATCATGACTAAAAAAGAAATGCAGAGTTATGCTTATGCTTCATCTTTATAATCAAACAAGAAATGCATAGTTGTAAATTTATTTTAAATCTTTTTGAACAATTCTCCCATCTTTTGAGCGATTGTCCCAGATGAATACAAATAATCAGAAAAGGTTAAGCTTAATACAAAAGTTTTCAACAACCATGAAAACTATGTGATCTTTTCCATTTCTAACATTTTTTACCGGATGGACTCAATACTTCAAAATTTGATAAAAACATAACTGGAAAGTATATACCAAACATGATTATTTGGTAAAATGTATATACAAAGAGTAGGGCACTTGATTGTTTGCTTTAACTTATAGAATGGAGCCCATTATCACCTGTAAGATAACAAAGCAAAAACGTCAACATTCCAGTCAAGAAATTTACTCATACATAGAAATTATGAGCAATTGGTCTAAAACGTATTTAGGTAAAACGGATACACAATCACCAAACAAATAACCGGTTGAGTCCTTTTAGATTTTAAAATTTAAACACTCTATAGTTCTTTATGACCTAAACCAAACTAATATCTTTCTAAAATAGCCCGTTTTGACCCGAACCCAATTTGGTCACAACCCGCTTTGACCCATCACCCAATCCAACCCGTCTACTTTGGATTAATAGCTAGAGTTAAACCAAAAGAATAACGAACCAGGTCAAAATAAACACCGATCGAGAACATCCTTTGTTTATAGTTTATCATCAATTCACGAATGTGAATCTATTGGAGCATATCTTCATATTTGGTTATTTACCTCATCTTGAATATGTAACTATAATCATTGACACACATCTGCTAAGCTGTGAATTTGCTCATCCTCAATGTTATCTACTTATTTGTTTCATCATGAAGGTTGCATAGATTAGGCAGTTTATTTATATTAAAAAAATTGATACTATGCTATCAATTTTATATCTAAGTAAGATGCAATATGTAAAATAACTGAAGAAACAAAAAATATTAACCTTTTCTCCATCTAAAATTATACTTTCTGAAAATTAGTGTGTGGCTTTGCATACTATGAGAGGCTTTCAATCGCATTTGCATCAGACAAGTGAATTCTAGAACCATTTGATTCAATCACGGTGACTTTGAATATGCATTCTAGCCAGAAACAAAATGCAAGTACAATATATCCAAAAATATAGCTTATATTCTTCATTCAATTTATAGTGGACCTCGGGTGGCATTCAACCCAGTTGACCCAAACTTAAAAAATATATAATAAAAATTAGATATATGATAGATATCTACTTAAGGAAATGAACAATACACTCTACAATCATTCTCACTTGTGAGATCATAGTGTATTTCGAGACTTCAAAATACCCTTTGTCATCTTAGAATACTCCAGTGCAGTTTACATAAATGTTGATATGTCACAAACAGTGTAATATACCCGTAGATTTACAAGGACACCACATAAAGAAATCAATAACACCGCTCTCAATTCCTTTTCATCATACGTATCAAAAGTTATAATAATAAATGCAATAAACGAAATAATAGTAATATTAGATAATAGACTTCAATGATTCATATAATTTACAATTCAAAGAGTAACATCGATCAGATCATGATATCCTAACACCTTGCAAAGATCGAAACCAACGTTAAATAACTAAGAATGGCCCAACATATCTATCATCCATATTCCAGTATTTGTTACATATTACTTTATTACCCAACAACATGTTCTTCGATAAAAACCATTGCAATTCAAGAAACAACCGATCAACACCTATACAAACCACTTGAAATCAAAGTAGAAAACTCTGTGAAAATAAAAAACAACTTGCAAAACCCATTTGAAATTACATCAACCAATAAGCAAATACATTCAAACCTGAAGAAACCACTTTTAATCAAGCACAATTTGACCAAAATCATTACGCACTTGCAATTCAAGCATACATTTGAATTGGATTCGAGTGAAACCCTTAAGAACATAACCTAATTATGAACACTTTATGTGAGCAAATTAAATAACCCGAACATAAAATTACATACCTTAGAAAGCATAATCTCGATCGGTTGAAACTTGCGGATGCTTGAAATCAAACATACCTAATTGACAATCACAAACCACAATCAAGAAACATAAGATTGAAATCAATTGCAAAACACGAGTAGCACATGATAGGAAGGGGAGTCAAAAGCCAGAAACTTAAGACCGGAATTGAAACCTCACCTTGAAATCAGAAGAGAGTGGTGGATGGTAGTGAATTTGGGTTGCATTGGGATGTGGCTCATCGTCGTCTGCTTCGATGGATGTACATATACACGTTGGTAGTGGAAGCTCATTATTGCTTGCATTGAAGATGAAAGCGTGAAGGTAAT